>OZ024923.1:37950436-38065436 GCA_964017225.1 Netelia inedita
TCTCGTTTACGACACACTTACCTATAACGGTCCACGAGTTTGCATTAACACAAATCATGAATACAGACAAAACTTACAGCGTGTACACGACAAAATTTGTAACAACGATTTTCTCTCTTGCCGAAATTAGCGTTCCTGGCTGTGTAACGACACGCGCGAACGTAGAATTCAAATTTGGGTTCTATCTTTCGGTAGTAATTTAAAACTACAACCGAAAAACGAGCGAATATAAAATGAAAAAAAAATCAGCAAAACAGACAAACAAAAACCCACGTTGAGTCCTTGTGATGTGCATGATATCTTTGTTTTGTGTCTACTAAGTAACTGTTTGAGGGGGAAAAAACAATACGATTAATAACCAACGTGCGAAGTGAAAACAAAAAAATCAGCAGCAGCTTATAATATCTAGAAGATTGAGTGCGAGAGTGCTGAGCGAAGAATTTTTAAAAAGACTCGCGATTACGTTACGTCGAACGATTCGAACGGAAAACACAAAAGTCAAGCCGAGAACTCCAAACGAGGAAAGATTTAACTCTACGCCGTTGTATTTTGTACGAAAAAAAAGAGAAAAAGAAAAATTTGACTTACCCTTCGAGCCCCCGGCTTTAACGGTTCGTCGAGAGAAGGCCAACTCGCGAAATCGTGAGAACGATTAACGTAATCGCGCGGTCCTCGAAGCACCGTAGAAACAAAGATAAAAACAAAGCAGAAACAAAAAAGAAGAATTAATGAAGAAAAAAACGAAACATTTTTTTTAATGACGAGTCAGGCTTGCAAGAAACAGAGAGAGAGAGAGTGTAAAGAGTCGTTGGGACGGAGGGACGTAACAAAAACTTTTGAGCCTTCCGGTGAGGAATGATAGAGTCGAAGAAAATGGAAAGAAATGAAAAACAAAAAAAAATGTAATACTGACTGCGAAAAAGTACAATGCATGTGTTGACTGAAATCGAAGCTACGAGGGAAATGTAAAAGTGAGTTGAAGAGAGGGAAAAAGGAAACTAAACAAATGGAATACCCACCCTAACGAATTCTCGACGAATTTGTCGGGTGAGGATTTGGAGCTTTTGTGACTTAAATTGTGTCACTTATAAAACAAAAAAGTATAAAAAAAACGAAAGAAAAAAAACGGAACCAGTCAGCCAGTGTGTCGATGTCCATGCGGGGCGGGAGGGGGGTGGTGTACGCGCTAAAACATGCGCGTTTCAAGTTTTGTAAGGAGTTTAAAAAAAAACCATCAACAGCCGTGAGAGATATTTTGTCGAATTAGTCTTCGAGACGCGACACACGCCGCTTCAAGTTTTTTTTTTTACCAACGACTTAATTCGAGATCAGCGTTCGTCGAGAAAATCTGCAAAATTTGCCACAACAATCGAATGAATAGCAAAACGGGAGAACGAACAACGAAATCCCGATCTCTCCGGTTTCTCCTTAGAGAAAAACAAAAGATAACGAAACAAAAAAAAATAAAAAATAAATAAAAGCTGAAGTATAAGAGCAAATAAAAATTCATGTCGACTCAATTTGGTATGAAAAGCTCGAGTCGAAGATATAAATCAATTCGACAATTACTCATACCAGGGTAGGAAGAGAAAGATCGCGTCTCGATGAAACATTTTTTTCGGAGAGGGGGTGGGGAATAAATCATGGTTTGTAAATTGAATTAAAAATAAAGTGGGAGGGAAACGTTGATGGAGAAGTGAATGAGTCCTCTCGAAGCTCCGCTTTAGATCCGCCCGCGCGCGAGTATACGAGCAAAGCAAAAAAAAACATAAAACTCGAGACTAAGATCGACTTGCAATAGTAATCGATTAAGCAACTATAACCGTAAACTACAAAAACGCGACATTTGTCAATTAGTTGTCAAAAAAAAAAAAAAAAAAAAAAAAACTTGATTCTTCTCGAGACTTACGCGATCAAGAATCGAGGAGCTTAACGACTGAACAAGGACACCGGCATGGTGAGCGCGAACGGCGAGACACCTGGAGTATGGGGATTATTGAGGGAAGTAAAAGAGACATAAAAAGAAATAATAAAAAATAAAATCCGGAGCGAGGCGTTCACTTTTTCGAACAGAATCTCCGCTTAACGAGATCGACGGGCTGGCGAGGAACCGTGCGCCGATATTTCCCGTCTGTTCTTCGCGTTTTTTTTCTCTATCTGACGAATAATAAGAAATCGAGCTAAAAAGGAATAAAAATGAAAAAAAAAATTACAATGAGATAAAAAAAATAGGCGGGCGGGAACGAGACGTCTCGTTGCCTCGCATATCGGTCGCCCGTCGACTGCCCAGTGAATTTTGTACCGAAACCGTGGAAGCTCTAAATGCTAATTTCATATATGGAATTTAATTTTTTCACGAAACATGTGCATTATAAAAAATAAATCGAAGAAACAAAAAAAATCGTAAAACGTCAAGAAACTACAAAATCTGTGTCTGTTTATTGATCGCGCGAAACCTTATATTCGTTCGATCCTTTGTTCCTACCTCCTCTTTTAAAAGATGGCTTTTTTACAGCTTCTTTGAACCTCAAAGGCGACAATGGATTAATCGTGGGGATCGGTGAACGTGTTCTTTACTTATGGGGCATGTAGAGAAAAAAAAACTCGTAATATTGCGAATACAATCCCAGAATTCTGCCAATAAAAAAATCAACCTTTATGAGAAAATTGTACATAATTGATCGAATAATATGCGACAATTGCGTTCACTGTATGATGGGTCGCCAAGTGTTGCCGGAATCTGCCATGCAAGCGGCAAAAGCGATTTCGACCAAGTGAGTCTCTCGATGAGGAGGCGCGGCGATACGATGAAATTTTTCTAATGCTTTTGCGAATATTCTCACAGCTTCTTGAGTATTTTCCTCTTCCATGCACGCCAAACCTCTCGTGTATTCGACCTCGCACTCGGTCAGATATCTCATGCTTTCGTCAAGATTTTTCATCTTCTGGCAGCTCGAACACTTTATAGAACGTCCCTGTTTACATGGTTGTGCGAGCAGACCTTTGCAACCGTCGGTCGGACATCTGAAAATGAATTATAATAATTCTTGAAACGTGAGAACTAGGTGAAGAATATTTTGCAATAATATTATTACGGGTTTACGACAATCTTCTTCGTATAGTTTTTTTTCAAATATATAATACATCGGTTCAAGAGTTAATACCGAGGGTATGGATCGTTTTTTTTGTCCCTTAGATTTTCTTTTGCCGTTTATCATACTGTAGAGATATTGATGGATTACACTCGACACAAGAATGGCTTCCAGTACTGTTTGCACGATGAGATAGGTTTTCCGTGTAAACACAACTATATCCTTATACCTGAGTCTCGCTGAGTGGTTTGTCAAGTTATCGAAGCTCGGCCAATCTTCGATACACGCGAGACAAGAGCATCTGAACCAATATCTTCCCGACAGTGATCTTTGTCTGTCCTTGATGCTTTTCTTCGTGAATATAGGTCCATAATTCTCCGCCACGACGTCACCGGGTTGCAGAGGACGCAGAGCTCTTATGACGATATTCCGACCTGCGAAGTATCTGCAAGAAATAATATTCGCACGATAGGGAGAATTTTTTTTTCGTCCGATTTTATTTTATTAATTGAAGCAGATATACGTCCCCGCGGGACACGGTGAAACGTTACAATGGATGCGGATTGTACCATCGTTAATAAGGAAACTCTAGAATTACCTCGTTATAGAATATTCCGACGGCAAACTTTACCTCGTCACTGCTGGATAACAATCGTGATTGAAACGCGCAACGCTCGGATAAATAGCGACTCCGATATAGATAGTTTTGTTGCCACGGTAGCGATGATTTTGAGCCAGACGAGTCTCGTAAATCTCATGAGCGTTGAATTGTAACAGTTGAAGATTTCTCAACAGGAGAGCACCGATCTCGATTTCCTCGTCGGTTGGCGGCTCTTTGAACAACAAACAATGAACAAGAAACATTTTTTCCTTAAAACTTGGAGACTTCTTTGCTGATTTCTCGATGGATAAATTACTATTTTTATAATTATCGTTACCATCTAATTTCGACGATTTGTTGAAAAATCGTACTTTCTGCAATCCCTTAAGAAGAAACAACGCCATGAGTGTTCTCTCGAGAAAATCTTTGGGTGATCTTTTCTCGGATAGAGTAACCAAATCGTAAGCCCTCGTGTCGACTTTTCTTCCATTCGTTTCTCTATTCGTACTTTCTTCGCCCTCATCGCGATGTAGAGAATTCTCTTTGAGTTTCTTCTTTCGTAGACGACGTTTCGCTGACTTGCTTCGATTGCATTCCTCGTCCTTCTCCACTTCCTCCACCGCATTACCTGTACTTTTCTGACTCTCGGAGACTTTTGAGCTTTTGTTGCTCGAATGAGATTTTTGTTTTTTCAATTTCTCGCAAATACGTCGACAACCCTCCGGACCCTCTTGCGTTACCATTCTCAATGCCAATGTACTAAGAACGCTCATACCAGAACCTGCATACATAATATGGAATTTCGAGAAACGCATTGGAATATTTTAGGAATAAAATACGAATCTTACAAAAATTCTGGGTTACGTAAAAATTTACTTATATTTTTTATCAAAATGAGAAACGTTACTCATCATACGTTTTTCCCGATTAAATTTCTAAAGAAAAAAATTAATTGCATTAACGAAGTAGGTGAGTATTTCTTACCAACGAGGAGTGCCAGAACTTTGCACTCGTATTTATGATAAGTAGCGATCGCTTGATCTCTGCATGCTCTGCCGCAAAAAGCTACGCTGCTACACACAGGACAACCCACCGGAGCTCTCAATCTGCAAACAGAAAAATAATGAACGAATCAAAAACCGAAAGAAGTTTTGATTTTTGTCTCGAGTAGTCTCGTTAGGGTTCGTCCCGATTTTTCAATTTCATTTGAAAATGATCCATGATGCAGATCAAGGTCCAGGGGACCGTCAAAGGATTTGCTATTAATTTTACTGTTAAGAGACTGCTGGTTAGTGTGGATCTTGTAAGAGACCGACATGATGTACAAGTAATCTCTCCACTGTGAATTGGGCGAAATCGATGTAATCTCCTTGCAGCGAGGAGTCCCGAGACCTCGAGAGAATCCTGTAGTAAAAGCTTAGTTAGCGACGCGGTGAAGTTTTGGGCTCCACTCGACCGTAACAAATTAGTCTCCAGCGACATAGTCCATTGATGGAAAGATACACTCCTTTGAAATAAAATAGTTGCTTTTAGTGTAGAAGAGAGTCTGGAAAGAAAAATATTAAAACCAGCGTCATTAGTTTTTTTCTTCATATTTATGGGGTTTTATCACGAAAGAGGAAAGAACTATTAGTAAATATTCAAGAATATAAAGAAGCTTGGTGTAAGTTCCAATTTGCACCATTTTTTCTCGGATAACGCGAATAATGAACAGACTTCGGATAATGAATGCGAAACGAAGGCGAACGCAGTGTTGAAGTAAGACGAGGGGTCGTTGTATTAATGCAAACTCGTTGGAATCTTGTCCAACGGGACACCCCAGCAGAAAATTCCCAAGGCGAACGAAGAAAATTTAATTATTACAGTCCTTGGAAAAGGAATTTGAGATCTTTGTCGTATAAACAGCTGGTGAAAATTTTGTCCCATCTTGTTGTTCGCGTTTACCGTCGATCGAAAAAAACGTTTTTCATAAAATGGAGATAAAGCTAGGAAAGGGGTCGATAGAAAGCTATTTTCGTAAAAACCTCTTTCCACGTTAGAAAAGTCAAAAGCTTGAATATCATTAAGATCGGACCAATTCCAATTTGTTTCAAGAACGAAATTTATGCATTTAAAAGGAATGGAAACGACTTCTTTCGCTTCCCTTTTTCATTTCATTTCCAACGACATTATTTTGTATCGAAAAAAGGGAGAGAGCGCAACGTGTACGAAAATCGTAAAACGTACCGAATTCTCGGGTAGTCAATATCGTACGTTGAACTTTTCGTGCATTATACGTTGAGATTACAGCTTAAATTTCAAGTCATGTCCAGAATCCGTAAAGTTCAGGAGTCACGTGAAATTTGGGAAAAAGTTGCACGCGCGACATTCCACGAGCGATCCCCCTTTAGAAAATTTGTCGAGCGAACTTTACGAGCTTATACGTACGTATCTATCGCGTTTCGTTCACTCTTATTTTTGGACTCACCTCGATAAGCAGTGCTGACAATGGGTGCCATAAAATTCTGGGAGAAGACAAGAGGCGAACGGTGATTCCGTAGCCAATACGTCGCCGGGTAAGATCTTGCTGGCTGCGATCGCGTGCTTACCGGCGCTTCTTGTTTCACGAATATCAACGAGCTTCGAGGCGCCCGACAATTCCTCCCGGGAACTTGGACCGTTGGCCAACGACGGTGGAACGCCTGTAATCATATTAAAAATTGGGTTAATTAAATTTGAAAAAAAATATCGTACGCGTAATTACTTCCGATCGTTCGTTCACCCCTATTTTTCTCCCCTTTTCATCTCGTATCTCCGGTGCTCAATATTATCTCACTATTTGCATATTTCAAGAATTGTTTTTTTCCTAGCGCCGCGTCGATGAAGAATCTCCGCTCGACGATTTTTTCATCCTGCCGTTAATTTCAGCAGGCGGAGGGTGTAATTATGTGGAATTAACGGAGATGTAGAAATACGAGAAAGTAAGAGGGCTAAGTAAGAGCGTGTTTGTACAAAGCTTGAAATATTGCCGTTTGCGCATTACTTCTGGACTACTATTTCATTTTATTCTGTTTACTAGATTCTTTTTTTGCTTCACGAATAAAAATAGTTTTGCTGGTGGAAATTATTCCACGGGCAGTTTGTCCCCGGAATACTTTAATAGTTTATCAACCTCGTGCTATGCAACGAGGCATTCTTTTTTTTCGACATCTCAGAACAGAGTCTTCGTCTTGGTTCGCAGTAGCAAGAATTCGTCGATTCGATATTAGTCTACATCCCTGGAATCTCTCGAGAATCTATTCTGGGAGTCGAGTTCGACAACGAGAAATCGTCAAAGCGAATCGATCGTCTATTGTCGAGAAGCTTGACGATAACGCTCGGAAAACTTTGGTCGAACTATCGAGACTTGCTGCAACACATGATTTATATATTATACATAGGCATTAAAACTAACACGGTATTTCCAAGGATCGAAGCATCCTGACTAATTACCATGTGTGGCAAATATTTGTCCGTGGGCTCTCATATGCAAATAGTTTCAAAGGCCAAATTTCCATCGAGACTGACCACGAGGAAATCGAGGCATAGAAAATGGCAAACGAGGATACGAAAGCTTGCAAAAGGAAAGACGAACATCCTGGGTTAATGACAGAGTGCGAAAGAAATATCGAGGAAAAGCATCGTCGAAGAGAGACAAAGGGAGGACGACGAGAAGGGAAGAGGATGCGGTGAATCAACCCCAGGGCCGTTCTGCATTTTCCGGGCCACGCTCGACTCCCTTTTGGCAAACAACCACACGGACGTTCTCTTCTACACACCCCCTAGCACTTTTGCAAGGGATCCTTGCTACCCTTTCGCCCCATCAACCCCGGAGTTTATTCACCGTAGTTAAATTCCTCGTATTACAGCCGAAACCACACGCGGTCTTCGTACACACGCTATATACGTGTATATAGTAATTCTACAGAAGCGTTCGCTTCTCTCGGTCGAGCCGTAAAATTTTCCGTCCCACGGAAAATGGGCAATAACCTGAGAGAATCGCCGCAGCCCGTGTGCAAGAAAACGCGTTTTGCGGTCTTCCTATACCGTCCGATATCAAATTTATGCCAATTCGGTGTCATTAACAGATTTACAGTGATTTCGCCGAGTCGCATGGAAGACGATATTCGATATTCTATTTCTTTTTCATTACTTTATAAATCGATACCAGTCAATTTATTTTCGTGGCACAGTTTATACTCGAGGCGCGAGTACGTAATCGAATTTGCCTATGTACACCGTTTTTCTGCATTTTGTGTATTCTAGATAGCGTTCGACGCACTCGCGAACTTGTATCCTCAATTTGTACACACAGTTGGGACTTTTTTTTATATCTTTCACCGGGTTTGAATTTTTAGGGGTTCGAACCGATGGGACGTTCGTGCGGAGAGGAAAAATCGTTGTACGATTCGATTGCCGGGATTACGAGGAATGCGCGAGTTCGTTACTACGGACGAACTTAAATTTATAACAAAAATTTGATGAGTATTTCGTATCTTTCGTTCGAGCGAGAGAGCAATTGAAGCCAACCGGTTATACGCGATACAGTTGCGTTCTATGGTTTTTCGAATTACATTTCGGACGGGACGCATTTTTTTTTATCGCGCGGATATTAAATTCAGCAAGCACTCCATTCGTCCACGTCGTTGCGGTCGCGATATGAACAAACGAGGCCGGTCGACGCATGGTCGTGCGGAAATCCATGATGGACCGACGCACGAGCGAATAACGCGTGTACACGCCTTGTACAAAAGGGATTTCGCTTGATATTTTGCAACACAGACCGATACGGTTGAATGGAATTTACTTCGCGCGATGGAATTCACCTCGTATCGCCACACGTATATTATATTTCCGGAATTTTCGATGGAATATTTCACGACTTAGGCGCGAATGCGGAATTTACATCAAAAATACAAATAGCAAACTCGTCGACAAATTTTTTCCTCGAGGTGTACGAACGGTTTTTAGAATTTTTTATTGGACGATTTAACTTTAGCGAAATTCAAGGAACGACGTCCGGTAAAATGTCCAAATATATTTTGGCATTGCGCGTAGGGCAAGGCTCGGATCATTCGCGATACGCTATGGATTTATAACGACGCTAATTTGCGATCGTAAAACGTCGTCGCGTGTACGACAAACTTTAGGTACTCGTAAGCCTCTCGCTCTCTTGTTATTATCGTTCGCCTCTATCGCCGATGCCGAGATGAAAATTGCATCGAGGGAAAGAGAGCGAGAATTGGCACATTATAATAATATTCCGAAATCGATCCTGTTTTCGTAATAACTCTGTCGGCGTTTACCATGGTATCGCATCGATATAAGCACGTGAATATCGATAGGCTTGCGATATAAAATTAGTAACGATCCTCTTGTTCAAACGATATTCGTGACTCGGCAAATTCAAAGGAGCAAACGTAATTAATCGTCCGCAGAGTTTCCCAAAAGCATATCCAGCACCACGAGTACACCGTAACTTCCAATTATCGTCGCGATTTTCCAAACGTCGAAATCAATTCCGCGCCGCGGTTTCTTAACGTATAAATTTCCACCTGTGCAAGTAAAAAGAAGGAGCAATTAATACAACGTATATCGTACATAGTGAATATAAAATATCAATTAGCATTATTTGGATTTTCCGATAAATAAAAATACTACTATTTTTTCCCTCAATCAATTATATTCATTGAATTGTTTAAATACGAGGTATCGATAAAATACTCTCTGGTTTTGTGGTGCATTTGGTCTATTTCGTGTCCGGTAAAACACTAGAGAATTGGAATGCACGAGCATCATCAAGCTCGTTTAACGATTGTTTTGTGAAGCGAACGAAAGCAAACCACTAACAACAGGGGCTATTGCAAGAATAAGTGTAACCAGATAACCAGAAACCACGAGACTCGGTGTGCCACTAATGACCTACGCGGGTTGGCTACGAATGTAATTATATATACTGTTTTATCATTATTATAATGCATTTTTTTCGTTATTATAATATAAAAATAATAGTCATACTTCGCCAGCGTCATCGTGGTGTAAAAGAATTTTGTCTTGTATGCAACGGAGATCCCGTTTGAAAATTACGAAGAATATACCAGATGTGTCAGGCACGTGTCTAGCGAATTGCTGCGGCTCTAGAGACTCGTGAGACTCGTATATATCTACACCGGGTGAACTATGACCCCTAGTTCTATTTAGCACACGCCGAATTCTGGAGTACCAAATTCTGCGGAGAATGCGGGACGAGAGGAATTCATCTCTATGTGCATTTATACGAGGATGCCCGTGTTTATTGTTGCTGCTCGTATCCACAGTCTGGCACGATTTTCATTGGGGGAGGATCACCGGCGACCCTTTCGCTCGCGCCGGAAATTCGTCTTGTGTGTTACATCTACATGGGACATTCCGCGTCAGCTCAAAACTTTTTTCCACCACATATTTTCCCGCGAGTTATGTTGCATACTTTGCAGATTTTTCGTCCAGTCGAGAGTCGTCTTCTGTGAATTATTCAAAATTATTATCAGAACGTCGTTGGTTGGTAAAACATTGTTCCAATATTTTTAATTATATTATTATTATTAAAACAGTCATTAGTCTTTACACTGTGAGAGCCCCATTGTATGAATTAGTCAAGGAGTAATTTGCATCGCGAATGTTCGAGCCACGATATTATTCGTTTTTAATTAAAAGGCGCATCGTTACAGCGCAAGTACATAATTGGCAAGGATCATAACAACGTTCCGATTTCAACAACAACGTTCAACGTTCCGATAACAACGTTTCGAGAGAGAAATTAAATTGAAGCTGATGATTAACAGCGGTAGAACGATAAAGATGAATCAAATCTTCTTCGTGGCTCGTGTGAAAATAATATAAAAATAAACAGACATATTTTTACTTGATGCTTGAAAAATTTTCATTTTTTCACATTATCGCCGAATAATTCCCTTCGCTAGGATACTTGAAATTTATTCAAACGTCTTGTACCATGTCGCGTGACTCTCTCTCTTGGCTTCTCGCATCTTCAACCTAACGAAATTCTCCTCTTCGTATCCTTGCCACGTTTCTCGTTTACGCTTCACACCTTTTTATCTCCCTGTACAACCATCTACATACATTTTACCCAAGACGACGGTTTTCCTCTTTCATCATCGGCGCACGTGTCAAAGAAGGAAAAAGAGGAGACACTCGTAATTCACATATAGTGTCTTATCCGTATGCGCTTGACGTCCTCAATGATCTGTCGAATTAACAAATTTTCCTTTGCAACGTTCTTATAGAAGGAAATTCCCCAGAAAATCTTTCGAGCGAAATTTTACAAATATTTGGAATTTATTGCGAACGAATTTTCGGATCTACGACAATCGTGCAGCATGGAAAAAGAAGAGATTTCGGACCTCTAGGATCCACTGAGAAATGTTAAATCGGAATGCTCGTCCGCTTTAGATTCCGCACACGTGAAAAGTTACTTGGAATTTCGATGCGAACTCTATTTGCTGGGTACGTATAGCTTCGTACGAGAAAAACAGCGATTGCACAAATAGAAATACTTCGTACGATATTTCATATGCTATCTCTCTTTCTTTAAATATTCATAGAAATATTGTTTCTTAAGGATCCCTTTATGATAAGAATCAATTCTATACAATGATTTAGGTACAACATTTTTTTAACATCTACGTAGGACATAGACGAAAGATTAGTGACTTTAAAAGAAAAACCGGAGCGATATTTAAATTTTTTTAAATGCATCATTATATCTGTTTTATATGGACCCAAGGGGGCATGTGTGCACGGTTTCAATGGGGTTTTAGTTCCGAAACGTGAAATTGCCCAATCAAAGCGTTCTGGCGCTAACAATGCCGAGAGAGACATACGACATATTAGTCTCGCATAGATATATGTTCGCCGGTATTACCGATTCATTATATTACAGCCATTGGCAGAGATGGGCATTATCTAAAGAGGACACGGTATCCGGTATATCCAACCCACGCACGAATTTAATCTGGATTAATGCAGCTTCATTCAGAAAATTCAAATATAGGTAGTCTACCGTCACGATCTGTCCCTTTATCGTCGGCATTAAATCTTAATACGCAGCTCTAAACTTTTCACGAATAACGTCCCCTCGCAATTAAACAATATTCCGACTCGAACAATAAGATGATTCAAATAATTCGCGATATTATCAAAGAAATAAAAATCATTTTAATTATAAATATGCATGAGAATCAGGTAGTTATTAGTATTTTATTTGCGATTCTTCTGTAACTTTGAATTCTGATGCATTATTAATTTTTATTATATTTTAGGCTCAGTGGAAAAATTGTAAATAGATTAATTTTCTATCTCGAAATCGATCCGATACCGAGGAAATGAAAATGTATCTTTGCCCAGGGCTGCAGCAATAATTCAAGCCGAATGTATATATCTAGTCGGATTGCAAGTGGTAAGACCGAGAATAGGCCAGACGAGCGAGTGTTCGCGTCAGACCGCGTCAAATTCTCCTCCATCTCGATAGTACGGAGGTTTGAAATTATTCGTGACGGCTCTGCCAAGGGGATGGGTGAAAACCGAGACATATTCGACTCGGTTCTATCTCTACCTGCTTCGTGCTTGGATATCGAGAAATTTGGAACATTTACGAGCATACATACGTATCGTGTCAAAACCCTAGTGATATTCGTAAATTCTTCGACTAACGATGGGAGGTACGATGAGAAAGGGAGAGAACGAGAAGGGATGAAGTTAAATTCGACTGTGAAAACAATACAAAAAATTGTCGTTTCGAATTTCAGAATTCTAATAGTTTTGAGAGTTTGCTGTAATATTATCGCGTCTATTCCTTAATTTAATCGTTCTCAGAGACGTAACGTATCTACTGGTATATTTATCAATATAAATATGGATTAATCTATACGTGAGGGAAAGTGTCTCGGAGCCTGTTCACGTTGTCTAATGACGTAAATATCATTTACGCCTCGTTTACGAATTTCTATTAACCGACAATTGAACGTGAATATATGCGCTTTTTAATTTTCTCACGTTTCCTTCATATATTGCCCCTACCATGGTTCGATAAGCCATATAACGAATTAAAAAGAATATTGCGAGTGTTTTTTCCAATCTCACGTCCTTCTTACTTCGTGGAACGTCGTGGAAATTGCATTTAAAGTTTTGCCAATATCCACAAGTATTCGCTATGTCGTAGTTCGATGCGTCTGTGATGAGAAGATTGAAAAAAAGCGAACCGAGTCTCTTGAATTATTATTATACGTTTTTTTTATCATGATCGAGTTATTAATAAAAATGTAGAAACTTACGTGGCTTGAATTGTTTCTTGGATTGATCGGCCGGCGAGGAAGAAGCACCAAATGCGATCAACGATTTTTTGGACTCGTCGAGAAGGCGAATGCATTCGTTGATTTTCCCGTCCAATTGAGCTCTGAAATTGACGAATAAAAATGTTAAATCGTTATTTACTATCGATTTCGTTTTACCGTTTGTTAAGGGTTTGGGGAAACAACGCTTCCCAAAGAGTCGTATCGCGTTACATTGGAATATTGATTTCTCGGGTTGTGGTTTGTCAATCTGTTGAACTACGATGGTTCGATGTAATAGATTATATACGAGGGTTATCTATGCGCATTCGTACCAGCCGCACGCGTTCCGTTTCTGTAAAACGACTGTTCGATCGTTCTCGTTCCAATTGACAATTTTATAACATTTTTGTCAACACCATTGACACAAAATAAATAGGAGAAATGTCTCTCGAGTACTTTCGATAAGATACGATAAAAAATAAATTATTTCAACCGATCTACAAATGTTTTAAAGACAACAGTTCGAACCGAAGGTAAGGTCCTTGATTTTTCATGCTAGGAAGAAATCTCAACGGGCAGTTCGGAGCTCCTGCTTTGTTTTTCAGTTGTTCCCACGAACGGAAGTTTAAGTTTTAAACCTTGCGTCATGCCGAGGTCGGATCGATATTTTGCCATTTTCTCAGGGTGAGTTTGCATACATCTATTATTCAGTTCTTTCCCAAGGGCGGCAATTATTATTCCCTTCCACGGAGCCCAGGGCGAGACGCGGCGAGATGCACATCGTGCTCTATCTCTGTTTCTGAAAGCTTCGGATTTCTAAATCCCTTTCTCCTCTTCCTCCATTCGTTTCTCCCCGCTGATTATTATTCTCCAGAGCTCGTACCAACCCTGAAATTTGAGCGGAAATGCATCCACGAGAATTCCCTCCCTCGCTTTTACAACGATGACTATACGCGTCGCATTAAAGAAGAAACCCTGCAATCTTCGTGAAAACGCTGGGTTATAAAATCGAGACTGACTTTGTCGGGTCGAGGGACTTCTCATACGAGATTGTTTATGCCCCGTCGGTCTTACTCGGAATTCAAAAATGAGGGTGAATTGCACAGTAAACTGTACGAATAATCGCATATTCATAAACGCAACTGTATGTGTGTGTGTGTGTGTAATCGCATATGGGGCATTTCGTCCCAGCTCAATAAAACCTTCGACATTGAAAATTTCGTTGTATTTATATTCTAATTTAGGATAAATATTCAACTGACATTTGTTAAATGCAATTATCCAACGGTTATAGTTTCTAATTTGAACTATTTTTTCCTTGTATTCTGCGAGAATACTTCAGGTTGTTTTAACACGGAACTGTTCGTGTATTTGCATACGTGACAATGTCACGCAGCTTGAAAATGATTTATGTTAGAACAATACCATGAGAGGAACAATAAAGCCATCGTACGAGAGAAAAAAAAGTGACATACACCAGTTGAATTTATCTCTCTCTCGCTCTCTCTGGTTCCTGACAGTGTCAAGTCCCGAAGCTTTTGCTCTTGTTTACGTCTGTTTCACCAGTGCTTTTATATATACATATAGATGGAACTTGAAGCAACCCCTGTAAATTACAAACTGTGTTTTACGAGGTCGTAACGGTACAAACCAAATAGAGTAGAAAAACTCGTCATTCAGGTTTTTGCACTCCTAAAGTAGATTTCGGACTTAACAGTAAGGCGTTTGTTTTCCAGTTAGCAAAAAAGTTAATTAAAATTGGATTCTTTGAGAAAATACAAAAACGTAACTACAAATTACTAGAAAAATAAAAAGATTCTTTTGGCAAAAAGCGCGGTCTTACCGAGTTATTAATATAATACGACGGTTAACAGGAGGGTGATAATCCAGAAGGATATAGACATTATAACTGGGAAAGAAAGAAAAATAAGAAAATGGGAAAGTAGTTGCTTAAAGGCGAAGGTAAAGTTCATTTTCTTAATACGCCATTATGAAAAAGTTCTTTCTTCCCACACGAGTACGATCTACTGTAGGGGTGAATTTTAAGCTTGGCCAACACTGGCAGAATTCGAATCTCATCTCGCTCCTGGCGAGTCGATTAGCTCTTTCATCAAGAGTCAAGAAAAATATAACTCCACTCAGCGAGGTGGAAGAAAATCGCCGAAGGTAAACTTCCAGGAATGTTTAACGAAGCTAAGATCAACTTGATAGAAATATGATTTCCTAACAAAGATTAGTGTTTGTAAAAAAAAAAACTCGAAAATCACGTCTCAGGTACAATTGAGAAAAGTTATTGCAAAGAAATTCTCCTTCCATTAGAAATTGACACAAAGAAGGAAAGAAAACGAGGAGAAGGGTTTAGAAATTTCTGTAAATCGTGAAAGGGCCGAAGAAAGATAAGGTTGTGCAGGATGAAACGGAAAAGGAAACGGGAGCGTTTCAACTGCGATGATTAAACCCTGGGGATTTATGAGGGTTAGACCCTTGTACTACTACTACCGGTGCACGCAGAGAGACACACATATATATATATGTGGAGATGAGAGTGGGTCTACGTCCCATGCTATAGCTCTTCGGATACGACTGCCGAACGTAAGTCTTTCGTTCCGTTCGATTCAAGTGGTTTAGGATTGGGAAAAGAAAGACCATGACCGATGAAATTCGACTCGTTAGGAATGTTGTTCAAACGTCTACACCTGTACTATTCGAGTCGATTGCCAATTTGAACTATCTGTTTACGGTCTTTGGTAAATTGACGATCGATACTCCGATTTATTGATGTAAATCATGACCCCGTGACAAATACTGAGTACTAAAAAGAGAAATATCAATTACGATTTTAATTATTCGCGATAAAAGAGTCCGACGGTACTCATCGATAATCCAAGGTCCTTGAAATTTATTTCTCTGCATTGAAAGGAAAAGGGCGTAAAAATTCTCGGAAGAGTTAAGTAGTCTGGCAATTTTAAGGGGATGATTAAACTTGTGCCGTTCCAGTTATTACCACTCTCCCTTTGTCGTTCAAAGAATTCGTTCGAACTTCTATGGACGTCAGATTCGAAGAGTTCGCAATTGCTTTTCGATCGACGTGACGAGCTCACGATCAGGCGATGACTAGAACTTTGTATCCTATACCGTCTAATTAGATCCCAACTCTCAAGGCGCTTCGATGCTTCCATCATTGACGATCTGTCGATTACGAATAGCGTGATTAATGTTTGTGCGAAAAATGGGAGTGACGATTATTCTCCTCGACTTAGGTGTTAATGGATGAACTCCATTTTCTCATTTCTAATTATGTTTTACCGCACCTTGAAAAATATCTGTATTTATCACTTATTTTCCTGAAGAAAGAAGGACGCCCAGTTTTTATCTTCTCTATATATTTGCACGACTCCTAAAACAAAAGAAAAATAAGAATTTTTCTAACATAAACGTCCTAATACCCACACCAACACGTGGCGCGTATCTTATGTGCGTGCTCCAGAACATTAGAGTTCTGGTACTCTTGTTTCTTTCGCTGATCGATCGATATCTCTTTATTCACTACTTCTTGACGTTCGTGACCGAACTACAAGAATACTCGTTAACCCGGCAACGGCAATTTTGTTTCTTTTCTTTTTTCTGTCGATCCGGACCGATAAGACGTTGCAATGGGGTAGAGAACGTGGAAGGGTTGCGTACCGAGACTGGGGAAGACGGGCGAGATAAACTCGTGGAAGAAACGAGAGGGCGAAAGGGTGGAGTGGTCGTGGCAAAGAAAGAGCGGAGCTGAAAGTGCTGCGGCAGCAAGACTAAGGAAAAACTTCAAAAAGAGAGAGAAAAAATGGAAATATGGTTATACATATACACATATGTATATAGATATAATCGAAGAGCGTAACGCGTTCTTCGATCGAGTGTGCCAGCCGTCTAAGAACTTGCGCAAACTTTTATTTTTTTTACCGTTCAGGAAAAATTGTATTTCTCTCGCAGAGCTCGAACGTAGTCCCTAAATAGGCGATACTTTAAACTCACGAATACGGCTGAAAGCAAATGACGGAAAAAGCATTGTCATATTGCGAATGATCAAAATGAAAAATAAGCGTCTTTCATAAGAACGAGAATCGTCGTTTTGTTCTTCCTCCTCACTTTTCCTGACGGTCGTATATCATAAAAACGCGCTATAATTTATGTCGTGTATTGAAAATTGGAACCCGCTGGACGAAAGTTGCAACATAAACAAAAATAATAATCGTCCACTCTCTAAACTCATACCCATCTAAAAAACGCACCCTTATTGGCTTTGGCCCAACGAAACAATGTTACGACAAAACCGCGAGGGGACGAAAAAGAATATACAATAAAATAAAAGCGTTGGGAAGTGAAGAGTGCTTTTTGGGAATTGCACTTAGCGGAAGGCGAACCGACATAACCAAGAGACGGATAAAATACAGCTGTTTAATGTCGAGGTCGAGCCCGAGGCCAATTCAATTCAGGAGTTCTATGAAAACTCCGACAAAGAGTTTAATCCGGTGTTTAACAAGTTTCGAGAAGACATAATCTCTCGCCTATGTGAAAATTAACGGTGAAAATCGTGGAATAAGATTGAAACTTTATCAGTAAAAAAAAAATACTATTTTCGCGATTATGAAAAAAATCATCTATAGAATTTGATCAAATCACAATTCGACTAGCTTTCAACGCACGATGCGTCTTTTGGAACAATTGATTTTTATCGAAAACATCTTGAACTCTGTTTGTGACTCTACGACGGGGCAAAAGACTGAGAGGGAAGGACCTATACGATTTCATTAGTCGGAATATCGTGCTCCAATGCTATTTTCGTTTACGGTAATGGTACCATTCGGTATATACGCTTAAAAAGGGGAGAGACAAAACGGAGATGTTAGAGATGAAGTTCGATCGACCGGGCGAGAGCGGCGTTTGCTGCAACTTTCTCGTACACTACTATTTTACCACCCTCGGTATCTACATAATACACAACCCGTATCAAAATACTTGAAAGAAAAGCATCGATACTGCAAAATTTTTCGACTAAAAGTTTCCTCGGTTAAATGTTACTGTCGGTAAAAATTCCGAAAATTGACCATTTACTTGCTACATTCTGTCGCTAAATTCTTATAATTATTTAAAGATTTGTTATTTTGGCACGGAAGTTACGTATTTGTTCAAGTCTTTACACGTGTAAACAGAAAAGGTGAATCGTCACGAGTCACGAGAAGTGGGAAAACGAGTTGAGAATTCGAGACGAGCTTGAATTCGACAGAACATCAATTTTTGGCAGGCATTTTGGTCGATTGGATCGCATACACACTCGACAGACTCAGTCTCGTATCGGACATTCTCGTACAAGAAAATTTTCATTGGGATATTTCGAATTCGTGCGACTACAATTTTAACGCGATATTGCCGAGAGATCGCTTTTGGCGTATGAAATGAAAAAGAAAGGATATTAAAAAATCGAAACTGACGAGCGTGTGCTAAAAAAGCTCACGGCGTTTTAACGCCCCCGGCAATTCTACATATAAAAGCTTTGATCTCGTCCTGGAACGCGCATGGCACGCGAGGCCTTTGAAAGAAATTATACAAGACCCTCCCTATCACGGTCTACGCCGACAATTCATTCTGGCGCAATGGTCCAGACGCTAGGATTTAAAACGTGCGATAAAAAAGCTACCATGAACGGGAAAAAATTGAAGGTGAAAATTCCAAAAGACCAGCTCGGATTTTAAACTCAGATTTCTTTGATCTCGTTGTGAAGCAAAGCTTCCACGATTTTCGAATTAAAATTCCCAGCGTAAAAAAAAACATCTTCGTTTATTCACCTGGTTGACGAAGTTCACTGCGGGAAGCCAATTAAAAATGGCACTTGTTCGTAGAAAAAGCTTTTCCTTCGATAATACGATCTTGCTCGAGACCCCGTTGCATAGAGACAACTGAAATGCTGTTTGAAGAAAATCGCGATAAGAGAGAAATACCGAGAGAATTCTTTCCATTCCGTTGTCTCCTAATGCTCTTACGTGAACGAACATTAACGTCTGTTCTATCTAATTGGACAACGAATTCAGCCGGAAATGGCTACGAAATACCATTAGAACTTTCGTGAGTTAATTATTGATTACTATAATTTACCAAATTTTTTTTTTAAACTCCTGAGCAAACGGTTTCAACATGGTAACACTCGCTAAGCTGTATTAATAATCTCTATATTCTTCCTGTTTGTCCTTTAACCTCGAAGCACTTTGGTGCTTGCTTTTCCAGGTATATCGAGCCTTCATCGCGGTGAGAGAAGCTGCTTCGCTCTCGTGCTACGTTCCGCTACGTGCGGTTTTGTCTTTCAACCTCTCCTCCCCAAGAATTCACTTCCATGTGGCAAATTTTCCGTGTTACGTGAACACTGGCCGAAATTCCCTCAGCCTCTTGAAATTTCTCATCCTCTCACGACCGTGGAGGTGTCGTAGTGAGTACGTTTGTGAAATGCAGGTGAGTAATGGGAGATGAGTGTTTGTGGACGATGAAAGTCGTATAATCGAGTCTGTGCTCACGACACCACGTTGCTAGGCGAGTGTGCACTCTTTACCTGGTGTAATATTACCCCGACTAGATATTCTATAGACAGGAGCTTTCAGTCGTGTCGGGTTCATCGTCTTCCTCTAGGAAAACAACGATCCGACAACAAACGATAAACCCCCGTTCGTCCCAAACTAGACGAACGTCTGTGTATACGACGATGTCACAAAAAATAACATCACACGTGGAGAACACTGCATCGTAGATGCGTATAGACTGTGTTTTGTAAATGATGCAATTCTATCGCGTATTCTGGGAAATTCCTTGTTAATTAGGAATTACCTGGCGCATGAACCGTTCATTTCCAATCCGCATGGATTCATCTTACCGCGATATTCCCCTTCTTCTTCTAAAGGATCCTTCATGAGCATGCGTATTTTTAGAATTGTGTCGAACAAACTGAGCGTAGAGATTACCTCGCTGTTAGGGGCAAATCCTCCTCGGAAGCTAGCCTGAGATCCTCGAGAGCATAATCGTAGTCCCCGAGTGCCATGAGGGTGTCTGCACGAGCGAGCAATACCAGAGGCAAGCTAAATCCCTGGTCCACTGTTGGAGAATTACCTGATAACGAATTTCGATCCAGTGAGTCGACGAAAATAAAATAAACGAGGATTAAGAAATTGGAATAACTCGGCTACATTTAATTTGTGTATATTTAATGTTTTAGGCAACAAAGAATGTGCAACGTTTAATGTGGAAAATGTATCACTCGTAAGTACCTGTTGCAGGAGCTCGGAGTACAGCTTGGCTGAACAATAGCAGAGCCCTCTCGTGGTCTCCTTTTGTCGCGATTTCGAGGCCTTCCAGTCTCTTGCTTCTGGAGATTGGCGCATCCTTGTCTCTGTACAGATGCTTGATTCTACTTAGAGTTTCTGATACAGTATTCTTGACTCGAGGATCGCTTAGAACCACTTTAACACGTTCTACATCGCTGCTCAGTCTGCCGAATATTTTCGTGATCCAGGCGTCACCAGCTTCGTTTATCACAGACTCGCTAAAATCTCGGAAAAACCCTTTGGTCCCGGAGCGAAGAGTTTCGGACGAGCAGAGAGTTCTGTAGAAGCCTTCGGTCTCATCCTCCATGTTGCCTGCGGAACGTTTAGCATGCGATACATTCGAGTGAACAGAACTTCGCCTTATTAGGCTCGGACGACTTTCGGAAAGTTTGATTGAAGGATCATTTTTTATTCGCTGTGTAAGGACTGCGATACCTTATTGACAGACACTGTATAATAGCGGAGAATCGAGCTTCGGTGCAAATAATTTACTGTGATATATTTAGTTAATGCACGATATAATAGAAGCCGACAAATTTTAAGCGAAGAAATATGATAATGTGAAGCGTAGCGCGATAGTACTGGTTAGAAGCCGCGAGTAGCGAATACTGTGTGATACATACGGATTCATCTGCGACTAACCCTGCTCCCGGCTGTAATTTTAGACAACGTATTTTCCACTCTCCGATGCACCATCGCGTCCAACGTTCTTCAAACCACATATATGCTGTGAGTATTTTTGTCTTCGCGCGATATATAAGCTTTCGCCGTTAGGCGGTCGAGACTTGCTACGATGGCAAGGGAACGAGAGACCGATTCCAGGAGCTTCCATGCGGTAAATAGGTACTGATTTGTTGAATGTTAAATAGGTACCATTTTGGTCCTTTAGCGAAGTTTCCCGATACTCTCTACTTCCAACAACTTTTTCCACTTAACGAATTATGAATCCTCGTGCCATAAATCGCTTTTGAGGTAACGAGATATGAATTTCATTCGATCGATTTATCGGCAGTCTAATTTGTGATGCAGCGACGAAAGAAACACTTTTATTAACGAGTATTTAGCGGAAAATCTATGAGAAAACGATCGTCCAAGTTTACAAAGTTTTTTTCTATAACGGCCAGCAGAGGGTGCACTCCGGTAGCTGGAGAGTGCTGCTCACCCAACTAGCGCCAATCTTAAAGTTCCTATATGAGTCTAAAAAATTCGTTAGTTGATAAAACAGCCGCATCTAGCGGGAGGACACGGTAGTGCAGACACGAACTTGTGAAAACAGTTGGTCGTGCAGTGTCTTTACGTATGGTTTGCGGAACGTTTCGTCGTGTTTCTCTTCAGACCTTTCATTCTCTTCTCGTTCCTCTCCGATGCGTAAGTGTGCATGCATAAATGAATAATGCCTAAGTTCAGTACTGCAGACATGATACATTATCGATATTCGTGATCGTTAGCCGAGTCATTCTGATGTACTCTCAATTTGGTTATGTTCTCGTCGCTAATATCGCATTCACGTATGTATCGTTATTTTCATCTACCTCGTGAACTTCATGTGCATAATAATACTTATAGTATACGATATTATAAAATTCTCGTACATAACCGCGTTATATGGTTTATCTGTGTTCGTGGGGTCCTTATTTCCTCTAGAAGGGCCTTCCGGTGCGCAGACAGATGTGCAGAGACTGCTCATTTCCAACTTTACCCGGGGGACGCTGTTCGCACGCCATTTTGTTTTCTGTTCGCGACGAGAGCGAATATTGTTCGGTCGGTCCTGTGATAAAATTCCGTAGATCGAAGTACGCGAACGCGCGGGTGTGACAATTGGGTCAAAAAAGCCGAAAGCGGAAGAGTAAAGTGCGCCGTGAATAATTAAATATCGATATTTCGTGTCGGTTTGTCAAATTATTCTAAATTCCGCTCGACTTCCACGAACCTCGAAACAGTTGTGTTGTGCATTTTCATTGACGTTCCTACAGTATAGTTGTATTCTATCCAGTGCGAACTCCGCGAAGGCATAAAGGATATTTGCTCTTCCCGCGAAATAAAAGTACATACTTACGTGTCGACTCAGTGAAGCTTGAAAGTGAACATTCAACAAGAGGGACGCTTCACATCAGCGATAATTCTGTCAACACTCCACGACCTTTGCAAGTTGAACGCACAATGTACGTCACCCTTCTTACATCGCTGTTCAGTCAGCCTCTTCGTAGAAGCACGGAAACATCGAAAAAAGTGAGTCGAAGATCATTATCACATTCTGGTGCAGACTAACACCGTGTAAAATTTTATTTTCGAAAAATATTCTTTATTCTTTTCAGCACATTGTGGAAATAATTCGTATTACATGATTTTTTTTCTGAACTATTTCATTAATGTACAGGAATGAACTTTTAGGAATTTTCATGTATAAAAACATTCTCTCTTTATCGCGTACAACACACCGCATTTATCTGTCTTTTTTTCCGAGACATTTAAAACAGTTTGCGGGTTGTTACGAGTGGATAGACCGGATAGGAAAAATTTGAAAGCATCCTGCCCCGAGTTTCGCGAATGTTCGTTCGTGTCTTTTCGACATCGGATAGCTTTTTCGCAAATGCAGCATATTTGCCATGTCCACTCGACTGCCCAGAATTTCCGACGGTGAAATTACCGTCGGTTTATTCCCGTCCGCCATTATTTCTCGTTCGTCTCTACGCCCCAGAACTTTGCCAGTTTAAAAGTTTTTTTTTTCAATCGCGAAAAACCGACCAACTCGTTCACTCGTTATATTTAGTGAGAAAATGTTACGATCAAATTTTTTTTGCTTCGAATAACATTTTAATAGGACTTTCGCGTTGTCTGTGAAAAATAAAAGACGAATAATACACTCAGCGCGGTATTTTGACCTCGAACCTGCAGGTTGAAATAATTCCGTGAAAATAGGAATATCGTGAAAATCTGAAAGCAGGAAAACGCTGTTCCGTCGAGTAGCAGCAACGACGAGAAAGTGAAAAAGGAACTTAGGGAATCGAGTTGCGGCTAGGAGGAAACACGGACCGACGTCAACGATGTTTTTACTCCGGACAAAAGGATCGAGGAGGGACACAGCGACAAAAAAAAAGCAGGATGCTAACGTTGCCACTCGAAGTTCACGGAGCGTAGAACATGCGAGGAAAGTGGGTGGGCGTTATAAAGAGAGGGCGCGGACGGGGTGAGAATGAGAGAGACCGGAAGTGTATGAGAATGGCGGAGCGAGAACGAGAGAGCGACACGAAGAGAGACAGAGAGATAGAAATGTTCTCAAGCTCGAGAGCAATTTCACGCCGAGGTGTGACTCGCAAAGGCGTCGACGTGAAATTATTCTCCACCGCGGATAAAGAGGAGCGAACGGAGATGATGAAGAGATTCGTATCGAATACTCGTATATTGAATCGATTACCATCGAGCACTTTTTCTTTAAAGCAGAAGGCGAAAGACTGCTCTCTCGTGAAAATTCTTCCTTCGATCGATCCCATTTTCCCAAGCGACAAAGAAGATTCCTCGACAGGGTGCCTGATGCATTTTTCACGAAAGAACTAAAGAACTTGGGGGTAAAAGATCAATTTAACAAAAAGATGTAAAATTGTACGAGAATTTTCATCTCGAGAGAAATTTATTATTTTATCTCAATTTTTCTCCAGAGATCCAGACTTTTGACATTACTTTGGCTCGATACATATTTTATGTAAAATAATAAATGTTTGAAATAATTTTAAATCGTGACGAGAGAGATTTGCGAATTTGGCGAGAGTCGTTTCTGAGAATTTTCATTTTACTGTTCGGGATGATAATAATAATTACTGTATAATATTCATATTAATAATCTTAAGGCTTGGCATGGCCCTGGATGATATTAATAACCTTCGTCGATAAACTGCTCTGACGAGACGTTGTTCTCCATCTTTATATGGGCGAATATACAAAAGTTGGGCCACTTTTGGCCAAATTTTGTTGATATAGTTTTCAACCACATCTTATATATATTTTGGCTTGAGTACATAGTTTGTACCATCAATATACTATCCTATGACGGGCCAGTCACTTTTTTAAATATTTTGCGAGTTATTTGTATTTTTTTAAATTTCACTGCCAACGGACTGACGAGGATGGCACAGTACTGATTAAGAACACTATTTCGTATGAAATATAAGGTTTACTGTAACTTTGAGTATTTTGAAATACAAATATCTTACAATGTAATAAAGGCGCATATTTAATGAATTAAATCACATTAGTTAGTGTTAATATTACCTCTAAAACTATGTAATACTGTAAATATGAACTACAACAGTGTTCAAAACAGCCTTTTCATTTTATAATGTTTAGTATCACTTTGAAGTAGTAGCCTTAACATTAGACAATTCTGAGAAATTAAAATTAAAGCAAAAACGAAGTTGCCTAAGCAGTAAGGTATTTTCCATCACTAGGTAAAAATTGCGAAATATAATGACCATTTGTTAAAAATAAACAAAAATAAATTAAAATTTGTCAATGGTGGGCAGTGATGAGCAAATTGATCGCAATATTTTGAGCCCAGAAAAGATTCCGGTCGTACTTGGATAACTTAGAAATCGTCAAATTAGTGTTTGTTATGAAATTGTTTAATAACTTTTTTTTTAATAATTGCTACCGCTAGAGCAATTTTATATTCTTGATGAGCAAATTGCGAGCAATTTTTTGAGATATAATTCATTGAAATTGCTTCTAGTTCGGCGCTAACTTGACTCATGTTACAAATTTTGAGAAAAGTTACTCTCAATTCACCATCTTCATTATCAACAGAAGAACAGATCCCTGAATAAGGATATTCTGCTCTTCGTGCTACATATTTAATCAAAATATAGGCACCACAGTTATAATCATTTCGCAAACAAATGATTGCACACTATAACAAGTAATAAACTCGATCAGAAATAAATAAATCATCAGTTCCCTGGTAACACGGCAGTCCTTTGGTGCAATCTCAGACAGCGGACTGACGACAAAGTACTGACGAATAGGACATTAATTTGAGATTATACTAAAAACTTATGTGTTTATCAGTATTTTTAATTATAAAGATGGTATATTTTTACAAATTACATGTAATCATGCATAAATTTAAAGAAAACATAGGTACTAGAGGAAATAAAGGATTACCAGAGTACTGACAATTTGACTGAATCAGCATGTGCACACGCGGTAACAACGACGCTAGCACTTGCCTCGACATGGCTGCCGTCAATATGGTGCGCTTTGCAGTTAACTTTAGTACCAACATTCAACACTGAACAATGAGTTGATCGTAGTTCGGCAATATTTTGGGGGAATTTCAAATTTCAACTTGGCACAAAGAACTGATGGGTAAAAGTGATGACAAAGTTTGTAAATTTTTTAAAAATAGCTTTTTACAGATTCTATAAATAAACGTGTGAATTATATTAATAAATGTTTTACAGAATATATAATAATAATCAGATTAACAATAAACACGGAATATTTTGTTATACAAGCTCCTGATTAAGCGTTTTTGTGATTATGACACGCCAGGGTACTGATGTTTTGAGCATTCATTGCGTTATTTTACTAATTAGCTTTTGAAGTATGTAATTCAAATTGAATGGATACATGGCGAGGATCTAGGAATTTCATAATATATTGTCGCAGAATAAAGTGCATAAATATTTTCGTATTTATTGGCCGATGACAGCGAGTTGCCCAATTTTTGTATATTCACCCATATATACACATTGTTATATCATAGACAACGTTATAACTCAGCGATTGTAAGTTCCAACAATGAGGAAAGATTCGGTCGATTCACGACTGTTCTATACAATACCCGGTCTATAGGTTTTTGCATTCACCAGATTCAGGATTTTGTAGCAAGAAATATCATCGATATATCGTTATGATAATTATTCTTAACGAAATAAGATTCAAGCCGGGTAATCCGACTCGAGCTAATTAACATTATCGTTTAATCTCATAAATTCATTTCCTATCGAAACGAAAAGCTCGTTAAGACTTTGTATCGATGAAATATCATTTTTAAATATTTATCTGTAAATAATTAACGGTAGATTAACTATAATTTATTCTCCATTTGAATTATTAAAATGATAAAACGAAAAACAATTTTTTAATTGTTTTAAATTTGATTAATTCGGCGAATATTTGCATATATACTGTCTTTAATCGTTAAGGCATTAATACGTTAGATCTCGAGCGAATAAACTTGCGGCTTCGCATCCGTTGACACGTACTTCGATTATTCACCCGCGTTAATTATCGAGTGCTCGAGATCGCAGGGTTTTCCCGGATAGTATTCACTCGCTGGGAAACACACAGGCAGAGAGGAAGTCTACGGCGAATTGTCGCTCTCGTATTTCTAGCACTCTACGGATTAAATCGTGGCAGAAGTTTCGTAACGTCTTATCGTCGATACCAGGCGTGAATTACGTCATTAGGGGTCAATCACTAATGAGACCGGTTGCAACAAGAAGACAACTTACAATTTCATCGATGATTCTTTATCTTTACGCGATATTAATTTTTAATTCGTCAAAGAAAAAAGAAAATTAAAAAAAAAAGAAAAACAAATAGAGTAAAGAAAAATATAAACAAGCTTTTCACGATTGCTCGTCCATTGATAATTAACCGAGTCACATCGATAAGTCGATCAAAGTTCCAGGCTAGACCAACTTTCCACTTTACGTCGTAATTCAATATTCGGAAAAATTTTAGATAGAATTTTATATTTACAAAAAAAGCTAAGATTTTTTTTTCAATCTTGAAAATTAACACGGTTTACAAACGAACCGTGAAATGTGGAAGATGTTCGTCCGAGTAATTAGCCGCGTTCATACAGTTACAGGCAACTACGTAAAGAGCGTTGAATTTATATCCAGGAATATAGTTAATTGTAAGTCGAGGAGAAATTTTCTCGCTTATCAAATTAGACTTTTTCTTCCTCTTGTTCTACCTTGTCTTCTCTCCCTTCGACCCTTGCACGAACGCATCGATCCGTCTGTAAGGATACGCTCCTAGGCGCGAAGATACGATGGAAATTCCGGAAATAGCGTTTATACCAGGAAAATAAGGGGTGAAAGGTCTCTCGCGTGGTCGCTGGCGCGCGTTCGTCGTCGCGATTCGACGCTGGGAAAGCCCGCGCTCTCCGAAAGGCGCCGGCGTCCTGACCAAGCAGCGATCGTTTCTCTCCCGCGTCCTCGGCCAATTCTCTCGTCGCCGCATTTCCCAGTCAGTGTTGCGTTCTCGTACCGTTCGTCTCGTGTTCGTCAGAGTGTTTCGTGTTAATACAAAAATTGTTTACTCAATTTTCTTCTTCTCGTTTTTAAAATATCGAATTGTTTATTCGCGTTTTAATAACGAATGAAATTTATTAAAAAAAAATCGAAGGAATTTTCATTTTACGAGTTATAAATTAAATCGTTGCTTCGACGATGGGATTTTCGTCATTCTTGAAAAAACGAAGGAATGAAAATTTAACGATTTCTCGTTTTTAACGTTCGTCGAAGGAAAATCGAGTAAGAGGAGATTTTTTAATTTATTTATTTTTGCTTCAACGGGTAGTTAACATTGTCGAACGTTTTAATTAATTTCTTATAAATTTCTTGATTCGTTGGTCGATTTTTTCAAAACCGATAAAATTCAAATTTTCGATTAATTAACGATTAACGAAAACGAAGACGCCAATCGCGTTACAAAAAAGTGTTGGCGCGAACGTGATTATTCTTCGCCACTCATAAACCTCAGGATTATGGTGAATTATTGTGACAATTGACAACGGAACAAAAAAGAAAAGAATGAAAAAAAAAACGAAAATCGCGACATCAACGAACATTGGAGAAAAAAGAAGAATGTGACGACGTTTTTTCTGTTTATCTTTTACCTTCTCCACCTCTTGCTCGTTTTCTCGTTGTTCCGCTCGTCGCTTCCGTAACGACGACGTTATATGCTACCATTTTTTTTTTCGTCGAACGCGAATATTTTTTTTCACTTTTTTCACTTTTTTTTTTTTTTTCGTTTCACCTTCATCGTCACATTCACGCCCGACCGTTCGCCAGATTTATAACGTTCGCTCGCGACTTTATAACTTTCTCTCGTGATTCGTGTGTTGACAAACAAAACTCACGCGTTCTATCGTCCATCGATTTCTTGGGGTGTCGAGAACAACGAGGATTTGGGAGATTTTGCTGTGATATTTCCAATTCTTCAAGGTTGGTCGGACGATACGTGATGGATAAGGATTATTCGCTCTTGGTGAAATAATTGTAAATAATCGACTGTACGCGAGTTCCGAAACGAGATTGGAAATTTCTTCGTCGAGTCTTCGCTAAAGTTCATCGAGAGAAAGAATTCTCCCAACTATTTCATCGTTAAGGTTTGTTTATTATCTTCTTTTTTCGCATTCGCGAAATTCGTTCGAATTTCGTGGAATTTTTTCTCGGGCACCTTGAAAATTGTATCACAATTTGCCTCCGAGGGTCTTAGTTCACGAGGTTCCAAGTTTCTCGGGCGCCAAAACTTTTTCTTTCTCGTTTGGAACGGATTTCCTTTCTTATTCTTCTTTTTTTTCGTCCGTTTACTTCCAACTGTTTTTTTGTTTTTTTTTTGTTGTAATTATGGAACTGGCCAGAGTTCAAGCTTTCCATGGTCCTGATGAGTACATATTCGTTTAGGCAAATACTCGCGCCAAGTTCAACCGCGGTTTCTCGACGATTAATTCAATTAGCGAGTCACGATGCGACGCTGCTGAAAATTCGCGCGGCAGGAAAAATCGTGCGGCAGAAAAAATCAACGAAAAAAAGCATCTTCCAACTTTTTATCTCGATTGAAATTCCTTTTGTCGTTAGCTCGTAGTCGACACTGGGTAAAAATAAAAACCTAGGGGTAAGTATAAAATCCGTCGTACTCGGGGGTAGAACGTCGATGAATATTTTTAGAGAAACTTTTTTTTCTTCTGAGAATTAAAAATGGAATTGTAAACAGCGAAAATGGGATAAAAAAGAAAATTGAAAAAAAAGCTGCGACTCGTTTCAAATATCAAAATTTGTGTGCTTATTTTTATTTTTATTTTTTCAAGTTTTGTGCAATTATTGGAGTTTAGTGCGACCGAGTAAAAAATGTAGAGAATTGTTCGTGTCCGAGATAAAAAAAAAGTACGGTGATATAGAGGAAGATAGATAGATAGGGAGAGATATGAGAAGACGAGCACGTGCTCGGTGTACAGATAGGACAAATCCTGCGGTTCTTACTTTTGTCTTGAAAAACATATGTCTATCATATAAGCTTCATGCACGTGCGATATACGACGTATTACCCACCGCAGAGAGGATACATTTTCGCGAGATACGAGGAATACAGTCCTCGCACGTATTCGAGTTTCTCCCTCGTGGAATTAAAAGCGCGGCTATTCTCGTTTCGAAAATACCGTGGCTCGTATCCCACCGGTTTGTTTACTTTCCACCCCTCGCGAACGTCCCAGGGTCGTTAATAACAATTTTAATGAAACGCCACGGTCGAGTTAAAATTTTTATTTTGATTTTTGAGGATTATTTAATTAATTAATTAATTATAATTATGAAAAATTCATTTCTATTGTTTTGAATTTTTTTCCACCATTTATCAACGTTGTAGTTTCATTTTTTTTATTAGTTAAGGTCGCGAAAGGTCACGAAAGTTATCGAGACTCGCGGTTGATAACCGGAAGTTGTTTCATCCCTTCGCCTAGTCCTCTCTCGCTCGATCGATCGCCCGAATTGCGAAAATTTATGTCCTCGATGTTTATTTACCTATCGTTCTTTTTTTTGCGTAAATTTTCATCTCGCCGCAAAGATTTTGTTAAATTTTTCCCCTCGGGGGGAGAAAAAACGTGATTCTCGGAAACGTCGTTTTACTATTTGCCCCGGTGAAATTTCTGCTCGAAGGATATTAGAAACAATTTCACTTTTTCTCATTCTCCTTTTCGACCTTCGAAAATTTTCACGTATTCGCACGAAACTCTTTTATACGTGATTTTCCTTCGTCTCGGGGACTGTCTCGCGCCATTCTTTATACCCCCCCCCCCCCCCCCCCCCCCGAACCCCTGAACTCGAGCACTTTTTGTTTCTCGAACGTCCTGATCGTAGACCCGGTTTCATTCAATTCCATGGCAGTCGATAATATTTTTCTTCCCGGAACGACGAATGTGATTTATACGCGCCGGACAGAAAGAAAAACAAAAGCAACGATAAAACATCGAACACGTTTCGTCCTGGAAAATCATATTTAGTTTCTCAGCATCGAAACACCGAGGGTGAAAAACTTCGCGATCCTTGAACCAAATGTGCCAAATATTTTCATTCTGGCTCGAGAGAAAACTTCTAAATACCAAAAAGTTGAAAAAAATATAAATAAATAAATAAAACAAAAAAGTCATGTTTGAAAATTTTTCCTTGTCGATAAAAATGTACTCTTTTGTAATCGATTGATCGATCGATTAACCTCCCCACAAAAAACATACAACCGACACGACGTGCTCTAGCTCACCCTCGGGCTCGTTTCCATTACTGCAACCACTCGAATAATGAATAATTCAAAATTCTTTCCGTCCATTTTCTCCATCCGGCAAAATTTCAACGAAATGAAAACTATCGTGTAAAACATGCGATATCTGTGCATTCGTACGATACTTTATACATTAGCGAGATTGTACATATTGCCTGTAAACGATCGCGATAAATAGAAAGCGACGTTGAAGTACGATACCAGTCTGCCGCACGAAAAGCCACCTCGCGTTCGGGCTATCGTATTTCGGATACGAATGATAATTATCGGGCGATTCGATGAAATTGCGACGCCAACCCCCTCTCGGTGTTTCGGTCGATCTTTTCAAAACGATAATTGGAATATATTCGTAGGGGTTGCGATGCGTTTTAGGGTGAAATCCGCGGTTGTTGTAAAGTTTGAACGCGGATAATACCAGAGGGGATGAAAGTTTAAAGGGTTGGTGTCGAGAGTAAGAGAGGGAGAGAGAGACAGACAGACAGAGAGAGGTTGAAGGGATGTTCGGTTATTTAGATTTTTAAGATGGCGTATACCATCGATAAACTGTGTATATATATCGTTAGTGCACTCACGGAGTTAGAAGAGGGAGAGAGAAAAGTTTTTCGCATTTGGTGATATATAGGTATACTTTAAATAAGGGTTGGAGGGTTTATTTCAAGAGAAAATGGTTGGTGAACCGAGGTCGAGAGACGATGAGGGTTCCGGACAAGTTTGATGATATATACGAAGGGGTGGAGGGGGTGGTGGTAGGGGTTGCTCGCGCGCACATGCCACGCTCAGCTACACGTACCCGGGGGTACTTTAGGGGTAGTTCCCGACCTTTCTCATATCGAGGGACGGCGAGACCGAGATTGCCCGGAGATCTAGCAAAGAACATATCGATGTAAAATATTTCGTTTCTCCTTACACCCCTTCACCAACCCCAAAAATTCAAACTTCCTCCGTTTGCCAAATGGCACCCTCGACGCGTTCGAATTTCTTCTCATCGATATTCTCCCATCCTCGAGAAGCAAAATTTGAAAATCTATTATGAAAGTAGAGAAAAAATGGAACAAAGAAATTAAGCAATTTTGAACAAAACAAAATGTTTCAAGGTTTAATTTCTTTTTTTTGTAAATTTAAATAAGGGTCGTAATTATTCTTTCGGAGATTATTTATGTGTCGATCTTACTTTAATCTCTGGGATTCGCGTAATGGGAATTTTTATTATTGCCGAGGAAAAAAAGAGAAACCAATTTGTGGAACGAGTGGAATTATTAATGAGAAAGGGGTTGAGGGATGAGGGATGATTAGTCGACGCGACTGGATAAAGAAAATAATTATGAGAATGATAACCGGGCGTTCTGAAGGAATAGCTAATTTTCATCGCGTTTCCTAATATCCTTATGAAAAGGAAAGTAGCGGATGCGAATGAGAGAAGAGGAGCGTGATAATACCGGAAATGAGCAATTAGGACGAGTACGAGGTGGTAACGGGAAGTCGTCGGTTGCCGAGAGTTGCCGGTTTCGCGAAGCTACGACCGAGAACCGGAGGATATTAACAACTCGAGGACAACGTCTGTTACGCGACTGCGGTTATCCATGACGTTCCTCTTGGTATGGTCAAAATTCCAGGAACCTTGGACCTGGAGCGAACATCTCGAGTGATCACGTGGTGATGTCTCCTCTCGTGCCTTTTGAATATTTGCTTAAATCTGTCGCTCACACTCGACGTTAAACTTTGTTAAATTGTAGAAAGAGCATCGTATTTTAATTAATAACATAATCAACGTTTAATTAATTAAATTCAAAAAATCCAAAATAATCTCGAAGCTTCGCTCGTTTTATCATTCGATAAGAATTTTTTCAACAACGAATCTTAAAATAGAGTAAAATATTTAAAAATCTAAAAAATTGGACGTTCTTCATTTTTTTGAATTCTTTGAAATTAAACAACAACAAATATGGAAATTTCTTTAGGTTTACGTGCTTTTCAGGGAGTAACGAGTATTTCGCACAGCACGAGGTTCGAATTTTCTTTCACGATTCGCTAATATCGTACGTCTTGAAAAATGATATTTCTTTTCACCACGAGCGTAAGACGATTTTATTTTAAGGGTGAAAGAGGGCGCGACCGTCGGTAGGTCAAAGATACGACCCTTTGCGTCGCGTTGCAATTCGCTCTAGCGCTTAAATGAAAAGAATTTTGTTCCCAGCTATGCGACACCTTACCTTTAAACTTTATTTCCCCTCGTCGTAATAATATTCTCTCGTACGAAATTAGAATGACACGGGGTTAGAAGCTGGAACGAACGAGCTTGGGCATCGCGCGTTCTTCCGGCCCAGGATCGTAAACAACGTGGAATATCGCGTGGGCGAAGCGAGAAAAAGGAGAAAAAACGAGGATCGAGCGAATGACGAAAAAGATAGGGTCGGGACAGTTTCCTTCTTCGCGCGAGGCTTACCTTTGGGCTTTTCAACATTTGGACGAAATTGAGATGCCCTCATGGCTATATATTTTTTTTTCATCGAATTCTTCTTCAAGGGCGCTAGGAACATCTCTCAATCCTTGAAAAATTGAAGCTAAGATAATTCGTTCTTTTTACCCGGAAGAAAAATCAGTTTATTATTAGTTTATTATTCAATACTTTGATTATTATTTTTATTTAAAAAAAACATTATTATATTCTTATCTTAATTTTGTAAAAATAATCCTTTCATTACTCGTTTATAATTAATCCGCTTTGCTCGCCTGCAATGTCGAGTAGATGAAAGCTCTCGCTTGTTTTAGTTCTCGTTAATAATTTTAATATTCGTTTTTTATTTTCAATAAGAAAGTACGTTTTGCTTCCGGTTTTTTAGAGGGGCGAGTTCTTATCGAGAAGTCGAGGATTGATAGGCTTTCGATTTCTTGTCGAGGTCGCGCACCAGCAAAACTTAATATGCATGAGCAGATCGTAACACGTGAAATTTCATCCCTTGCTCGATCGTACCTGCTCCACAGGATGACTTCCGGTTCAATCGCAATTCCCCTTGTTGAACGCTTGTACAAATACGAAATTCTCTCTGTTTCGACTCGTAGAATTCGTGAGAATGTTCTCCTCTATCTATTTTAGCTCGACCTGGGAACGTCATTGTACTGATTATCCTCGATCCATCCCTATCGTATTGTTCGAACCACCATTAACCCTCCCTTACCCCCGACGACCAATATGCCGTTTCTCACGAACGTCATAGCTCACCTACGTTCGTCTCGTGACTTTGAAACTTCATATCCCGACAATTTATTCGTACTACGAACAATTATGAAAATTTATTCCCTCTCGTATTCATCCCTTGTATACCTTTCGCCAAATTGCGTAACTTTGCATCGAACATTTAGCATTTTATTACTCTCCCTTCCCCCGACGCATTTCTCGCTCGATTTTACCAAACGAAATGCACGGTAATTCTGTTTTTTCTCTTTTTAATTATAAAAATCGTCGACTGGTGGCGAGAAATTGAACTAACGTAAGACCTGGTTCAAGCCGTCGAGACGTTGGTGGCAATTTCCCGAGTGTTCCTTTGATAACCTTTCGCCTCTAGTCGCCGCGAATTCTTTCTCTCGCGTCGATCAAAGTCGTGAAAGTCTGTAATAGATTTTTCACGAGGTAAGAAAAGTTGTACAGGGAAAAGTGTAAATATCGAGTCGGACTAGTTGCGAGGTGAGTTTTCTTCAAGCATTCGGCAACTTCTGCCAATTTTTTAGTACGCACCTACCGTTATACGTTACATATCCGGTTAGACAGAGACCTCGGCTTTAAAATTTTTATCTCTCGGCCGTACGGGAGGCAAAGAGGTGTTTCAAAGGTACAAAGTACTCGCTGTACAATGAAATAAGGGAAAAATTCAAACGGCTCGAAAGAGCTTGTACTCGGCTCTCTTAAAAAGCTGAGACGAGTCTCGCTATGTAATTTTCAAAAATTGCACGAAACGTAGATCATTTCTGGTGAGACAGTCGTCGAACTTTTTTGAACTCGAATTATCTCAAAGATGCGCAGACAATCGATAAAAAAATAAAAAATAAAACATATTTTCAAACAAATTTACAATTTTTTTTGAAAATTAAAATTAAAATTTTCTTTTTAATTTTAACCAATATCTCCTGGAGATCCCAGACGTATGTCAATATTTCGACGATTTCGTTTGAGCATAGCAACTCCAACAGTGGGACAGTTGTCTTCCCCCAACGATTAATTTGCAACAGTAGCTTTGAAACTTGTCCTCGATCGTGAGCTTGGTCGTACCGTGGGAGAAATTTTCCAACGATACAAGAGGGTTCTCGGTCTTCGAAATCCCTCGAGAGTAGTTCTCATATTAGAGCTAGTGTATTGACTCGTATAATAACAGTTTTCGAGAATTTCTGTCGAAACGCTCGAATCGGGACACTCGGTTCAGAAATATTTAACGATGTAAATAAAAATACGTTCTACAATCCGGATGTTCGAGAGATAGGAAGACTTTGTGTAAATTGAAAAAGTGAAAAAAGAGAGAAATTCAACTTTCTCGATTTTCATTCCATTTTAACGTTAGTTATCGTTATGATGATAATTATCGATGCGAAAATAAAAGGGCCGGTTGATATCGTTAATACTTCGAGAGAGCGAAATTTGTCATAGTCTTTGGTAATATTTTATGCATACCACGAGTTCGAACAATTGTACAATTTAGAAGAAAAAAAAAGTTCTTACAGCTTTCAATATCCTCGAGTCGTCACGGTTCTCTGGAAGTTACGAATACAAAAAAATATCGTCTTTTTTTCCTTCTTCGTCGAGGTGTCTCGAAGCTCGATAGCTTTAATATCGAACACGTGGCAAGCCGATAAATCTCACATCGGGCCAGTGCATCGCCAAGAATATCGGAGTTCGTACGTAAACTTTGAGAAAATTTTTCCGTTAATAAAAGAGTCACGTGAAGATAAAATAGTTTCTTTCGAAATACGAGGTGTTCTTGTCGTTGTTTTATTTTTATAACTTTTTTAACTAGATTCTGTCCCATTTTGCACGTAATTTTTTTGTTTTTTTTTTCTCGCGTTATCACATCTTTTTCGTATCGAGTGTTGGATTTTTATATCGTACGACGATTTTCGTGCAGAAACTTTTTGTCGATACTCGAAAAATTGAGGAGGTTATTGAGGGAGCTATTGGTCGAGTGGTCAAGAGGGTGGCGTTTATTAGATTCTCGCGACCATAGTGGGCGATCGAAGAATCGTGCCAGATTGTCTCGATATTATCCATAGAATCTTCTGTTTTCGGACCTTTTCACCGCTGCAAACACATTTAAATCGCATTGCTTTGTTAAAGTAGCCCCCAAAAAACTATTAAAATTTTTCGTAATGTCGATGTAACTCGGATTAAAACCCCGTACGTAAAATCAATTAATCACGAAGTATCGATTATCGACTGCTAATGGAGGACTTCGATAATTACACCAATATACCTCGAATAATATTTTCTCGGGTTCAAACAAAAAATTCAACCCTTGTCGTAATTAATCATTAACGATCGGGAGACTAATTGCGCCATTAATTAATAATTTTTATCCCTCTATTATAAACAAACGATAAAAAGAAGGATTACGAACCATTGTTCGATAAAACAACGATTGCACGAACAAAATTTTTATCCCACGATAAATGCAGGGTTAATTAAAATTGCATAGGAAAATAGGGATGATTGTTCCGTAGTTGTTTAATAATTTCGCGAGGCCGATCGATCGATTCTCTCGTCGTTGGCAGAAATACGAGCTTGTTGTGTACGTCGTGAAACACGCATCGACGTAGAGAGCGTCCATTCGTACGGGTATAAACAAGTACGAACCCATGGGGTTCCGTTCCAAGCGACCAGAACGTCAAACAGCGCGTTCGCGAATACGTTACGTTAAATCGAGAAGGGGCAAAAAGTCGATCGTAGCTTGATATTAATTTTCGTTCGAACTACGATCTGACCCCCCCCCCCCCCCCCCCCCCCCCCCCCCCCCCCCCCCATAAAATTTGGGAACGATCCGTCGTATTTTATACGCCTGAAAAAAAGGTAAATATACAGTGAGTAACTTTAATATTCGGACACTATAAGATTTTTACTGTAATACGTAATAACTTTATTTAAAAAAAAAAAAAAAAAAAACTGATCAAAGATTATGATGACGTATACCCTTAATAAACAATGGTGTAAGTTTCATTCACGTACCTTACACAATTTGTTAAATATTACGATTTAAATAAAACATTGTCCGATTTTCACGTTACTTTAATATTCGGACACTTTGAGAAACTACTTATTTTTCGGCTGGTTTTTCTTACAATACCTGCTTTAATATTTTGTTGGGTAGCCATCCTGCTTTATCACCTCTTGCAAACGCTGCTGCATGTTATTAATAATTTTTTTTAAATATTCAGTACTTAAAATGTTCCATTCTTCTTTTAAACGACTTTTCAACATTTCTTTGGAAGATATTGGTGTTGTCCGAATTCGGCGCTCTAGTTCATCCCATACATTTTCGATGGGGTTAAGGTCAGGTGATTGAGGCGGTGGTTGCAAAACTTTCGGGCAATTGTACAGCAAATACTCCTGCACAATGCGTGCCTTATGTTTCGGATCATTGTCCTGGTAGAACTTAAATGAGTTTAAAATCCCCATTTTTGTAGCACTTTTGTGTAAATTGTTTTTTAATATGGTCAAATACAAATTTTTGTCCATAATCTTGTCGATGAAAACTAATTCGCCCGGTCCGAAAGTCGAAATACAGCCCCAAACCATTACACTGCCACCTCCGTGTTTTACGCTCGGCCGAAGATTTTTAAATTTAAACTCTTCGTTTTTTTTTCGCCACACCATCCTTCGTCCATCTGACCCAAAAATATTAAATTTACTTTCGTCCGTAAAGATGACATCGTTCCACCATGTTTCTTCCTTCAAAATTAATTCTTTCGCATAAGTCAGTCTCTTCTTTCGATTCTTTTCACTCACGTATGGTTTCTTTCTAGCCACTCTTCCATTGTAACCGCTATTTTTTAAGGGTCTGCGAATCGTTTGGGGGTGTACGCTCTTTCCAGTCTCGTTGAAAAGCTCTGTTGCCAATTTTGGCGCACTGAGCGTAGGGTCTTTCTTTATTTTTCTTAATAATTTTCTCTCATCGCGAGCGTCCAACTTCTTCGGTTGGCCTTTTTGGGGTATAGAATCTATACGATCCTCACACTTGAAGCGTTTCACAATATCGCCCACGGTACTCTTGCTTATGTTGAGCAGAGTAGCAATTTCCCTATACGATTTTCCATTGGCATTATGATAGATGACAAGTTGCCGTACATCAAAACTCGTATTCGCTTTGCGAGGCATTGTAGAGGTGTATTGCACGACGATCGACAAAGAACTGATGAAATAAGGCTTAATCTAGTATCATTGTACCCTTGACTAGATTTGTAAACAAACATTGTTCTCTAACTCGGAGTAACTCGGCTCGAATATTCTAAGAAGCGCTACATTGTAAAGTGTCCGAATATTAAAGTAACGTGAAAATCGGACAATGTTTTATTTAAACCGTAATATTTAACAAGTTTTGTAAGTTATGTGAATGAAACTTACACCATTGTTTATTAAGGGTATTCGTCATGATAATCTTTTATTAGTTTTATTTTTTATTTTTTTTAGATAAAGTTATGACCTAAAACAGTAAAAATCTCATAGTGTCCGAATATTAAAGTTACTCACTGTACGTACACGAGACAAAACAAGTTGAATTTATCATATTATAACGGCCATGCCGTGAAGTTTAATTTGTTTTTCGTGTACGGTATTTACATTTTTAATTGAATGAATATCAGTCACGTGGCACGTTTTATAGACGAATATAGAGTTATAAATGATTGTTGTATGGCTCGTACTCGGACGAAGCTCGAATATTTCGTGAAATAAATCTGCACCGTCCGCTAGTCGTTTTGCCACGGTTTTTTTAAAATAAAAATAAAATTCTGAATTATAACGACTAAAATGGGGATGAAAAGGAAAACAAGATTTTACCTGCCAATTGGAGATTTTGGGAAATTTTTAATTCACATGGTCGAGATTTTTCTTTGATAAAATGTTTCAACGACGAAAGATGTTTTTTAGCATTTTTATAAAGGAAAATCGAGGACGCATTAGTCTCGCTTTTTCGTTTCTTTTGGGTAAAAGCGATATTCTCTCGATGCAAATTTAATATCTTGTACACGTAGAATGCTAAATCTCGTTTCGTCGCTCGTTTCGCTCGTACGTATGCGTTGGGAGGAGTTTGGGCTTCGTTTGCACCGCGATACGTATCCAGGTGAAACATCGCAGTCGTTATTCTCCCGTTACACACCGGAAATTCACTATTCGTCGATGCAAATATGAATCTCTGACGGATTTGCGAACAACGCACAAAATTGTAATTACTCAAAAAAAAAAAAAAAAAAAAAAAAACGTCCCGAGTCCGATAACCGTTCTCAATTTGGTTAATGCTGTTATTTTTAATTATTTATAAATCGTATATGGAACGTTACATATCGATTTCTCAAATTTCTCTATGCAAGCTCCCGCGGTCGAATTTGTAACTGTAGTTTTAATTACAAAAAAACGTATTTGAAAAAAAAATTGTATTTATAATTCCGACGAATATTTTGTAATTTTTTGAACGTAATGTAAATAAGCAATTTTGAGAATCGTTGGAAGAAAAGAAAACTATGTTTTAGAATCGACTGACGTAAGCTTGTATAATACTTGACTATTTTGTTATTTAAAAATTCTTCACTGTGTCACTAAATATTTCATAGTTTTTCAAAAAGATGGGGTTTAAACGCAGTGCGGAAAATATCGAGAATTTTGTTTATTTTATCGTTAAATAACGTGTATTTGGACAGAATATCGGGGATCATTTTTTAAATCCGTCCTGCGAAGCGACCATCAGTGTCTGTCGTACAGCGAACGAGTATTAATATTTATAACGAGGGGATATCGTATGGTATCCGATACACGACTTTGAAATTGCACGTGCAACGAGCACATTCGACTAGCCAAACGCGGGTGTCTCTTCTTTTTTCCCCTTGGGCGAAATTCAAGGTAAATAATAATTTTTAAATTTTTTTTGTTTTTATCCATTCGTACTTGCGAAATTGCGTTGCAGGAGAGAGAAAATCAAAGAGAAAAACATATTTTATTCGCGTTAGCAGAAATGAAACGCGCGAGCGAATCTTTCCGGTGACAAAGTTACGAAAGTAAAATCGATCGTTTTGCTTTTGACGATCGCGACATTGCTACGGGCTACTCAGGAAAATTGCCAACGGTATGATTACACATTAATACGCAATTCTTTATATTTTCGAATTTCTGTTAAATCTCTCGGCGTTTTCCAATTTATCAAATATTTCGTACGAAGGAAGTGAATAATGTTGAAATATTATTCAACAAATATTTACCTTCATTTTTTATTAAACTTTTCCATTATCAATTTTTTTTTAAATAATAACACAATTTAACGTTTTTTAAAATAATTATTTTTAAACTATTATAATTATTGCGTATTATTTGTAATTTGGCTCCCGACATTTCTGCATTTACGTAGTAAATGCATTAGCTCTTTGCGTTCTACTTGCAATTTTAAATACTGATTGTGACTCGAACCAAGTCGGAAGCAGCTTTCACGTTTCTACAGTTTCATTCGCACAATGATAAAAGACGTGTTTTCACCAGGCACGAGCGCGTAGAGGCTTCGTTATCGATTGTTGCTCGGTACTTGCCCGTTCCGCAACTCCGATGTTTATATAGACCTGGTCGCGTTATCGCAAACTCTCCCCCCGGAGCCCAGCCCAACCCTTAGTCACTTCAGTCTAAAGCGCGTATTTTCCCCTCGATGTTTTGACCGTTCGGTCAAACGCGAGAGTACCAAAATACGTCTCTTCCATATTCCAGTTTATATTTTCCATGGGACGTGTAAATTCCGAATCGTATCGATCCTCGTGACGAAACGAACGCCCCTCGTGATATTTTCTTTCCCCATCAATACAGAGATTCGACGATATTTATTATTATTTTTCGATCCGTTGAATTTTGCGATGATCGACATTTAAGCGAATTTGAATATTTATGAAAATAGGAAATGAACAATCGTAATTCACGTAACGTTCATGTTGTTTTTGCATTCGTACAATCGTGATTGATAAAAACAAAATGGTCGACGCTCGAATTTACTGTACCGAGTAGAGAATGGATTTGCCCGGCTCGTACGAAGCCACGTTCTTTATTTATCGTCCCTTTCGGACACCTATACGAGTTGTTTTCCGCTCGAATCGCACTTTATACCTGTCATGGAAATGTCGAATTACCGAAATTCAATTTGGAAATGTAGTTGTCAAATATCGAAGCGCTGCCAGGCTGGATGGACGGCTAGGGACTACGGTTTGGCCTTTTAACGGTCGTTACACGTGTCTGACCATTCTCGATCGTTACTACTGAATATCGAAGTACCGAGTCTTTAGTACTTATAAGGTCTGTCATCGACGAGGGTATCGGACAAATTTAAATATTCAAGTGCAGCCGTCACGTCCCGCTGTCACTTTGACTACGTTACAGAAGTAGGGGCGGGGGGGGGGGGGCGTTAGCCCCAGGCTTCTATAAATAAATGCGAACGTCGCGTCTTCGCAGTGGAGACAAAAGTTTGTTTTTTTTCAAACTGTATTTTTTATCGAAGAAACGTTTTTCTTTTTATAGAATTTTTATTGCATTTTCGATCGAAACGTGCAATTTTTAATTAACCGTGATAAAGCGAGTGGCGATTTTGCAAATATTGCTTCTCGGGAATTTAAGTACTCTCATTAAGTTCTCTTGTCAATTAAACGTTCATCACGTCGTAAATGCTCCAGGCAGGCTGGAAAAAATTGTATACAAAATTGTATTGCCCGGCATTAACTTCTTACTGGCGATTTATCAAAGTTTCATGGTCGTTTTGGTTCGTTGCATAAAATATTTGTCACGCGAACGAGCTGTTTTATTTTTTTTATTAGTCGAGTCGATGATCGAGATAAAAAATAAATCTTCGTGGGCGAGATGAAGTAGCGAACGATTTTTATCAAATACATTTTTCGCCCACTGGCGGGAAAATCGAGGTTTTGCGTTGATAGGCAATTCTGGCATGAAATTGAATTAATTGCTCGTTAAAGGATAAACGCTCGGATCAACTAATTGTTATCGAATTTTGGTGCCTTCTCGATGGTACTACGGTGGGCAAATTCCAAATGTATCGAGAGTCTAAATTCGGTACAATTACGGTGTGGACTATGTAACTCACGATGAATTGCGTTCGCTCTATGGACCATTTTATTCCTGTGTGCCAGAGGGCAACACGCATCCCGTACAATTGATCGTATCTCCGCGACATCATTGAACACGCACACATGTTGTCGTCCTATCGTTGACGATAGCTGCGAAATTTCATTGCAAATTCGTGGTCGAACGTGATCGAGAGATGGTGAGAGAGAGAGAGAGGGAGAGGGAGAGAACAAAGAGAGAGTGTAGTGGTCACTCGATTGCATCGAAAACAGATTTGATGTTTCCTCGATGACTCGACCTCGCTTGTAACGTCGATCGAGAATGCCTCTGGTAAAGTCGAGAGGGCGAATTATCTCTGTCGATCATCCCAGAACTGTAGACAATTTTGACGGTCGCGCCTCTTCAATTTTACATCGAACTAGGATTGATTTAATTTAAAGAAGAAAACAAAATTGTTAGCAAATGATTATACGAAAAATAAATGGTGATATTTAATGCTAATTAAAATTGGAATAATTTTTTTTTTTAATCGAGAAATTGTCACTAATTGAGTTGATATATTTCCATTTCTTTTAATTGTTGAATTTTTATAGTCATTTTTCGTTCATTTTGAATCTAAAGGACGATAAATTTTAGAGTGCGTCGATCGAGCTACAAGATCGAAGGTCGAATCAGGAATTTACATAATCTATACGGAGCGCCTGTGGAGTTGTAGAAACGATGCAAAATAACATTTTTCATCCCCCTAGGGGTCACAGTCGCGAACCGACGGTTTGTGGGCGAAAGGAATTGTGCATTACCGTCGGAGAATAAATCGCTTCGACTTTTGTCTGTGAAGAGAGTGAGTGAGAGAAAGAAAGAAAGAGAGAGAGAGAGAGAGAGAGAGAGCGTCGAGGCAAAACAATCCTGAAGACTCGGTTTTCTTCACCCAGCCACAATCTTTCTCTCCTTTTGAACTTTTTATTTTCATTTCTTCCCTCAATTTTTCCATACAATCGCCTCCTGTCTCCCATCTCTTTCTCTTTCCACTTCCGGTTCGGCATATAAACTTTCACCGTACGTCCTCACATCGATCTTAGCTAGACGATTTCACGGTATACATCCCATCCTCGTTTCGTCGCTCGTATATTTTCGCATGAACATCCCTTGATTGCCAACCCAGGCGTTTAAAGTCTTCTCGTTCTCTCTCTCTCTCTCTCTCTCTCTACTTCACTTTCTATCTCTCAGTTTCTTTTTCTTACGTCTATGAGAGACAAGGTCTTGCAAAAACTTGAGAAAAAGAATAGACTCGTTGTAATGGAGTAAGCGAGAGAACGTCATAAATAGAAAATACGTCGAGGTCGAACGGGTGAAAAACGATAAAGAAAACACGACTGTACCGGTATAAACGAAGACGAAGACGTTAAAGAGATATTTTATGTCCGTGAACGTATAAGAAAAGAAACCAAGTGCAACATTGAGGGATTTATTTCGATAAATTATTTTTAATTCTGGGCTATGGCTTGCCGCGTAGCCGCGATTGCTAGCGTTTGCTTTTTTATTTCACCTTTTTTTAACATACGCGTTTTTATTCTTTTTTCGCGTGTCTCACGTGCGTTTTTCATTTTTCCTTGAGAATACTCTCATCCCTTACGTATCGAGGGTAAAGCCTGCTTGTGGTACAAAGCGAAGAAGTGGATACTAGAGACACGACACGGCGTAGGAAGAATTCTTTACGAACTTGTATAAAGCAGTTCGTAGAAACGGTCTGATCGAGAAAGGAAGAAAGAAATGTCATTTTTTTTTGTTTATCGACGTTTTTTTATTTTATACAATGCGGCGATATATTTTTTGTTAGCCCCTCCAGAGAGCCAGATCGGCTTACTTCGATCCTCCTGAAGACGAGAATTTATTTCACATAGAAATATCGACTGGAAGAAATAGATGGAAAAAATAATTATTTTCGATGTTTATTCGATTATTTTACGATCGTATTATAAATCTCTAATTATCTATTTAATTAATCACATCCCAGGTAGGAATTGCCAATGCTGACCATTGGCCAAAGCCTGGGCCAGTTGTCGTTTACCAAGCCTCGACTAGTGACCGTTGGCCCAAGCCTGGGCCAAGGCTTGGCCGAATAGTTTGATATTTTTAAACCGAGCCTTGGCAAGTTACCACTGGGCCAAGTCTGGGCCAAGGCTTGGCCCAATAGTTTGATATTTTTTAACCGAGCCTTGGGAAGTTACCACTGGGCCAAGTCTGGGCCCAAGCTTGGCCCAATATTTTGATATTTTTAAACCGAGCCTTGGGGAGTTACCACTGGGCCAAGTCTGGTCCCAAACTTGGTCTAATAGTTTGATATTTTTAAACCGAGCTTTGAGTAGTCACCATTAATTTATTTTCCAAACATTCGAAATGTTTATAGAATACAAAATTTTACTACAGATAAAAGCTGTGCAATGAAATTTATAATAATTAATAATCATTGAACATTTCTAAAATGATAAAAAAGAATAAAGTTGATTTATGCGATTTAGAACTTAAAAAAAAAAATTTGTCAATAATTAATTATTGACTAAATTTTTTTGTCAATTTCGAATGTTTGGAAAATAAATTTCACAATATAAAAATAGTTTTTTTAAAAATAATATTCATGCGTGCAGGAATGACAGCACATATACCTACGTACAACACCGTTTGGTTGTTGTATGTTCTCACCGCGCGACGAGTATGTAGTTCCGCCAGCGGCCGATGGGCGGCGCATGGCCGAGCGCTTTCTCGCCGGCGTAGTCGTCGCTCGCTGGCATTATAAAGCGGCAAGCTGATCGATAATTTAACTCATTATCAATCTATGGATGTGTAATGAAAATTTAGATGCAAACATTGATTATAGAGGAATTCTATAAACAAAGGCACTAGCTTTACATTTTTCACCATTTTTACTTATAAATTACACCCGGGCGAAGCCGGGCCGGGTGGATAGTAATAAATAACCCTTTACCCGAAGAAAATTGTTTTCATTATTGCAAAACATCTCGCTTGATATGTATCCACTATTATTATTATTATTTGGTAGTTTTATTTGCACATCCTTGTCGCAAGGATTTTTACAAACTGATATGTATCCACTAATAAAGCTGGTAATTATAGGACAGTAATAGGGTTGCTTCACGGCTTGGACTCGGTTCTGGCAGGGTTCTGTTGAGACAACCCAGCCGGGCCCTGATTCATAGGCCTCATTCATTTCGATTCATTCGGCCCTATTCAATTTCGGGGCTTGGGCCAACATTGGTTTTTTTGTTTCCCAAGGCTTGGGACAACTCTGGGTTTATGTTTTTCGAGGCTTGGGCCAACATTGGTTTTTTTGTTTCCCAAGGCTTGGGCCAACATTGGTTTTTTTGTTTCCCAAGGCTTGGGACATTGTTATCATCCAAGGCTTGGGCCAAGCCTTGCCCAATGCTCAGCCAAGGCTTGTCCCAAGCCTCGCCCAATATTGGCGACGATTGGCCCAAGCTAGGTCCAAGCCTCGCCCGATCGTTCTTTCCTACCTGGGATATTTATAGCAATGATAGATAAATAATTCCGAATTATTTCATTAAGGGACAATTGTTGGATGTTCTTTGAAAAATTTTAATGCTCGCGAATAATATTCACCCTGTGGTATAAACTCCCGACATCGAAAGGAGAATTCTTGTCGGTACCATGGTCCTTTATAATATTCCAACCGTACAGGCTTCCCGCCGTCATCTATTATTCCCCTTATTCCTGGCAGCTTCCATCTCCCTGGAATATTCTTCTTCCGTCGTGGCCGCGTCCCGTAGCGTTGCTCACGGTTGATCTCTTGCGTTCTTTTCCTTTTTTCGTTTTCTTTTTTTTATATTTATTTTCTTTTTCTCGTTGCTAGTCGGGAACTTTATTTGCATGCGCATGAAAACTCGCGTGACGTTTGGGATACGTGAGACTAGGCGCATATCGATGTAATGGAAACTGCGGGACATATCGTTCTCGACGCGATATTTGTTGAAAGACATTTCCAACTAAAGGGACCGTATTCCTTCGTGAAACTTCGCGATTTGACTCGACCTCGAGGGGACGCGCGTCCTTCAGCGAGGAAAATTGACGTGAATTCTAATAGGAAATTGCATATACATTTAAACGATGTTCCTTTCGGGCGATGATTCTTGCTTGGCACGTGCTCGAAAGTTTACATCGTAATATATTGGATAGCGAGCTCGGAGACTGATGGAACTGGTTAATACCAGGATTCTTGTTTCGATCTTCCTCTAGATATCGCTTGAAGAAAAGAATTTCGCTCAGTTGGTTGAAAAAGCTTAAGCTAAGTCAGTTCTAGTTTTTTCAGGCTAAAGCTATCCGTGAGAGGGTTGGTGGGAAAACTTCGCTTGAAGTGGTGAGAATCAATTGGACGGGTTGAGTGCCATACTCAAGATGAAAGCGATCGAGATCTGGAGACTGTTTCTATCTCGATCGCTTCGAACGACGGTGAAAGTTCTTGATTCCGAGTCCTCCGTCTTTTCTCGTTCGCTTATCTTTCATTTTGCCGAATGAATATCGATGAGAACTGTTGCTGGTTCGTTCAAAAGAATGGGACGGTTTTCCAACTCGACGATGGAATAATCATGAATTTATCACAAATTCAGTCGCGAACGCGGAGGATATCGATGAGGTTGATCTTTTTTTATCGAGAATCTTTTATCAGCCACTCTTTCGTTTTCGTGCATTATGAAGGTACCAACACCAATAGTTTTCTTCCTGGAAGCAGATCAAGATTTCTGACTCTACGTACATTTTCAGAGCTCCAAGAAGTTGGAAGTCCGGAAAATCATGCGAAGCGTTCCTTGTTCGAATCAAACTTCCTTCGAATGCATTCACTTTTAGACGCACAATGCATCTTCGCCAAGACAATGGCATTGATTTCCTCGGATCAATCCCCGAACAATGAACTTCGTTCTAACTATGGACTGCTAGAAGTCTTTAACCACCATCGTTCCGTCTCTACAACGTAGCGAGCTCGATCGAACTCCCTTTATAATTACTTGGGTGGTGAGTGATAATGTTAACCTGCCTTAAGACCCGTATCTCTTTCCGAGGTAACCGGAGACGCGCGTGCACGCGAACCATTTCCCAAGCCTTGCACGATTATGCCTGATACAACTTTGGTAAATCGAAACAGCCAGAACTGGAAGCAAGTGCGCATTTCCGTCATGCTATCGGGGCATTATTATCCCGCCTGCGAACTTCGTAACTCATAGAGAAGGGTTCATTCACGGCTTTGTCATCCATACTCGAGAAACTGAACGCGACTATACTTCCAGAGTGTCTCGCGAGAAATAGAACTATGACAATGCTTGGCGGAGGGGAGATGAAACGAGAAAAACCAGCAATACCCAGGTAGGAAACGATATGAAACGACAAACCCGTAACGTTTCTAACAGCTAGCAAGCTTTCCATACACGTCTGACGGCAAATCGTTGAAGCTGACGCGTAATAGGGGGGTAGTTACACCCCTACGATTAAACTTGTCTCTAGATTCAGATCAATCGTTGTCTCGAATTTCGGCTTATAAACTAGGAACTTTTTGAATTTCGCAGGTGCTCTATCAGGGAACATGATCGTTGGAGGCAAAACTTAGGAAGGATCTCTTTTATGTTCTAACGTGGCATCAATCAGAAAAAAGCAATCTGGAGAAATGTTCTTTAAGCTTTCCGATCACGTTACCCATTACTGTCCCTTTAACGTCGAAGAGTAATTGGATATAATTCCAACGAACGATGTTCAAGAGTTCGTCAGAGTTTATCAAGTCGACGGGTCGTATGATCCCTGATGAACGCGGTCGAAAGACGCCGAGACAAACATCGGATTGCCCTCCGACCCCGTGTCCATAGCTACGAAGCTAGAGAGAAGAAAATACCATCGATCCATAATACGTTTTCCACCCCGTTCGTTTCCAAGATCACTAGAGCCAGACATTGTCACATTTAGGCATCTACCGCGGGACAAAAGTTGGTACAGTTGGAAACAGAGCCGCAATAGAGTTTTATCGTTCGCTCTCGAGTCGTGGAAGGAGCGAAAGAGTCATGATGCAATCATCAACACTCCAACCGGTGCGGTAACTTTTTAGCCGGTTCCCGCAATCTCCGTATCCACCAGTTTGCGTGATGTATAAGGCGTTAGGAAAGCAGGCAGGGGGTCGGTGAGGAAAATAACAACGGATGTTTACAAGAGGTTGGAACGGAATGCGTTGACCCAACTGGATTCCAAACAATACTCATGGCTTTGTCCACTTTGGCAACTTTTCGTCGTTGTAGGGGCTGGGAGGTTTGCCCGGGTCGAATGGATCTCGACTCGTAACTAGAAGTGCGCAGTGCCTCTCTCCCATCCCAACCAACCTTAAACCCTCTACAACTCAGTTTGCCTCTTCACTACACTCTCGAACAACTGCTCTTCTTTCCTCTTCCGTACTTCCATCACTTGGTCTTTCCCACTTTGGTGCATATCGCCACCGATCCGTCTTTTGAACTGTTCGACACCGTCCCATTAACCCTAACTCCCTATCGTCCAGTGGGAAGCGTCCGCCCCATCGCGCTGGCAATTCGTGAACTGCGAACCCCTGCCGTTCGTATTAGACTCTCTTCGTTCATGTTGCGAGTACCCTTTCCCGAAACACACGCCCCCTGCTGTTTCTCAGTGATAATAGCGCTCCCACCTAGCACCTTGTGTTTGCCCTTGCAATTTCACAAAATACACGGGACTCTCGAAGTTTATCCGGCATCTTCCTGCGGTCTCGAATGAATTAGGAACGCCCTAGTGACATGATCGAATTATACCAAAAGTAGATTAATTTGTGAGCAATTGGCGAGTTAATCTGGCACGAGCGTTAACAAAGGCGATGATGCAAACCGGGATTTGGATACAAAATGGCTGACTGGGGATAAAGTTTTCGAGGACTCTATGTTCCAGAATTGATAATTAGCGGAACTCTGTACGTTTATCGATTAAATCCCTTGGACGTTGCTGGCTGGTTACCTTCGCAGAAAGTCACTCGCGAATTAATTAACTCTTTGTCGACGTGTGACGTAGCCAAAGTAAGAGAGATCGAATATTTACGGTAAAACCGTAGAGGCGCCGGGCTCGCGAACATAAATGACAAAGTTGGTATCGCGGTTTTCTCATGTTGAATTATGAAATGCAAAAAGTGAAGTTTGTCGGGTGATGGGTGAAGCTTGTCATCCGTCGACCGCCAGGGCTAATTAGTTTTCAAAGTATCGATATTATATCAATCTCGATTGGAGAGGTCGAACTCCTCGAACGTATGCACGGGATAACAAATTCGGACTTCGATTCTGATACATACCTATATAGACGAATCGATAAATTGGGGAAAAATGTTTTTGTCGTTAGTTTTCAACGCTATTGATTAGACGATCGATAAGGGTGAAATTGTTCACGGTTGAAATATCACGATGTAACTATCCAAACGTTAATTTACATTCACCTACGGTAAACTTTAATCGTCGAAACTTTTTAATCTCTCCCTCTTTTTTCTCCCTCACCCTTTCGCACCTCCTAACTTATTTCCTTTCTTATTGCGAATCGCGTTCACCATCGATTACGCGACCATATTGGGATAGAGTTCGCAAGTTTTTCTCGTATAACTCCACAATGCGGAATTATCTTCGAGTGAAATTCACCGTAACCAAATGGCGCATAATAGTTATAACCGTAGATATGTGTTATGGCGTGCGACCTCTTAGCTCTCCCGGGTGTTCTTGGTTCGCGTATAAGCCAGCTATGCTTCGACGTTGATTAATCCACGTTCTCATACCCATATTTCGACGAGTACAAATTCTCATCTCTCTAATTCCATCACCGACCATACGTTTCGACCTAAATTTCCTGCATTTTCGTGAGAATGCGAACGATGAAAAATTCCTCGACCACGGCGTATGTTAAATTTTTTATAGATAAATTTATAACAAGAAAATATGTACAAGTCGTTTTTATAATAATTATTATTATTGTGCAAAATATATTTTACAATATTTCGCTTCGAATTAGGATAATTCGTGTTTTTTAATCTTGCTGCAATTTTGTATGCGTCAGGTGTACGCGCACCCCGTTTACTTTAAGTATTTACGTCGTCTCAGAGAGAATTTCAAGAGCGTCGGTGCGGTTAACGTGCGTGCATGTTCAAAGACGAGCTATTAGCATTATTCACGATCTTCGTTGCATGGCAGCCATCCATCCTACCAACCATTAAAGTATGCCCCCCACCCCACACCCCAATGAGCTCTGCTCCGTCTTGCGTGAAACATTCTTCCCTTATATCGCGCGAAGAATTTCTAACATAGTCGGTGTAGAGTCGATCTAACTGTACGTGCGGGGGAGGGGGTTGTTATCTTCTCTCGGGAATAAAAAAAGTGACCTTCTTCGGGTAACGATGGTGCAACTTGTTAGGCGAAAGTTCTCGATTCGACTCACGCGTGAAATTGAGACCAATCGTCGAACGACAAAAACGACACATAGAAAACAAAAATTCGAATACTTTACAAGAAAAAACAGAATTTAACGTCGACATTCAATAGATCGCGATACTTCCCAGCTGTATAATCATTTTAATCGAGTTTAACGGAATTTTATGATTATATTTCACTTTTGCAATTTCGTAATTCCTGAGCGTTCGACGAGGGTTTGCTTCAGCTAGTGTGGAAAACGTGGAAAAAAATCGCCAGGTGCAACGTAGCAATATTGGTCAGTTTTACGAAACGGACCTTGGGGTATATATCACAGCGACAGTTAGTCCGGTTCGCTATATTGCACTCGGGGGAAATATAGTTTCGGGCCACTTTTAATCGGGTACCGTCGCAACCCAGCCTTGCGTTCCGGAGGTAAAAATGCAGGAGTCCTGTAGCTCAGCAGTTCGGGGCAGTTCCCGTGCGTCGATGAGAGAGGAAAAAGAGTTTTTCGACCGGAGTAAAACAAAAAGCGAAAAGGGGTTGAAAGTGGATCGAGGTTTTTGTGGTCGATTAAGTGGGTAAATCGTTATTTGCGACTTATGATAAGACTATTTTGGAATCATTTTTTAGAAACAAAATTTTCCCCCCTCGGGGCCCCTTTTCTTCCAAAAATCGTGATTTTCGAGCCTTCGCCACGGCCACAAAAATTGAGCTACGCGGATGTTCCTGGGTTCATTCTTCTCGTCTCGGCGAGCCCTTCAAAAAGTTACTCGTGCAATTTTCTGTCAGACGTACGAGAATGGAGATACAGTATCGCGAAAAGTCAATTTTTGAATGTTTCGCGATATCCTTAAAAATCGGCAATATATTGAAATCCGGTGAATTTTAATAGATTCTCAAGCTCTAAGGGCCTATGCCGATCGTAAATTTCCCGCACAACAAGAAAATCACGGTTTCGTTTTCGATTTTTCAGGATTTATCGACCTTAAAGTGCAGCGGCATTTCATGTACACAATTCTGATCGTCTGGTAACTAGCTCGATAAAACGACTCTCGGTTTTCAAAAAACACAGGAAAAGACTTGGAAAATAAATTTCAGTATTTTCATTATTTTTGTAAGCAAATTTCTTGTTTATTTCTTCGTTTTCTAAACGTTTTGTGGTAAACGAAGTTCACGAGTGCAGTTAGAAAACGGGGAGAAATGTATGATTTGCAAATGGCTATTTTGCGACCTGGCGTGTGTAAAAGAGGGAAGCGCCAAAGTTACGAGAGGTACACTAGAGAGAAAAGTGGTTCGCTCTCGTTTTCCCGCATGCCGCGAGCCATGTCTCGAGTTCCAAAAGATCCGTGGAGTTCATTATTCTCCTGACGACAATGGCGGAGCAGGATAGTGCACCAGTGTTGGGGATGGCGCGAGCACTAGGGGAGCGGTGTACGCTCGTAGGGACTCGTATTTTGGCAGAGGTTACGTACTTCATAACCCATTAGCTTCATCCCCTTTCTCTTAGGTCCATTCGCTTAGGACTTCATCCAGTTTTTTATTCGAATACGAAAAGTTCATCAAAATTAATTGTTTTTATCATTTTTTTACATTCAATTCATTTTAATTAAAAATCAAGTAAATCTACCGAATCATTGTTTCGATCGAGATTTTATTTAATTGTGAAATTTGCTTGCTCGTCTAGCGAAAATATGACGAAATCGGAATCGTGGTTTCTCGTCGAAAGTAGACACTGTTGAATGAATGTTTCGAATAATTGGTGTCGGGAATCGGGCTCGATGCCAACTTCCCTTACGTTTCCGATGATCGATACGGAAGCCACAGTTGCGAGCGGTCTTTATCGAAGATTTCCCTCTTGCGTATTCGATAATTTATCGATGAGTTACCAAAAGTGTCAAGTATTTTTGTTCCATTCGTATTAAACTTTCCACCTTTTTGGTTTCACTGTAGAGACGGACTTTTTGAGAAACGCATTGAAGATCGTGGCACGCAAGAGATTTATTCAGATAAAGCGCGAACCGGGTAGTAGATGGTCGCAGTTACGACCAGGATCTCGTATAAATATAAAAGATGAAGCCCCGGGGCAAAATCCGTGTGAATAACTCAACGCAGAGGGATTCGTCCACCCGCTTCGCTCTTCTTTCCATCGCGCATCTATTTTTGCAACACCCCAAAACACCTCGAGTATTTTGTTTTCCAACTCGCATGCCTCTTTTTGTCGCGGCTGTCGAAATGTTCTGGGAAATATTTTTTTCCCTCGGAACGGCGAGCATATTTATTCCTTTTTTTAGCTTTTTGTTTCAATATCACGTCGAAATACTGGGTGAGTCCAAATGGTTCTTGTTACGGGGGTGAAAATCGTATTAACAGAATTTACAGCTGTGGTCGAGGTGCTACAGCGGTGGTTGAAAATGAATGTAGATTATAACTGCGAGGGGTTTCCATACCCATTTGCATTTATTCTCGCGAAGTCATGTTATGCCGACTTAAAATTTGGCGAGTTTGAAGGGAAATTGGTCGAAAAACGGGGAAATGTTTGAAATTGTTTAAAATATTTGCGATAATTAACGAAAGTTTAGTGGTCAGGGGACCTAAATACAGAGGTATGAACCGGAAAAACGGTTATTACTGAAATGACCGCAGTTTTTTTGAAAAATGGTTCGGTTCATAGACTCTGCGCTCATTCCATTGGCAACTTTTTAAAGTTTAAAATGCCCCGCAATCCATTACACTGCGATTTAAACCGATTTTCAAACCGTACCCTCCTTCTTTGCGAATTTGATATAAAATTGAATTATTCGAGGAGGTTGCGCGTTACTTATTTATTAATCCCTCGGTAATTCGATAGTGGAATGCCGGATGTCGAGGCCCTCGAGCGAAACGATAGAAGTTACGAAGGCAGTAAGTCCCTCGATCCTGCAAATCCTTTACCCCTTCCCTCGACAGTGCTTAGCAGTTACCAAACTCAGGCTTCATTGAGGTAGGCCTGCACAGTGATTTCCTGAACCTTTCCTGAACTCCTCTCGAGCTACCCCATCATTTTAACCGACGCTTGATTTACGATGTATACACAGGGTTCATACCCTTGGGGCAAATATCCCCCTCCCTCCCATTCAACCACATTCTTGAGAAACTCGCTGTTCGTAACATATTACGTTGGAGATGATAAAAGGTCCCTTCTCCCCATGCCATACCTATCAATAATAAAACAACCCTTAAAAAAACGTTTTATGTCAGAAATAAAAATCACCCCTTATTCAGGAAACCCGAATAATCTCAAATAATCTCGTTGACCTTCGATAATCTATTTTCATCAGAAACAAAAATTAAATAAAAACTAAAAAACATGTCCTTGCGTCACCAAAAAAAAATCTTTTTTTCAAGGATTGAAAGAAATTAGCTAGAACAATAGTTTAGTCGTCAAATCAGTAAAAATAAAAGATTTCTTTAAAACGCATGTTCGCCGGCAGAAGTCGATCCAATCACGAACGCGCGTCATTCTTTTTTTCCAATTTCGCTAGACTGTAAATGTTTGGGTTTACTCGCGGTGTATTTGTCGATGGCCGATACGATTGTTGGTGCACGAGACTTGACGCGACGTACCTCGGGGATGCGTATGACTCAAAATACGTTTCAAACTAATGAAGCCAGACCCAGGGCTTATCAATCGCCGTCGTCGTCCTCGTATACACGGATACGCCCAAGATCGAGTTCCCTGTGCACACACGATCCTCTCACCCTCTCCCTGGTTATCCAATTCCCAGTCACAGGGAGAGCTTGATTATTCAAGGCATGTGAACATTCCTCGCTGCGTTCCATTATGATCGCCAAATGGAATTTCGCGTACTAGCGGCCGCTGCCAATCCGATTCTTTTTTTTCGTTTTTTTTTCTCTCTCTTTTCCTATCGGCGAAATAACTCGACTCGATATCGCACTCGTGCCCGATTCGCCCAACGTCGATTCTCGTTTGCGGCATTTCGCGGCGATATAACGAAAACCTCGGGCCAAAACAAAAGACGGAAAAAATATAAAAAAATAGAAATTTGCGAGTTTTGTAAAAAATGAAAATAAACGATTTTTATAAATTTATTAATTTGTATATTTTCGAAAAAGTAAACCAGGGGGGGTATCATTTATTAGAGTAGACTCGAAAAGAAACGAGACAACGTTTCTATTTATTTCGTATCGAACGACGCGAGTGTTTTTTCGGCTTGTTTTCAATCTTTTTTTTTTTACTCAAAGTTCTCATTTACTCGGTGCCAACTCCCTCGGCTCGTCGACTCTTCGAGGACGTTTGTTCTCCTCGGTTTGTCCAGCCACCGATGCGATCCTAATCGGTTCGACTTCGTATCGACGAAAGCGAGCGCGAGCGATCACGACCCAGTCGAACGAACACGTTGAACGAATACAACGATGATTTCTCGATCGAGATTCGATCGCTTTCCGACCGATTCGATTATCGCCCGTGCTTTTTATCGTCGATATCACGATTTAACAAGATTTTTCTTTTTTTTTACTAGAAAATAAAAAAAACCCCAAAAAATGTTTTTCGATAAACATATAATAATAATAATAATTTCACCTCTTATTACAACAACTGGGTGTAGGAGTAAGAAAAGGTATCGGAAGGTTTCGAAACGTGAATTTTGTCATATTTTTAGATCAAGTTTTTAGGCACAACGTGGTATGGTAACGCGAAATAAATCGATCTTACCCCTTACCTACCCTTTTGTCCCGTGCTTATAGTCATTCTCGCGAGCTTACGCGAGAATTCGCAGTACGAGCTTACATAGATATTGTCGGAATAAAGGGCGAATAGCAAGCGGGTCAAGATTTTTAAAGCTCGTCTATAAAACCCGATAGTCGCTTCGAGCATACAAAATGCAAGAGATTTTACCCGCGTCCCCCCTCCGCAATCCTTTTTCGCGCGTCGTAAACTGTACGAAGCGTTGGATATTTCACAGCTTGTAGGTAGTGCCGACATCGAAGTTCGTCGAATAAAAAATCTTTTTAAGAACGAATCTAGAACGATGTAATAGAAGAAAAACCTCGAAAATAGAAAAAAAAATTAAACTATAACGGGTTAATAAATGTTTTTAATTAAATTTTATTAATCGTTATAAGTAACGATGATTTTTTTTTATCGTAGCGACGTAAATCGTATTTTATCGTTAATTTGTAATAACTTTGTCTTTTATTATCGTAAACTTAATTTCCACACTAATTTCGATTGGATTATTATTACATAATTATTATCTCGCGTGGTGAATCGTCACGTTGTTGATTACAATATCCATAGGTCCCCGGGTAGAAATTGCCTAAGGTTTGCCTTATTTCCTACTCGGCCGTGATCAGGTAGCGCTACGGCTTGCCATAACACGGCAAGCCTGAGAAGGTCCTGCAAAGGCCTGCCGTAAGACGGCCGTACTCACGCTTGCCTTTCACAGCGGCCTGCTATATTAGTTCACACATTGCCATACAGATGGACGCCGGTTCTCACAAGTGGAAAGGCGCGAGAGTAAGGATAAGTAGACGAGAGGAAATTGTTTTTTTCATAAGCATAAGACCGAAACATCATGAATAATAACATGAATGTTAATCGTAATTTGTCGATTTTTTAGCACTTTTCAATAGAGCTATCTTATTATTTTTTAATAGGTATTGGAAATTTGTTTACGATTTCGAAATGATCGTTTTTTCCATCGCTTTAAGTCGTATGTTCCACACTCATACACTTTGCAAAATCAATGGAGACCATTATATATTTTAATTTTTACGGGAAATCATTGCATCGTATCACCCGTATCACGCGATGACGAAAATGTATCTTTTGACAAGTTTTTATAGATTGTGTACAGATTTAGGTTATGTTACCCCGGAAAGAAATTCTAGTAGGGCACTATTATGGCATCCGTAAGGCAATCATTAGCGCCCTGATCAGGCAGCCTGATCAAGACCGTATCCGATTAAGCGTTAACACTTTCTAACGGGGCGCTGTCCGTCTGCCGTGCGAGGACCGTAATACGGCAGTCAGGCAGCCGGACAGCGCCCGAAGCGGAGCCGTACTACAATTTCTACCCGGGTCGTAGCGACGCGGAGGTAAACGACCGTATCGTCGATATAGTCGAGAGGCGGAAGGGCAGGGGAGAGAGGAATATTTAATGGTCTCGCTTTTGCGCATCATCGCGCAATTAACGTCGAGCTCTTGTCAGTTGTAAATATGCATGTTTGCGAGCGAGAAAGTACGAATGACGATGTTCCGGGAGTAAATTAAGCGCGATGCAAGAATAAAAAGCGACCCTCGAACATCGAATTTATGATTTTTTGTATCAGCGATTTCTTTATTTATTTAGAATTTGTTGTTTTCCGTCGGACAACTATAGCGACGCGAAAGCTTTTCAGCATCGTCGCTAACAACTTTGGGAACGTGTCTGAAGAGCTCTGGGACAATTGTCAATTCTCGGAGAAACGTAGGTAAATTCCATTCGGTCCAGGGTGCGAACCGTCGCGCTATACAATTTTCCATTGTTCGTCACGAAACGCTCTTACTCCAAGTTGCATCTCGCACTGTTCCATTTCAATATACCGTTTTCCGTTTCGTCACCCACGTAGATCGCATTATTTCGCAGCGCGTGGGCGACGAGTAAGGTAATCCTCCGGTTTCGCGGAGTTTCGAGACTCGATAGGCGATAAAAATATTTTTTTCATATTTTCTTTTTAGATTTATTTTTTATCAAGAAATATTCGTCGTTATTTGTTATCAAGAAATATTCGTCGTTATTTTTTATCAAGAATCTTTTCTAATTTTGTTCACTCGATTAAGTTTCAATTTTTGATTTCGTCCTGTTCTCAATGAAGGAAGTGACTCGATTTTGTTCTTTTTCGTTTGGATAAAAAGTCGATAATTTTAGATTCAAGATTTAACAAAAAAAGTCGACCGATGAACGAACGTCGGTTGATAAAAATGTTCTTTTTCTTATCATCTGTTGCAGGAGAAACGTAGGCAGCGGTCGGTATGGAAGAACTTCCGAAAACGAAACCGAAACGGAAGGACAGGCCGTCTAGGTTGGAGGTCGGCGAGGTTGAGGTCGCCGACGCGACGGTCGATAGCGTCGCTATGCGCGAAAGTGTGACCGCTAGCGTCGCTTCGAGCGAAAGCGTGAGCGCGTCGCTTCGAGCGAAAGCGTGAGCGCTAGCGTCGCCTTGAGCGAGAGCGTGACCGCTAGCCTCGCGGAAGATGACAACACGCTCGACGTTCCTACGGGACTTGCCAGCGTGTTTGATGACACCGTGGCGCTCGCTGTCACGCTCAATGACATCGCGACGCTACCCGACCCGCTCGAGGTGACCTCGGTTCGTCCGGAGGTCGATGAACCGAGGATCATGGACACCACTGTCAATAATACAGAGCTAGATGACACAACTGCCAATGAGACAAACGACACGCCTGTAGATAGCGCGCGGATAAATAACACAACTGTCAACGGCAGCCACGACGACAGAGCGATTCAGGAAACACTTACCGATTACAACGCCATCAACATCACTGCCGTTGCTGACAGTTTCTTTGACAGTGTAAGGGCCGATGACACTCTAGCCGATGTCACGACCCTCGAGGAAACGAGCGACTCGTACTTGTTCCCATTAGCTGGAAATCGGCAGAATGTCGTCGAAAATCTTCAACCCCTACAGTCGATCGTGAGACGATCGAGATATCCCACGACCGATTATCCGATCGTACCAAGGCCCGTCGACGTTAGTACTACCGAACAAAGTCCGAATAACGATTCGGAGGAAAGAGGCGACCGTAACGCGGTCCACGACTCGTCATCGTCGTCTTGGACCTCGAACAATCCACAAAACGAGGCGATCGTTAATTTAGATCCTTCGACATCGGGACTCGACACTACCGCGGAGGAAATCGTCGGACATGTCGGTCTGCGCAGGAGAATGATCAGTAAGTCTTGGAACATTTGACCTACGTTTGTGCGTCCGATCGTCCGTCGTCTTGTCCGAATCTTCACGTTGTCCCCGTGAGAGAAATCTTAGTAGCGGGGACACGTTCTTCTCGATCGACGCGATCGACCAATTACTTTTTATTCGTCTTGCGTCGTCGCGCTTCCGGTTTCGACGACCGATCGAGAAATCGCCGATGGCGATTGCATTTCGATCATCGACGAGATTATGACAGGTACTGAAAGAAGATACTGCGCGATATCGAGGTATTTTACAAGGCTTACAAGTTTGACGATCGTCAAAAATCTTTATCGGCGAATTAACTGTAAATTTGTAGATTTCTTTTTCTCTATCTTTTAGATTCTTGAATTTTTTTCGCTATGAGGATCTTTGGCCTTTGTAGATTTTATGTGTATCTTGTTGTTAGAACATTGAACGATGATTTTTTTTTTATACACGTTCGGAGGATCGATCGATCGATTGAAAATTTTCCAAATTTATCGATAAGACGAAATATTACGATGTTCTTTCGATTATTAAAAAAGAATATCGACGTTTTTAAACATTTTTTTTATTCAAAAATACAAAACGTTACAAATATCGAAAAACAAAACGACGAACGAGACAAAAAAATTCACGATTTTCCACATTAAACCAAATTACACACTTTAAACAAAACTCGAAGAAAAAAATATCCCTAACTCCCCTAAAGTACAAATTTTCAGAATATTTTATTCGACGATGTTTATCAACAATTTTTTTGTACAGTCAGCTGTTTTTTCACTTGCAACTTGAATATTTAAAAAAAAATGAAGAAAACGAGAGATATCGCGCGGGAGGAAACGTTCGAGCTTTTTCATCCCTCCCCGTTAGCTCGCTCGTAAAGTTCCCCTTCGACGATGATCAAAGCCGCTGTCATGGCGTTTTGTACACCGCGGCAATGTTGTAGCACGTGCAGTTGCAGCTGTCTTTTACTCCCCGAGTGCTGTTTGCCTCGCATATATATATATATATTTTTATTTTTATTTTTTTTTTCGTATTTTTTGCATGTGCAGAGTGCGTCGAGAGTCCCTCGTGCTCGGTTCGGAGTTTTATTGCACCGGCGTGCCACTCCCGCCCTTCGCTCACGCGAAGGCTCACTCGTGATTTTTTATTTTCTTTTTTTATCTTCCCGCGTCTATTTTTGCACGCGTACCATAAGCCAGCCATCGCTGTCATTCTTTATTTTATTTTTTCAAATTTTTTCGTTTTTTTTTGGTAGAAAAACAAATAGAAAAAATTATTTTTTTCGAAATTTATTTAATATCGTACCCGAAGGTGCGCCTCTTAGGGAAATAATTTCAAGGGCGTGTTCGTGGATAAGAGAGATAATATCGAACGACCGAAGTGAAACCGAAGGAATCGGAGAAGCGCGAGTTTGATCGGTCAAACTCGTAACGAAGCCGGCCACGCACAGAAACACGCGAGCAATTGTAAGAATAAAATCCTGAGGTTAATGTACTACGCGCCAAACGGCATTGGGCGGTTTGTTTACTGCGCAGTTCTCGCTTGGTGTTGCGAAGAGAGTTGTTAGTCAAAGTGAATGACCCACCGTTCGTTGCCGTTTCTCTCTCTCTCTCTCTTTCGCTTTGCCCAAAATGTCTCAGGAGGCCCGACTAAAAACTAAGCCCGAGCCGTCGCTCCCAACTCTCAAAAAACAATTTTCATCATTTTCCAACCATTTGAACGCGGGAAATGAAAAAAAAAATTTTTACTCTGAAAATGATTATTTTATTTTTATCTCATCTTGAGATAAAATCTGATTTCATTACAAGGTTTCAAGGGTCGAGTTCGAGTCGATGATAAATTTGAGCCATCGACGGAATATCGAGCTGTCTCAACGTCGACGATTGCGAAAGAGTGTTCTTTTTTTTTCAAGTTGAAGTCCGAAAAAGTAGTTTATCGATTTTCTCTGACCGATAGAACGCGGTACTGGGAAACCGCGTAGACAACGGTTAATCCGTGTCTAGTCTGCTGCTTCGGAGGGTTAATAGACGCGTGTACGTATCGATATCGTTTATCGACCACTTTGAACAAAAAAAAAAGAAATAAACCAAAAACCCCAACGTATATATTTCAGAGTTTAGATTTTTAGCCTCTTTTTTTCGTTCTCTCCGCACGAGCTCGTTCGGATATTTTAGGCGAGGGTCCAATATCGATATTCCCCGGTGTGTTTAACCCGCTCCGGCTACGACCACGGACACGGTAACGTTGCGTGGAAATAGCCGAGCGCGATGAGAAACGAAAGGGATGGTAAAAAAATAATAATAAAAAAAAGGGTCGCGAGGGGAGGGTGGAGGTAGGGGGATGAACGAATAGGGCAGAGATAGAGAGGACTTTAAGGATCGCGGTGAGGACCGAAAGAAAATGAGAGAGGGAGGGAGGGTCTCATCTCATTAGCTTTTACGGCCCTTTACCTTTGCGACGGGCGAGCCAGAGTCAGCTCGCTCCCTCTTTCTCTTCTTCTTTTCCTTTTTTTTTATTACCTTCGCCATATCTCTCGCGAGCGCACGGACGTTAATCGTAAATCCATCGCTCGTTGCTCCTCTTCTTCTTCTTTTTCTTTTTCTTCTTCTTCTTCTTCTTCTTCTTCTTCTTCTCATCTCTTGCCTTTCTCCCTTGGCTCTTCTTCAATCTCAACCTCTCACACTACTTTCGTCTTTCTCTCTTTCTCTCAGTCGCTCTTTCTTATTTTATGCCTTTCCCAGAGCCAGTGGTATACCTCGTTCAATTTCGCGAGAGCGTGCACGAAAGGGCCGACGACGAATTTCTCCCCGCTATCGTTTACCGTGTATCTTTAGGTTAGTCCTCGTAAAATATATCGCCGCCGAGACCCGGACGATGATGGAAATTCCAATATGTTCTTCCCTCGCTTCGGAAATTCTGTGAGGTGGTTGGCGTAAAAATTAATGTTTTTTTATTTTAAATTCTTCTTATTTTTTTCGATAGTTATTAATCGGAAATTCAAATTCGTTTCTAAAAATTAATCACGAAGTGAAAATTAATTATTCGAGAAAGAAGAATAGATCTCTCGTTAAGAGAATTTAATTAAATTTCACAAAATTTAATTTCAAATCAAACGAAAATTTTCAAACTTGATGTTGAAAGAAATTGTCTTTTTTTGTTTACTTTCGTCCAGAAAATGAACGAAAGGGTCCGTGTAAAAAAAGAAAAGAGTTCGTCTATAATTAAAATCGACGGATTTGTCTCTCCAAGTTACGAGATCGACGGAACTTCCGGTAAAATCGGGAGATAACGCGTCCGGCTTGGTCAAGCGTTTGTTTATGCCGCGTCAGATACAACAACAACAACCGGCTCTACGAGGAGGAGATGTCGATGCATCCGGCCGTAACCGTACAGCTTCGCCGAGAGACTCGCGCATTCCAGCTTCGCTACGTCACTCCTCTCTCGCCACTGACGTCAGTCCTCCTCGTTGCGTTGTACGTGTCCTCGTTTACGGATTATTCTCGCTTCCTCCTCTCCCTCCCTCCCTCCCTCTCTTTTTCCCATCTCCTTGCTCGTACTGTTAGAAAATACGAGCGATTCGCCACTCTGTTATTTTTTTTTCCAATCCCGAGATAAATTACGACGAAATAAAATCAATTATCGAAAAAAAAAGAAATCAAAATTTTTTAATAAAATTTAATTTTTATCATTTTTTCTTATCGTCGATCAGATTTTTCCTCTCTCTCTCGATCGAACGCGACGAGTCAAACGGTGAAGAATAAATATATCACGGTTCGCTGCTTCTCGTTCGATTCGCGATACTTCGTTGTTCGCACGAGGTGGGCCACAACGTGTCGGAAACAAAGCGTTTGAGTCCGTGCCAAACGACTCGAAATGGCCCGCCGCGAAGTACGTTGTTCTTTATACTTTACGTAACGACGAGCCTCGCGAGGTCCCGCTTCTCGTGGCTTCTTCGTTCGAAACCTCGACGTACCTACGTTATCGAAAAGATTAATCGCGTCGAGCATCACCTGTCAAAACATCCGCGAAACTTTCCGGCAAGTACGTAATGCCACGGGTAAATAACGAGAGTGGCGGAGACTCGCGCATCGCACCACGTACCGAACGACTCTCGTCATTTGCATAGAGCGGAAAGTCACGCGAGTTAAATTCGCGGCAATATTATTAATTCGGGAAATTTACGCGACGTACGCGTTTACAGTCAAACGTCGATTTGGTAAAAAAAAACGAAATTATTATTATCTTTTTTTTTACATATATGATTTTTTAATTAATTAATTTAATTTATGTTATTTTATCGATTATTCGAAAATCATTGATAATGATTTATTTAGGATTTTAGTGCTGAAAGGGTCGTCGATCGGGTTCAATTAAAAAAGGCGAGAGTGCGCGTAAGTGAATTAGCGTAATGGCGCGATACCCATCGTTGCGCGATATACGTAGATGCGCGCTTCCTGAAAAGCGTGTTCTTCGTACGAGACAGCCACCTTCCCTCCTGCACTAAGTGCTTTTCTCACTTACCGACGGAGCTGTGTATCCGCAGCGCTAATTGCGTCTAATGACTTCGAATAAACGAATTAACGCCTCGCATCTCCGAAATTGAGCGCGCGAGCGATTTCCTTTAAAAACAAAAAAGAAACAACAAAAAATTCTCGACATAATTATTTTTTGCATCAAAGTCGAATTACGAGGGTTGAATTATTTACAGATTTCTCTTTTATGCGAAAAGTGAGTACAATTTTATGCCCGAACAAGTTTTCAAATTATTAGAGAAAGAAAAAAACGTTGTGTAAGCCATAAAAATCTGGTGAAACAGCTTTAGAACGAAAAAATCGCGTGAGAGGGACCGAAGGGTGGATTTCGTTGTCGCGCCGATAATTGGCAGAGACTCTGGTGGTGAAATCTGGCAACGTCGGTACGAAGAGAGAGTTTGTGGTTGAGAGAAAAAAACACCTTTCCGGACTCTCTCCCACTCTTCATCCCTTTATCTCCATCCCCGTCTTTCTCTCTCTCTCTCTCTCTCTCTCTCTCTCTCTCGGTCGACCTACCCATTCTCCGATATAACGGTGAGGCAGGGAGGCGAAACGACGAAGGTTGTGCTAGGTTAGGGCGGCAATATGGCTGCAACGACGACAGAGGCGGCAACACCGAGGAATCGACCTATCGATTCTTGATTTCCGGCGGCCCAGTTTGCATCTCGCTTCATCCCTTTCTCAACCCCACCTCCCACCACCCTTTTAGCAATATCATCCGTCTCTTTCGTTCATCCCACTCCCTTCTTTCCCTCGTTTCCATTCAAAGTTCATATTGTATTCTCGATACTCGGTTCCTAGTACGATCGTAGTAGTAGTAGTAGTAGTAGTAGTAACGAGAATAGAAGTGTAAGTAGTGCAGTCCGTTACCGATCAGACAAGAAAGAGAGAAAAAAAAGACTTGGATTTCCCGTCTATAATTTCGAGTGACGTAGTCCGATCAGAGTTTCACGATTTATTTTGAAATTTCGCCAGAGAAATAACGATTTTTCTTTATTTTTCATAACACTCGTCAATATTTGATTTCGATGGAATTTTGTATCGTGAAATAAAAGATCGTGAAAAATTTCGTCGATTCGTGAGTTCAACGCACCAGCTCGATGTTGTGACATAATTTTGCGCGAGTTACAAAAATTTGTCCCCTCGCCTCGGCGCAAAACGTTCTTCTCTCGGCCAACGATCGCGACGATTCGTTAGCCCGATGATTCGCTCGCGCGTGTGCGTCACAGCGTCTAGTGTTACACTTCTGTCTCGAGTCTCCCTCCCCCATCTCTCTCGAAGCGTCATATTATTCGCGCAAGCATATATTTTGTCCGATCGTGTTTTTCATTGTGCCGATGGCTCGTACGTTACGAAATTCGACACCTTTGTCGCGATCATCGACCTCTCGCGGTCGCTCGCACGGAGGACACGAACTTTGCGCATTGATCGAAATATCATTTTTTATTTCTTCCCTATTTTTTTATTATTATAATTATTTTTACCCAATCGTATTGTGCTCTTCTTACTGACGAAAAATCATTTTAATATTAATAGAATTTTCCCTTCACGACTGATTGAAAGATAAATCAAAGATTAGATTGTTTCGATCGTTTTTTTTCTTCAAATGTTTGAAAAACCCTCCGGGCAAAAATTATTCCCGTTAGGGCAGATTTTAATTGGTTCAAGTTCAAGCTTATATTTATATAAATGTATATATACGTACACATACGCGTATAATATATTAATGCAGTAACAGGTGCAAGATCGGCTCGCGCTTTCCAGTTTGTTTCCGAGCGGTCAGTGGTGAGAGCCTTGTGTGGACAGACAGGCAATTTCGCATCTCGTTACACATCCTTTTTTGTATCTCTTCTCTCCCACCCCTCCTCGCCTCTCTCCGCCATTTTTTATTTTCTTTAATCACCTTTCTCGTCCGGACGTCACTCATGCACGGACTCGCCACTCGGTCGGTACATCCACTTTTATCTTTCTTCTCTCATTTCGCGCCAATCTCACCACGCTCGTGAGAACGTACCGAGTTTTAACTCCTTTTTCTCCGAACCTAGCGTGAATTTTATCGCTTAGCGAAAACAAATTAACGTCGCGCGACGTAACGAAATTTATAAAATAAAAAAAACATTTTTAACCGTATACTTCTTTTTTCATTATCGAGGGGACGATTCGTGAAAATAAAACAAAAACAAAGAAAAATAATAATAATAATAAATCTCAGGTTGAAATATTCGTCGTGATATTTAAGACGTTATCGTGTATTATGTTTTTTTTCCTTAGGGTAGGTTAGTAGTCCGTAACGGGAAGACACGCCCTATCGAGAAAAAACCAGAGTTCTCACCCTCCTCCCTTCTTTTCGTTTCGCGTCCGGCCTCGGCCGACCCGCCATTTATTCCGGAAGTGACAGGGGGGCGAGACGAGAAACCTCTTCCGCTTCTTGCCCCTCCGCCCCCTAACGATAAAAAAGTGAGACGAGAAGCGTAGACGGACAAAAAAGAATCGGCATGCGAACGAAAAGATCGGATTTCTAATCCCTCACCCTTGTGTCGTCGCTACGACTTCGAGGGGTTGCAACCCCTCGGTGACGAACCGAGACACAGGGGAATCCCTTTTGCTCTGTCCCTATCTCTCTCTCTCTCTCTCTCTCTCTCTCTCTCTCTCACCCACACTATATTGTTCTTGCTCCCTTTCGTTTACCACACACCCCGTCCTGTCGAGTTCCTCGAAAAGCCGGACCTTCCCCAACCGTTTCTCCGTAGTCCGGGGTAATACGCGGTAATTCTGCTACACAGGCAGTGGGGCTGGGGTAGGCTAAGACTTTTCCACTTCCCGGAATTTTCCTCCGTGGATCGGTACACACCGGTGTATTAACGCCACGACGTTTAAGGTGAACGATCGATACGAATAAGTTGTAGAAATGGAAAAGTTGCCTCGACGACGACGTCGACGATATTGCTGTTAGACACGAATGAGCTCGTGATGGAATCGGTGATGGTGGCCCCGGTGAGCGGCAGGGGGGGGGGGGGCGAGAAGTGGTAAAAGCCGCGAGTGCTCAGACAAGAGCGTTCGAAAAGTCTAGGAGAGAGTTTGTGCGGTGAAACGAGGATCCCGGCGTCGGTCGGACGCACGGATGAGAATAAGAATGCATATATTTTTGTTTTTCTTTTTTTTTTCTTTGTTGTTGTCATATATAGATATACGTATACGTATTTGTTTGAAAGAATAAGAAAGAAAGAAAAAAACAAGAGAAAAAGAAAGGGAGCGTTGGATAATTGACGTCGCGTGTCAGTCGACCCTGTACCGCGACGACAGCGGCGAAGAGAGCACGAAGGGAAGTTACGCAGGAGTCGTCCCGGTGAGAGCGAAGTTGCGGAACGGACGTGCAATAACCCTCTCGAGTTAACGTACGTCGACTGTATACACGTTTCTATACGTATAACAATAACAACGACAAAAACAAAAAAGATCGAATCACTCTCGGTAAAAAAAGGAGAGTTCGATATATAGCGAGCGTACAAGTTGTTTACGGGGTGCAAAAAAATACGGTAACCCAGTGACACGCGATGGATCAGGTTTGAGAGAGAAAGAGAGAGAGAGAGAGGGATGATGGCGATACGTCAATGGGGATGAACGTGACATATGAAATATTTGTATCCAAGTAGAGTTAGAAAATTTCTTATCAAGGTGAACAATAGAAAAAAAAGCTAGCATCGAGTCGTTAAATTTCTTAATTTTCTTCCAATTCGCGAAAATTTCAATATGGCGGTCTCAACCTCCCCCGGTAGATTTTAGCGGCGTCGAGGCGACGCCATGACTCCCCCCTTCTCTGTTCCCCTGCCTCGAATACTATTGCATAGGATAGCGCGCGGTATAGCCGTTGGCGGGGTTGCCGTAGCTGCATGGCGTCGAGAAGCCCTCTTCGTGTGCCCACACGGGTAGAGCACGTTGCATTGTTATCACTCCGTCTCGCTCGCTCGTCGCCCCGAGCTATCAGTCTTCGCGCACGTGCGACAGAGACAAAGAAACTTGTTTTTTTTCCCTCGTTTATATTTCATCCCTTCCACGCCACTTATTCCTCGTCGTCTGTGCCGTCCCTCTCTCTCCCTCTCTCTTTTCCGCTCGCTCTCGCTTCGAAAGAACGAGCTTTGTCTCTCTCATCGTTTTATCTCTCTCGATTCTCGTTTCTTCTCACTCTCTCTCTCTCTCTCTCTCTCTCTCTCTCTCTCTCTCTCTCTCTCTCTTTGTGTTTCGCTCTCCCTCTCTCTACCTCTATAGTTATACCATGATATATATATATATATATACCTTAGCTAAATATATATATATATATTTAGCAACCTTTCTCCGTCTCTACTCGAGCCGTATATTCTCTCTCTCTCTTTCACATCGCTATATAACATTAATTCCCTCTCGCTCATATACGACGGGCTCTCTTGCTCTCTCTCTTTCTCTCTCTCGACCGTTTTCTCTACTACGCCGCGTACTCGCTACTCGGGGCACACGTGGCGCAGGCGTGGGTTTGTTGTCTCTCGTTTTCTCTCGCGCTCGCGGCAACCCCTGTACAGCCGTCTCTACTTTACGGGCCTGGTTCAGCCTCCGTACCTCTCTCGGCCAACGGCCGCTGCATTTATTGAACCGATTCTCTCCGCTATGCACTCTCTCTCTCTCTCTCTCTCTCTCTCTCTCTCTCTCTCTCTCTCTCTCTCTCTCTCTCTCTCTCTCTCTCTCTCTCTCTCTCGTTCTCTCTCCCGCTCTCCACCCTGACTCGTTCCTGGAGCTCGAACGCGCAACTATATATACATACATATATATATTTATTATACCCTGGGTTTACGCCCGTGAAGCCCTCGTCTCGGATCTTCGACGCTTCGTTTTTTTATTTTTATTTTTATTTTCTTTATTTACGTATACCTATACGAATATCAAAGCTTCTTGCCCGCCCTCTTACGGACCTTTACTACTTCGTCCTCTGCTTCGCGCCATTCACCCCTCCCCCTCCCTCCCTTCCCACTTCACCTTCGTAAACGAAGCTTCGCATCTTCACCGTACGACCTTATGAATGAATTTTTAATAAGTTTTATTTTTTTATTTTATTTTTTTTCATACAAACTGGATCGACCAGTGTCCTCTCTCACCCCTTTGCGAAATACAGACTGAAAAAAGTCGTAATTTCTCTCTCTTTCTTTCTTTCTTTATTTCTTTCTTTTTTTTATATTTACGAATCGATCGAGGCAAACCGTTCCAGCGTTTCTCCGCGTTGGAATGTTATTTTCCAGCCAGGTAACACACCGTCGTTTGCCCCCCCCCCCCCCCCCCCCCCCTGGCCGCGTTCTTCGTCGTTGCATACGAACGACGCGTATACACCTCGACAGTGGAGGAAGAGGAGGAGGAGGAGGAGGAGGAGTAGGGGAGGGGAAAGGGCAGGGCAGCGAGGTGAATGACGACGCCATGGGTTTGCCACGTGTGCGCACGAGCGTTACTCGTGTCGCTACGATCGTCTCGGAATAAAGCACGCACACTGGTTGATTCTCTCGGGATCGTAACGCGTTATATCCGGTCTGTTCGAGATCGTCGAAACTCTGGCGATTTTTCAATGGATAATTCGTATAAGATTATTTTTCGTTTCATTTTTTGAAACACGCGCGAAGGGCTAAGGGATGAAGGGATGAAGCTCGTCGTTGCGTCAAGAGTCACTTTGTCATGTCGGAGCTTCCGTTCAGTGGAAATATTCGATTGCGACAGATGGAGAAACGACAAAGAGACATAACTGTTTTCTCTCGATTTAACGAATTATTCTTGGCACGAGTGATCGCTGATGCGTTGTAACATTCATCGCACACTGGCATAAATATATATTTATAGGCGTACGTGTGTATGTATATAGAAATTCACATATTTGAGACGTAACGAGCGTAACTACGTATACTATAATTCGCGGTTATAGTACGTATAAGTTCTAGAGGACGCTCGTTCGTTGAATGACAAGTAGTAGAAAAGGAGATGAGAGAGAGAGAGAGAGAGAGAGAGGGAAAAAATACGAGAAGAAACGAAATCGTATTAAGTGGACGGGATTGCAGTCGATAACGAATGATGGTAAATAAGGGGAATAAACAAGGTCACGTAACGAATTTGACCCGACAAATGCAGGTCGTACATGCATAAAGAAATGTATATATATATATATATATATAATATATAGATATAGACATTTCTTGATAAAGAACGAGTCGAGGAACGAGTACGATTTAAAACATCCATCTTAATATTCGTTTATCTTGGCGACTCGTTCTCACGGCTAGCGTCGTTCGCGTTCCACGAGTTCACGAGTCAGGTCGAACAGCAATTTACAAATTAATCAACGAGACATCGTACAAAAATAATTATCGATTTAATCCGCGTTTCGTTAACGATCTCAAATTTTCGTCGAAATATCATGATCGAGGGAAAATGGGTGAGCGTGTTGTGACGCGTGAAGTAGTAAACGGGCGTTACTACAACGGACGTAGTAGCGGCAATATTGTTTTGGAGCAAATGCGCTTGCGCGCTAGGTTCCCTCGTACTCGCGCTCTTGCGAGTAAAATCAAAGAGACAGAGAGTCTGTGTGAGAGAGAGAAAGAGAGAGAGAGAGAGAGAGAGAGAAGGGTATGTCGTCGTGGAGGATCGATCGGGCGGATTCCGGGCTCTCGTCGTACCAGTGACGTCACGTTACGTCACATAATCCGAGGAGAGCTCACCCGTGATGTGCGCGCGCTTCTCAATCCCCCCCCCCCCCCCCCCCCCCCCCCCCCCCCCCCCCACACGAAGGTTTCTGGTACGCGGGAGAGAAAGAGAGAGAGAGAACATACGCGAGTCTGCGCGTCCCGGCGAGACTCCCCTCCCTCCTTCCATCCTTTACGAGCTTCCTCCGGGATCTCCTCTCGCTCCCGCTGAACGCGTGTCCATATATAGCGAGTAGTATACGCCTTATACTACAAACTCCGGTACTACCAGTTCAACGATATAGTCAACCCTCTATATATATATATATATATATAGAGGTTGATATTGCTCGTATACGTAGTTATATAGCGAAGGAAATATCCGAGGGAACGAAGCGCGCGCGTCTTCCCAGAAATCGTGTCGTTGGTGCGCATGCGCGGCGCGCAATCCATCTCCCTCTTACCCTCCGCGACGCTAGGTCTCTCTCACCGAGCTCGCCGCGGTGATTCTCGTGGACACTTTGATTCACGTTTTGCCCCCTCTCTCTCTCTCTCTCTCTCTCTCTCTCTCTCTCTCTCTCTCTCTCTCTCTTCGTCCCTACCGCTGAACCGCCACCCTCTCTATCCTCCTGCGGCCAACTCTGCGTACGCGCTATCATCCACGTACACGCCCGGCCAAGACCTACGCCACTGTCGAAACGCAAAACAAACCCCACGGGATCGTCTATCTCGATATACTTTATCTCACATATATTTTTTGTTTTGTTTTTTGGTCCCCCCCCCCCCCCCCCCCCCCAGGATTTTCCTACATTACTCAAATTCTCGTCGTGTTTTCTTAATTACCATATTTATCTTTTTATTTTAATTTTTTCTTCATTTTTGAGAAAAATTTAATCGTTTGAGAAAATTAGGTAGAGAGAAATTCTTGTGGTTTGAAAATTAAAATGAATCATTTGGCGCGTGGACGACGTCGTGCACAAAGACTCGAGGTAGGACGCGAGCGAGATTGCGTGTGGCCTGCTGCGAACCGCGCGGTTCCCTTTGGTCTTTTTCATCTTTAGAAATATATATATATGTATATATATATCTTTCGTTCGGTCTCCGCAGACACAACAACAACAACAGCAGCAGCAGCAACGACGACGAACTCGATGTTGAGTCGTCACTCTGCCGCGACCTCCACCTCCGCATTTCTCTCGCTCTCTCTCTCTCTCTCTCGCTTTTTCTTTTTTCTTTGTTCCACTCCATGCTCCGATCGTTTCACCCAATAAGCCCTCTGACCGCGCGGGAACTCTTCATCCACCAGCCGACTATATAGTCCGGAATCGCTGCACACAAACGCATCTCATCCCCCCCCCCCCTTCTCCTCCTCCTCCTTTTCGTCTTGCCTCTCCTCCGCATACAGAGTGGAAATAATCCCTGGACGAATTTTAACGATCCTGGACTCGGGCAAAAATATTTAAAAAAAAAAACAAAAAAAAACAACGACCTATACGTATAGATATGGACGAGAGCGAATTTCTCGGTAGGAAATAAATTATCTTCGGTGATGCGAACGTTCGCGAAACTGCCCGCAATATATATTCGTCAATAAATAATATCCTCGCGGGTCGCGCGGAGTGATGCGTCCGCGAGAAATCCCATTACGAAGGACGAACGAAGAACACAAATTTTACTTCCCTTTTTTGTGTTCATTTTTTTTTTTTTTTTTTTTTTTTTTTTACGCTCGACTTTACGACCGTCCGCGGGATTTTTGTTTCTTTACGACGCTACGCTCCAGCGTCGTACAGATCCTCGCTGAAACGCGGATACGAAAATCTTTTATTCCCGATAAAAACAAAAGTTTCTCGTGTTTTTATACGAAAATCTGGGGCGAAAAAAATAGTAAAAAAAAAAATAATAAATTTGTCCTACTCGTGTTAATTAATAGAAATTAACGAAAATTATTGATTGTGTTATAGAGAGAGAGAGAGAGAGAGAGAGAGAGAGAAAAAAGAAAATTCTAATAAAATTGTCCGTTCTTTATCGAAACGATTTGCTTCGTACATTGAAGTCCGCGTGGAATTAATTGAAACCATATAGCGCACAAAGACAGACAGACAGACAGACATTAAGAGAGAGAGAGAGAGAGAGAGAGAAATAGGTTGCAAACGGTGTAGACGAGCGGAAGTTTATGCCCACACGTCGAGGCGATACAAGTGCGATGGTGAGATGAAAGAAAAGGTGGGGTCCGAGGCGGAGAAATTTGCAAGCAACGCGTTACTCCGATTGCATTCGAGTGTGAGAAGAGTGTTTCACGCGAGCGTGTACTCGATACGAGAGAAACAAAACGCGTATGCATATATTCATCTCGACGGGAGCGAGCCAAGAGAGTCATTCGCGATTATAGCAACGACGTGTGATTTAATAACGGGTAGTGTACGAGGGCGTTGAGTACGGGACGGTAGAAGCCTCCCGGGCAGGAAAATCGCGACGGGGTTGTAGGGAGGGGGTGGGGGAGAGGGAGATCGGTTGCGCGAGTCGAAGGCGCGGGCTTTGCGATAAGGAACGCGCGCGCGAGAGAGAGAGAGAGAGGGGTTTGTCTCGGGGGTGGCTCGGGAATGAGAACGGGTGGCCTACTATACGCAGCTTCTGTTGATGGCGTCTAATAGCCTCTCGTCCGACGCACACTCGTGAGGGCTCCGAAAGAAATCGAAAAGAACGAGGATGAAAAAAAAACAAACGAAACGAGATAAATTAATTTTCTCGTCTCGTTTAAAAATCTAAGAAAAAGAATGCCGTTTTTTATCGTTTTTAGAATTATAACGTCGATAAAGGGTTGTCTTTTTTTTTTAATCGAGGGAATGAAAATTTGGGGTAAATATAATTTTTCGAAGAAATTTTCAAATTCGACGAGAATATAGATAAAAATTCAAACGTCGTAAAGCGTAGAAATTTTATTTTGATATAATAGTCGTGTTGTTCGACGGGGATGCACTTTGGATAAGGATTGTTTGATTTGCGTGTGTGAATTGCAACGATAAATGGATAATATAAAGTTTACGTGAATTTTGCAGGCTAGGTCAAAATAAAGAAAAATCGATATTGATAGGACTATCATAGAAAAATATATTTTTATCGTATTTTATACACGTATAAAAGTCGTTATGATTGTACGAGATGGCCAAGTAACTCGATTCTGTCTGCTCCCGGCATAGTCTCGTATTTCTCTTACCTCGCTGTCTCGCATTCTCCCCCCTCCTCTCTCTCGCGCCGCGCCACACTCACACATTCATTGAACGAGAGTCAGACGCAGCCGGTGCATCGTACGTCTCGTGTGTCGGTGCCGTTCACCTCCGAGCAAATGTGTGTGACGACCGACGGCGACGACGATGACTACTAGCGCCGCCTGTAGCGTACGAGTTCGATTCGGTCGGTGTGGCTTCGCGGCTCGTAGCTTCGAGCTTGCGTTACATACAAACTGCGTCAGTATTTTATGCAACGAATGTACGTATAAAGGACTTTTCGCGTGTTAATATTTGTCGGTAATATTCGTAGTGGAGATAGAAAGCAGTTGTGAGTGCGAAAGAGAGAACGCCTTGGGAAAGATAGTAGAAGCGCAGCGAGCCCGCGTGCGAAAGAGAGAGAGAGAGAGAGCTAGAGGCAGTCACACACAGAGCGCGCTGGCGACGGTAGTAGGGCCGAGCGGCAAGAGTGGGGGTATGGAGAGAGACAGAGTTACGGTGTAGCGAGAGCGACCGCGTTTAGTAGTACGCCGGACGCCACGCGTGTCGGACACTGCGTCACGACGTTAGCCCGCGTTCCTCGTGTGTGAACCCACCAAACGTGCATCGTTTTCTTTATACGCCTTCCCCACCTTTGTTTTTGTTATTCTTAACCGAGTCTCGCGTTGCGACTCGACGTGCACCGGGGCTTTTTTCACGTCGTTTTTGTGAATAAATTTTCTTTCCTTTCGCCAGTGTATCGTGCTTTAAGATTGTGAATATTTGTTGTTATTGTTTTTTTTTCTTCCTTTTAAATCCGATCGCGCGTCTTTTAACGTCGATCGTTCTTTTTCCCCATCGTTTTCGAGATCTTCGCAATCGCCGATAAGGGATAACCGGCTTAAAAGTGTGTGCATCGATGTTTTTCTATGTTTTTATTTTTATTTTTTGTTTTTCGTCGAGTGAACGAGTTCGGGAATAGTGTGAAGTGTGTGCGCGAGATTAATCGCGACGATAATCGAGATATCGAAAGTGACGAAAAGAAAATAAATACAAATTATTTACACCGCGTCGTTTTTTTTTTTTTTTTAATAAGAAAACAAATAATCAATCTCTATCGCGCGTAATATTTTCAATGTTAATTTACGTCGATCGATTAAGTCGATAAATTTTTTTCTCTCGTCGAGGAGGAATACGTATACTCGTTCTCGTTCGTGTTTGTTTTCAAACCGCGTGCGTGCGGGATCGCGTGGTAAAATTTTTCTGTCAAGGTGACATCGAGAACTGTCGCGTCGCGTCTTCGTTGAACGAATTTCGCCGCGACGCTCGTTTCGTAAACTCGAAAAGTTAAACGTAAAGAAAAAACGTACGAGTTGTAAATTATATTGCGAGTGACGGAGACAGCGAGAGAGAAGAGTGAGAGAGTGAGAGAGGAGACGAATACAGAAAAAAGGCTCTCGTCAAAGTCGGCGGCGATATCGATCGTTCTATACATATCGTAAGCGTCTTAGCTCGAGGCAGCGCCGTGAGTGCGCGAGTGAGAGAGAGAGAGAGAGAGGACGCGGGTCTCTCGTACTCTCGGCGTCTCCGTCGTCGTGGGGCGTTTTCGCGTGGCGCGCGCGTTTCCGCGGGTTCCCAGTGACGCCACGCTGTACCCCTCCGCCCTCTCGCGTACCGCGAATTACAAAAATATTGACAGTGAGACCGTGCGAGTGAAACAAATCGCGTTTCTTTTTTTCTCGTCCTGCGAGAGAAATAATTTTGATCGAATAATTAAAAATACGTTTTCTGGTCTCTGCGCATCTTCGACCAAAAAATAATTATTGGGTGAGCGAATAATTTGTTTATTATTTTTTTTAAATTCATTTTTTTGTAAATATATCTTTTGAAATATTTTTTATCCAATAATCTCGATAAAATATCCTCGTGCGTTTGTGAATATTTTCTCCACGATATGACTATTGTTTTTGTTCGTTTGTTGAAATTGCGTTAGGCTTGAGAAAAAGAAAACTTATGTTAGAGATTTAAAACACGTGATGCGTTGCGTTAATTCGCTATGAAAAATTAAAAGAACGCGAACAAAAAGGGTTGGAAAATATTTGTTTGGACGAGGTAGGGATCGTTTCTCCTTGGAACTCGTGATCTCGTTGCTCGTTGTTTTTCTCAATTGTTTACCGGCGTGGTCCATATCATTGGTTGCAAGTGCAAGAGGCAAAGAGAGAGAGAGAGAGAGAGAGAGAGCAAGAAAGAAAGAAAGAGAGATAGGGCGCCACGTTTATTCTTCACTCTGTATCGTTTCGCTTCTCTTCCGCCCGCGCCTTTCTCGCTTCTGTCTCACTTTTGCCATACAACACAAGCCACCAACCCGTTTGCTTTGGCTGCGGGCTGACGAAACATTCGTTTGCTCTGACGCTAACATTTCTCTCTCTCTCTCTCTCACTTGGCGACGGTTCAATGCAACGCGTTTACTACTTAACTCTGCTTGTATCATCTCGAACAAAATACTCTTAATAAAACAAAACAACGTAAACAAAAAATCATTAAAAATATATTGAAAATTAATTTTTTTAGAGTAAATTTTTCATCAATTTTGACAATAATTGTGAATTTGAGAAAAACGTGTTTTTTTTTGCTTGTCTCGTTTGCGGAGTAGAATGAATTTCCCAGAAATGCACAATTTTCCTGGAGATGCACTTTTGCTCTTCTCTCTCTCTCTCTCTCTCCCTCTTTCTTCTCTCTCGCTCTCTCTCTCTCTCTCCTCCTCACTCGAAGCAATTAAGGATATGAGTAAAAGAGATAGACGAATGTCGTTTAACGCCCCTAAGGCTTCTCTTCCCTTTGAAGACTCATCCCTCTACCTTTCCACCCTCATATCCACCCTTCATCCTCCCTTAATAATGCCGGAACGCTTATTAAATCGCGGCTTGTCCCGAAGTATTTCTCGAGCTCGAAACGTCTGTGAGCAATAAGTACACCCTCTCATCCCCTATTTTACAGCCCCTCCGCTCAATTTCTCTTTCGTAATAAAGAAAAACAAACAAACAAACAAACAAAAAATACATACATCTATTTTTATAAAATTCAACTTCAACCTCGCGTTTCCAAAAAAAAAAAAAAAAAAAAAAAAAAAGAAAAAAAAAGGAAAAAAATTATTAATACTCGAGTCATCGAGTTCTCGACAAGAATCAAAGTGTCTTCGCAACAATGTCGCTCGTATCTCTAATCAGACAAATATCGATTGACTTCATCCGGTGCTTGAAATATTTATTTTATTTTTTTATTTTATATATATAAATATCTATATATATATATATACACACAAAGTGCAGGACTGATACGAATTTACTGATATGCAGTTACTCGGGGAAATTACCGTACGACGCATTAGTTTCTCACCAAACGTTAACACCATGTTTGTGTGAGGGTGATGAAAGAGGCGGGGGGGGGGCGGGGGGGGGGGGGGGGGGGTGGTTGGTTGGGGAAGAAGAAGAGAAGGGGAAGAGGTCGCTTATCTCTTGACACCGCTAGCTAGCCCGAAGCCCTTAATAACAGAGATATCAATATATATACAACGTATTATTTCCAACCACGTTTACATTAGCCTTGCATTAATTATAGTTTATTTTTTTTTAAATTTTTTTTTTTTTTTCTTCATTTTTTATTCTTTTGTTATCGAGATGTAACGAAGAGCGAGAGCATCGTCCCTTTGGGAAATTTCGCAGTTGCGTGTCTCGCGAATCTCTGAACGTTGGTAACGCAGCATCCCGGACTAACTCGCTATGTTTTCGGTTTTTTTTTCTTTACAATTTCAGTTCTTCCCTTCTCTCTCTCTCGTCCTTCGTTTAACGAGCCTGAGAGATAGAGAGAGAGAGAGAGAGAGAGAGAGAGAGAGAGAGAGAGAGAGAGAGAGAGATAAATGTTTATGATGAAAACGTTACGTAATACGTTTGGTTGATCGTAAACTCGAGCGTCAATTTCTCGAGCGAAATGTACGAGCGCCCTATACTTTAATACGTATAACTTTACGGATTATAACGAAGCTCTTTCTCGTCACGCCATAAAGCGATTTAATTTCGATCCTGCATTTACGTTTAACTCGGTGTTGTTAAGGTCGCGAGGCTAATTGGCCCCGAGAGACGAAGAGATATTCGTACACATCCGTCCCGTAAGAGAAGAAAAAATTTAATCTCGCGATATGGAAAATACATTTTTGTATTCTTTCTTTTTTTTTTTTTCTTCTTTTTTTCCGTCGGTTGATTAGAATTGAGAAAATCACGTGAAACGAATCACGTGAAAAAAAAGCTGTGTGTACATAGTATATGTATATATCCAGCTGTTTTATATTTATATATATAAAACAGCTGGATATATTTGCTAGCGAATATAGAAGAGAGATTTGCTCTCTTCATGATTTATCGGCGGGAACTTAATTTACTGGCGGACGCGCTCGAGGACTGTACAATGCATATATATATATATATATATATTATATATATATATAGATGTATTGTACAGTATATATATATATATATATGAGATGGAAGAATACGTAGAAGAGCAGTCAGTTCGACCGGATTGGCCGCAAATCACGAATATCTCTAATTAGCCACTCGTCTCGCCATTAGTCGTCATCTCCATATTCTGGCGGTCAGTGAGACCTGGTTAAACCCGGATGTCTCCTCATCCAGCGTGAGCTTACCGGGATACTCCTTGTACCGAAACGACCGCTCTCTACTCTCTCTAGATGGATCACGCTATATGTTAGGGGGAGGTGTGGCCTGCTATGTCCGTGAGGACCTCACGGTCAAATATGTTTGCAGCTCTGGGGGCACCAAACTCGACGATGTCGAGTACTTATGCCTGGAAATCTGTGGCAGCCCGTGGGGGGGGAAAATACTTGTGTCTGTTGCCTACCGGCGGCCCAATAGTCCGGTACCGGTGGAGTTCCTCGCGCAGATAGATCAGTTAAGCGTCAATTACGCTAACTTGATATGCTTTGGTGACTTCAACGACGATCTACTCAAGGATAAGCCAGGCGTGAGCTTTCTGCGGCAGTTTATAGACGAGAACTCGTTGTACTTGGTACCTCATGGTGCTACGCACCACAACGCTCACTCGGAGACGTGGCTTGATGCCATAATCAACGACGATCCATCGAAGCTATTAGCCTACTCTAAATCCTCGTCTCCATTTGCCGCCGGTCACCTTGTGCTGTTTGCGGACTTCAAGATCTCTGCACCAAAGTTTGCGCGAAGGACAATCTCCTATAGAGACTTTAAAAAATGTAATATTGATCTAATGAACAGAGAAGTCTGCAGCCAGCTTGATGCCCTGCCCGTGGAGGAGATGCATCCGGATACGTTGGTCGCCTGTCTGCAGAGAATTGCCACCGGTGTCCTTGATGCACATGCGCCTTTCAAAACCAGGTCCGCATCTAAACCTTCGGCCCCTTGGATGACCCGTGAGCTGAAGCAGCTCGTGAGGAACAGGGATGCCCTTTACAGGAGCTATAGGTCATCCCATTCTCTTCTTCTCTTGGCCGATTACCGGGAATCCAGGCGCAGTGTTAAGCGTCGGCTCCGCGAAGCACGTGAAGGGTTTCTCGCCACTTCAGTGGGTGGCATCGTCGATACTGCGAAGCTTTGGCAGTTTCTGGCCCGTCAGGGGCTGGTCAAGCCCAGGAACTCCTCCCCATTGGATAGGTTTTCAGCCGGAGAGCTCAACTCCTACTATGCATCGGTAGCGTGCGTTCACCCACCATGTTCTACCGCACAACTGGACTCAATTCTTGGAAATGTCCCAGAGGTTTTCGCTGACTTCGCCGCTGACCCTGTTACCATGGCGGAGGTTGACAAGGCTGTCGAGAAGTGCCTTCGAAAGTCAAAGGGCCACAGCCCCGATGGATTACCCCTGGTCCACCTTGTGCCTATCATGTCAGCTTTAAAACCGTTGCTGCTTCGCATCTTTAACTGTTCTTTGTCGTCCGGGGTTTACCCTGCAAGCTGGAAAAGGTCACTTATCATTCCCCTTAAGAAGATCGATAAACCGCTGCAGCCATCTGATACGCGCCCCATTGCAAATCTTTGCCACTTGGCGAAGATATTTGACACGGTAATTGCCAAACGTCTTACTCAACACCTCGAGACCCACTCTCTTCTGCACCCTATGCAATCTGGGTTTCGTGCTGGGCATAGTACCCAGTCGGCGCTAGTTGTAGTCACGGACACTATTCGGCGGGGAATCGAAGCTGGTCACGTGACAATTATGGTGGCCTTTGACTTCCGTAGAGCGTTCGACTCCATGAACCACTCATCGTTCCTTGCTGAGCTGAGGAAGCTGGGAGCTGACGCCGCTATGTTGAGATGGTTCTTGTCCTACCTGTCAGGCCGCTCACAGGCCATAGCCGACTCTGGTAAAAACCCAATGTACCTCCCAGTCACGTCGGGCGTGCCTCAGGGATCTACTCCAGGACCCGTCTGTTTCCTCGTTGAGATAAATACGCTTCCCAACGTTCTACGGCACTGCAACGGCAAGCTTTTTGCGGACGACTTTGTAGCCTATGTTCAGTGTCCACCGGCTCTTATGAATGACACCATCGCGCTGCTGAACGAAGATGTTGAAGCGGTAGCCGCCTGGGCTGACCGACACGGTCTCCAGCTAAACGGTACCAAAACCAAATGCGTCGTCTTCGGGTCCAATGCCAACCTGGCGGCATTACCTTATGGTATGCTCTCACCGGTCTTGATGAGAGGAGCAGTAATACCCCTTTCCAACTCTGTGCGGTATCTCGGGGTCACGTTATGCTGCGACTTACGCTGGAATAGTCAGGTCTCGCTGACGGCCACACGAGTAAACTGCGCTCTCCAGCGACTGAGGTTTCGCGGAAACCGACTTCCGAAGCGCATTAAGCTTCTGCTGGTCAATGCCCTAGTTATACCATATATTGACTATGCGCTGGTCCTGATGAATGGTTGCCCGCAATACCTCGACATCAAGCTACAGCGCCTTATGAACAGGGCGATAAGGTTTGTGTTCAGCCTCAAAAGAGATACACACATTACGCCGTATCGGGAAGAACTCAATTGGATCCCCATACACCAACGCAGAAGATACTTCCTAGGCGTGTTGGTACATCGGACGCTGACCTCCGGCTTACCTCGGTATCTGTACGAGCCCCTGCAGGAGCTTATCATTGCTCCGCGTCGCTCGTTGCGGCTAGCAGTTACCAGTTCTGTCGCCCCTCCGTGCAGAACGGAAGCAATGAAGTGCTCAGTTGTGATCGCTGGACTCGATCTGTGGACGTCCTTACCTGCTGAGTTGCGAGCACTGGGCTCCACTGAAACGTTCAAGGCCAAATTCTACAACTTCCTTCGGGCCGGCTTGGGCTGAGCTGACTGAGGCTTTTATTTTTATTTTCTTTTCTTTTCTTTTCTTTTCTTTACTTTCTTACTTATGAGCCTAGGTTCCTACACCGTATGTTAGATTTTTATTTTTGTTTTTATTTTATTTTTATTTTTATTTCTTCTCTAGATTCTTAGATTTAATTCTTTACCGTGCAACCTCATTACGCTTGGCTGCGCTACCTATGCGTATATTGCCTAAGCTTATGTTCCGTATGCATAGTATAGTCCTCTAAGAGCACGTAAAAAACCTCCTGAACTGTTACGATGTACATCTCTATCTACCTCATTCTACTTCATTCTACCTATACATCCCTACTTTGTTACTCTAACTTATACGCTATTTATATTCGATTTATAGTGATAATGATATTTATAATTACACGTTCCTCGAAAATGCTTTGTACCTTTGCCATTCGGGTTTTATACCCTTGGCATAATAAACGATCATCAATCAATCAATCAATCTCTCTCTCTCTCTCTCTCTCTCTCTTAACTTCGAATTTTCCGTACTCTTTTTCACAGTTCGAGGTTAAAACAGCCGAGAGTCACATTCGTCATATTTCCCGAACCGACGTCGTTGAACCTCTCGAGTATTGCGCATTTGAAAATATCCGATTTTTAAATTTCCATCTACGAAAGTGTATTCGCGAGAGAGGAAACGATTCTTCGTTTTTTAAAATTATTTTTATTCGATATTTTTATCGTACAATTTTTTTTATTTCTCGATATTATTTTTATCTCTCGAACGCGGTATGTCTTATTTATATTTGGAGAGAGACGGGACAGCGTTAAGGGACACGAGAAAATTTGTTACAATCGGTTTTTAAATTATAAAAAAAAAAATTTTTTTATAAAGAATTTTTTTTTTCAAATTGTAATATTGTTTTTTTCACCGTCGTGACATTTGACGACGGATTACGTATTTGTGCGATCAAGCCACGCGCTCGATTTACGTTCAAACAACGCGAGAGACTCGTACGACTCACCCCATCCTCGCGTTGTCAAAATAAATAAGCGATCGATCGTTAAAAGTCATTCGAGTCCTCGATTTTACTCCTCGATTTCATCCAATCGATTCTCACTCGATTATCTTGTACGATTGATTATTTTTCCTGCAAATAAAATAATCTCACGATTCGCATCAAAGCTGATTAATCGCCAAATTAATTCAATCGGATTAAATCGAATTAGCTTATTTCCGAAAAATAAAAAATCGTATATAATAATTAAAAAAACAAAAACAATACAAAAAAAGGATGCTTTTTTGTTTGTTTTTGTTTTTAATTATTATCTACGCTCGATTTAAGTTCAAACATCACGAGAGACTCGCACGACTCACCCCGTCCTCGCGTTGTCAAAATAAATAAGCGATCGATCGTTAAAAGTCATTCGAGTCCTCGATTTTACTCCTCGATTTCATCCAATCGATTCTCACTCGATTATCTCGTACGATTGATTATTTTTCCTGCAAATAAAATAATCTCACGATTCGTATCAAAGCTGATTAATCGCCAAATTAATTCAATCGGATTTAATCGAATTAGCTTATTTCCGAAAAATAAAAAATCGTATATAATAATTAAAAAAACAAAAACAAAACAAAAAAAAGGATAATTTTTTTTTTCTTAAAAGAGCAAACGCTCTTCGAGTATGTACTTCGCGAGAAATCTTCACCTCCAGTGACCGGCACTATAGGTTTATCGACGCGAAACTTTTTTTTTTCGACCCCTTGATCGTAGTAGCGCTCGTATCGTAACGATACATTAGCCTCGAGATAATCGCTCTTATCATCGTTCTCTCTGAATATTTCACGAGGTTATAAGAATAATTGAGACAACATATTACCTTAACGTGTGCCACGATCTGTGATTTTTCACCTCGATTCTTCGAGCGTGCCATGTTCACAACATGTGTGTCTGTCTCTGTGTGTGCGTACGTATACGTACATATGTATTGATAACGGTTAGGTACATTGGAAATAAAAGATCGAAATCTTGGCTATACTTGGGGTTTGAATTTTATTTGGTTATTCGTCGAAGTAAAAAATTCTCTCTGGTTTTAACTAGTTCTACCGAATACTCTTCACCGTGTTGTACATATGTGTATAATTATATATATATATGTATATAATGCGGTGAATTGGCTCGTGGCTTAATTACCCGGGTGATTTAAGGTCCTGTTTGGTAATACGCAGCAACAGGGTCATTACCATTCGTGCTGCTAGTTCGACTCTCCCTTCGCTCCCTCTATATATCTATATCTATATAGATATGTCTATATGTATATATATATATATATATATATATATATATGTGTGTGTGTGTATATACACGGGTTTATATACGCACAATAACGACCACCTAAACTTCCTCCCGAATTTAACGATTTAGAAATCTGGATGATTCGCCTCGAACCCACAAATTATTCTCTACCCTCGTCGTTTCGTATCAGGAAAATTTCTATCGTTTTATCATTATCGATTATATGAAAATAATCCAAATTTCATAATATCTCAATTATCAAAAAAATTTCCTTATCCGATATAAAAACAAAAATTTGTTTCTTTTTTTTAGTCTTGTTAAATTATTACGTACATTTTTCAATTAATTATCACGAATCGTTTATAATAATTTTGAATAATTGCAACGTTTTATTTAGCATAAATATCGTAAAAATGTTTTTGCCCGGAGATACGAGAGTGAGAAAGAGAGAGAGGGGGGTGTAGGGGGTAATTGACCGAGTCGTTTATGGGAAACGTTTCTCGCTATCGCGATTAGCATTAGGGTAAAACCGGTAATGCAGTTTCGGTCGTTGATAATCGTTATGAATTCGTAACTACGTGTGGCCAAAGGGAGAAAGAAAAGAGGTGGCGTAGAGCGAGGAAAGAGGTCGGGGAAGAGCCAACACGCGAAAATCATAAATTCGTACTCGCTGAAAGTTTGGTCGAATTGTACGCGATATTATGGAACAAACGCCGGTCGTTCGCCCGTTTGTAATACGTTTTGCTAGGGTTTGCGCCTCTGTTACACGAAACGGCAGGTGTAATTCAACGTACTTATTACGGGCAAGTAGGTACGTGGAACGCAACCACGTTGCATTATTATACCTCCTGTTACCTCGCCGTTAAAAATAAATATAACCTTCGATAAAAAAAAACAAAAAGAAAACGACGAGGCGAATTATTCATTTTATTTTCGTCGCGCGCTTTTACATATTCCTTATTTTTTCTTTTTCAAACTTTCTTATTATTTTATCGTATTTTTTATTGCACCATTGTACATAATTGATGATTTATTTTCTTCGAATTAAAAATTATGGTAATTTATTGCTTATGTGTTGTTTTTTTTTTTTAATATTCTTGTTACAAAAAATTCTTCGAGTTTAATTTTTTCACTTTCGGCTTTTTTTTTGCTCTTTCGCTCTCGAGCTTGGTACGCAAATTTTCTTTGTCTTTGTAAAACCTCCCCCCCCCCCCCCCCCCCCTCTACTGTCGCCCTCTCTCGACGATTTCGGCGCGAACGAGGCCTTGTCCGTTCGGCGCGTAACAAGGACCTACCGCTTGTTTGCGGTCGTACAGGCAGGCGGCTTGCCTTTTGTTACGTTATAAGTCACACGGGTTCTCGGCCGAAAGCGGCTCACGAACGCCTCGACGAAGAACGAGAAGAGAGCAAGAGAGAGAGAGAGAGAGAGAGATGCCTAAAAAAGAAAAAAAATTATATTATAGCGAAGGTGATCCGGAACACGAAGCGTACGGAATAAAAATCGGCTAGAACGATCTTTATTTGCTAATTTTATATATTTTTATTTTTATTAATTTATAAAATAATTTTCTCTTTAAGAAAATTAATAAAATATTTTTTTTTTTAAGTACTCATTTTTGTTTGTATAAGTATCGAACGATAAATTACTCTCGCGTCGAATCGAATAATCGAAGGATGAAATTACTCGCGTTGACGTCGCAATCGGATGATGATGATCGAATTTACGAAGAGCGAACGGTGCGTACGAGATTCGTTTTGCGACATTGATTCGTCATTAATCATCGATTGTCTCGCGATTTATCTCTCGCCGCGGGGTTCACGAGCCGAAACGAAGTTGACCGTCACTGACGCGTTTGCGCGAGCGAATAATTCGCACTTGTTGAGTATCGAGCGTTTAATTTTCCCGGGCAAATTTTCCGATAGATGTCGCGTAAAAAACGTATATCGCGCGTACACGAAGCTTGATTAGATTTTCTGCGTCACGAACGCACGAGGATAAAATTGATCGAGATTAAAATTAATTTAAAAAAGAAAGAGGAACAAAAAAAACGAACGAACGAAGAAAAACAAAAAGGAATCGCTGATAATAAAATACAAGAATAAAGTAATATTATTTATAAATATTTCGTCGTTAATTTGACGATTTAACGATAAAACGTATCGTTGGATAAATAAATAATTTTTTTCTTCCTTTTATTTTTGTTGTTGTTGTTGTTGTTTTTTATATGTCGGTTTGTCTCGTTTCAGTCGTGAGCAAAAAGCTTAACAAAATAATTGGCGATAACTTCAGGAAAAAAACAAAACAAAAAAAACATTTAAATGAGACCGTCGTCCTGTGACGATAAGCGACGTCGTCGACGACGCTCAACGATAAACGATACGTACGATCGATCGATCGATCCTTGATGTGATCGTATATACAAGGTCGATTATATTCGCGAGTGCGTGTGCGCGTTCGTCCGAAGGAAATTAAAAAATAAATAAAAGAGAGAGATAGAGAGAGAGAGAGAGGGAAAATAAAATAAACGAATACAATATTAGCCGACGGCTCCGTTACGCAAGGATCGTCATCATGGAGTACAGTCTCTTGTCGAATAACAACAATAACTACCCCACCCATCACCGTGAGTACAAATCAAATTTTTTATCAATCAAACTATAATTGTCTCGTTCCTTTATCAATCTATTTTCGTTTATTGTATTGCAACGAGAAAAATGACTCGATAAATAAATCATTTCTGATGTATAAAAAAAATGGAGAAATTCTAATTAACGATAAATCGAAACAAGGTCATTTTTCTCATCAGGTACGATAACGAATTAATTGCAATTTCGGCTTTTTCTCATATTCATACGTATATCTGTGACGTCACACACGAATATATCATTTTTCTATCGACTAATTGTTCATTGTGTAGACTTGTCATGATTGTTTTTTTTTAATTCGTTGTTGAGAATAAAATAAAACAAAAATATTGTTTATTCGTCCGAGCTGGCCGAACGAATAATTCAAATTTGAAAAACCGTGAAGCATTGGAAAGATGAAAAAAATAAGAAAGAAAGAAACACCTCTGTACATGACTATAACGAGGACACATGGTGTGGAATCATCGCGGTGCTTTATCCATTTTCTTTTCTTTTTTTTATTATTAATTAATCACGCTTTTCAATCTCGATAATTATGTAACGCAGAATACAATTTTTTTTGTCGTTTCGTCGTCTAACTCCGCACACAGCATTCTATACCATCACTGATATCACGTAGGACTAATATTATATATAACGAACACGTGTGAGACAAAGATGGGAAATATTATCAAAAAAAATTTTTAATTCGATTCAAAAATTATTTATCAATTTTTTAAATATTTTTCGTTGCTTCGTCTTAATGACTTTAAAAAAAAATTTGACCTTCGGTAGAAGGATCTATTTTCAAAATTGTTTTTTCAATAAAAAATAAATAAAAAAATAAGTAAAATTGCCAGTCTGTCGAACGATTTTTACGAACGTATTTCCTGACTTTTTGCTCATTTTATCACGCGTCGTTTCACACATGACGCATTTATCAGTCTAACGCTAATTTCATATCGCAAGAAATAATGAAATGTGTGTCGGTATGATTGACAAGAGGGACGACCGTCCGTGAACGTGTTACCATCGTGTGCGCGAGAGTAGAGATACATTAATTATCGATATGCCAACGTGACGATTTTATGGTAATTTATCGATATTATCGATGCGATCGAGTGTCGCGCTGTATTGAAAAATTTATAAGAGTCACACAGTCGCGCGATACGTCGTCATCGAGATTGTCGATAAATTCCGATTGCTTGTTACGCGTATCGCTCGTTGTTTTTTTTTATTTATTTTTTTTTTTTTTCGTTATTTATCGAATTGATCAATGACCTAATTGTTTTATTAAGTCGTTTAATTGTGCAGCTCGATGATTTATCATCGATACGAATCTCATGATATTTTTCACCCTCTTGCCCCCTTCACGAATTCACGAATACGAAAATAATTCAGAGCCCGTGGACATACCTCGACCAAAAGAAAAAAAAAGAAAAATAATCAAATAACTGTCATCGTTTTATCTTCGCGATGTTTCGATCAAGGGACGCGACATGGTCTCTCGAGATAGTTCAAGTGGTCCTTGAGCCAATCGCGTCGCACGATCGATTCTCGCCTGTCGAATTTACGATCGCACACGTGTTTCGAGTTTATTCAATTTTTTTTTTAAATATTTTTTCCCCCGACCCTTATCGTCCGGGTGTGATTTAAAAAAAAATCATTTAAATATTAATATCTTGTAAGTGAATATTAAATTTTTTATATAGAAAGATTAACGACATTGTGTTATTACGATATTACAAAATAATTCCAGGGTATAAAAAACAACATTGACCTTCGAAAAAAAAAGAAATAAAATTATCAACCCTTAATTTACTTTAACGAGTTTACTTACACCCCGCAATAGCAACGTTGACACGACCATAGAGGATAACGGTTTTGCACGTTTTACGGGCCAATTAAATGGTCGCTCGTGCGATAAAAAAAAGAAGCCTCGATTACGAGATTTTTTTAATACCGGGGTGCGATTTACGAGGTCGATGCAAATTTTTCGCCCGACCTTGGTTTCATCACGCGCGATCTGGCGCATGTTTGCATTCTAACGAAGAGATTCATCGCTGTTTCAATCGCGTTTTCGGTTCGAACGTTAGAGCGACGAAGCTATTCGATCCTCTTCCTGGCTTTTATCTATATATATATATATGTATACATGTATATATGTATACATGTATATATGTATCTACATATATTTAGAATCACGTACGTTCCCGGAACAAGCCTGGATATATTCTCGCGCCTCGTGAACGATTTAGCGCTGGTCGTTAATAAATCAGTCGTTAACTCACCGTCTGACAACTCTCTCGCTCTCTCTCTCTCTCGCTTGCTCTTCGGTGAAGGAGAGGAAAGAGAGAGAGAGAGAGAGAGAGGTCGCAGTAGGGCAGAAACCATGATCGTACATTGGCTACCATCCGCGAAATTCTACCTCGTCAGCCTCGATATATGAGCCAACTTTCTCCAACTCACTCTCATAGACCTCCTTCATTTTCCAATTTTCTTCATTTTTTTTGCACTTGTCTATCGCGGCCACGTGCAAAAGAGAAAAATCAAAATTCCGCTCAAAATCGACGAATAAAAAGCTATTGAAGCGTCAGTAGAAGAAATTAAATTGAAATCCCGAGATCAATTAAAGAATTTAAATAATCGATAATTTTTTTTTTAATTTCGACATAATCGTCTCCTTGGATAAATTCGCTCGTCACGCGACTGTCGCGAATCGCGAAAATCTTTAACGCGTCGCCCGTTGACCCGGTTGTGCGTTTGTGCGTTTGTGCGACCGTTGGGATTTTAGCGACGATCGCTGGAAGCTCGGATTTGCCACGAAGGGACCGCACGCGTAGAAAATCCAAGACGGAGCGAGATGAAAGAGCGCCGGTTATAACGTAGTCGAAGTGACTCGAGCCTAGGATGAGAAAGAGGAAAACTGTGTTCGAATAAATCACCGCGAGGGATTTTCGTCACCGGCTTCCAACACGCGTACGCGTGTTGGATCATTAAACATACGTATATAAAAATATACGGCAGATAGATAGTCCGAGTGGAAAGAAAAAAAACGAAAAATAAAAAAAAATAGGGTAAATCGGTAGCCACCAATCAGTGGATTAGACTCGTTATGGTCGGCCAATCGTCCGTGGCGTACCTCTATTTTTTCTTTCTTCTTCTTTACTCCCACGTAACAAATTTCATCCCAAGTCGACCAATTTCTCTCGCGTCTTCGTACTTTTTCGATGACTTTGTTTTTTTTACCCTCGTATCGTCGTCTCTCGTATTTTTCATCGTTAGAATTTTTCTCGCCGAGATTAAGACGTGCTCCTCGCCCTTTACGAACGTTAGAACGTTCGCGGCACGATCCTTTTATTTCCCCCTGGCGTGTGTCACCTACGGATGAATGGCGCTCGAGTCGTTTCGTTCACGCTGCACCTACACCGAGTTTCGCGCACGTCCGGGTTTAGCGAACGCGTTAATCCGCCCCCGCGTTATTTCCTCCGCGTTAATGCTACCCGCGTCGTCGCCTCGTCGTCTCTCGCTCTCTTCGCCGACGCCGAGTGTCTGGATGATTCTCGTGTCGCCTCGGCTACACCCACGTGATATATCCGTCCCTCCCTCTCGGTTTGTTAATTAGCCGTTGCCCACGATGGGTGTGCGTGCTATTTAATTTAAAAAAATGCACTTTTTCAATTTAATTCCATTTTTTTAAAAAATAAAGTCGATATTGCTCAACAAAATTAATAATACGAAACGAATTAGCTCGCTCATTAAAATATTCTTTATAATAATAAAAAAAAACAATCAAAGAAAATCTTGAAAAAATTAGAAAATATTTTCATTAAATTCAAATTAACGTGCTTTTCTCATAATTAATTTGGTTGACGTATACATATATGTATATACATGTGTGTGTGTGGGTGTGTGTGTATCGCAGCTCTTGTGTAATACCAGTAATAGAGTAAAAGCCCCCCCCCCCCCCCCCCCCCCCCAAGCCGTGACTATGTACGCGGTGCTTTACAACACGTACAATTAATTTGTTAATGCTTAACGCGTGACTGAGCGACGTTGACAAGCTGCAATTAGTCGAGGACTAATGAGTTTAACGGATGTAACAGCATGCTTTATATATATGTACGTATATCACCGTATACGTGGAAGAGATCGTTCTACAGTGCCTTGAATTTGCGTGCAAATAAGGAATCCATCGCGAAGCTCAAGCTAGCGGATTTCCTCGACTTTTTTCACTCCGACTTCCGTCTATACAGGGCGATTTTCCTAAGGTATAGCACCGTTTATTCTGGGGTAGATGGGACCATTACAAACAAAAGTTGCAAATAAACATTAGGGATATTTTTAATAGTTTACGAGATATGAATATTTAAAGTTGATCGAATCAGAGCGCGCCGAGAAGCGTTGGAGCCGCCCACTCTCCGTCCTAGCCGTAGATATAGCACAGTTTAGGGCGTTACATTTGGGATTGCAAAATTCAGAGCAGTCAATTATTATTATTTTATTCCGCAGTCATTTTTATTTGTCGGGCATTGACTGCTCTGAATTTTGCCGAGCGCGCCAAATAAAAATGACTGCGTAATAAAATAATAATAATTGACTGCTCTGAATTTTGCGATCCCAAATGTAACGCTCTAAACTGTGCTATATCTACGGCTAGGGCGGAGAGTGGGCGGCTCCAACGCTTCTCGGCGCGATCTGATTGGACAAACTTCAAAAATTGATATCTCGTAAACTATAAAAAATATCCCTAATGTTTATTTGCAACTTTTGTTTGTAATGGTCCCATCTACCCCAGAATAAATGGTGCTATACCTTAGGAAAATCGCCCTGTATATCGTGATTGTTATTGCCACGTCGTAAGACTACGAGGAGAGTGAATGAACGTGGGTGTTTCTGGAGAATCGCATATTTTCTCGTATAGTCGAGAAATATATATAGTTATGTAAACGTATGTATATATCGATATTTATCCGACGATCGATGATTGTGATCGCGCATCTTGGAAGATGAGAAGCTTACGATCTTTCGATTTTCTATTAATAGTTTCCGAGAAGCTGAGAACTATTCCGAGATATACGACGCGCGACTGTGCGAGTTATACGATCATTAAGGTCACGTCTTAATCACCCCTTCCTCCTTCTTCCCTCCCCATCGCATTTTCAGACCACGCGGGTTGTTTCCTTTCTTGTTTTTTCTTCTGAATTATTGTAACACGTGTTTACCAAAGTTGGCATTTTTCCACAGTTTTTCGAAGAAAAAAATTCTCGTTGAAAATCTATTTTTTTGAATTTTTTAAAACAAATTTTTAAGATATTTTTCGCGAGTTTAGCCTCCCTATCCACTTGGCGCGCTGTTTCTCATGCTTGACGAACTTTCGTGCGCTTTTTTCACGGTCTATTGTCCCTTCTTGGTTTCTTCCTCGTTCGGAGCCAACGGACACCTTAATTAGCCACGTCAGTGGGTCAAACGAGCTGAATAACGACTCTGTTGCGTGATGAGATGCTCAAACCCCCTTCCCCCTTACCTCCCTCCCTCCCTCTCTCTCAGGCTATATGCGTTTCGTCCCGCGGGCATCGCGATTCTCAAACCCCCCTCTTCCTCCTTGTCATTTTTTTTTTTTTTTTTTTTTTTTTTTTTTATTAACTCGGACTCGACGCCACAGAGATTGGCCGCCAGTGATATCGGGTTATGGCTCATGATTACAACCCTCGGTACCGCGACCGTTGCCCTTTTATTATGCAAGCTGCTTCTCTTGGTTCCTGTGTGTCCTTCGTCCCACTCTCTTCTCTCTCTCTCTCTCTTTCTTCTTTTACTCTTTCTCTCTTCGTCTTGCTCACTCACTCTCTTCTTGTCTCTCTTCCACGACGTGCAAGTACGTCACATCGTACCCACACTCGACACAATGCCCACGTATCATGCACCGCGAGTATTTTTATAGCGCAAAATTGAGTCTGGCGCGAAATGCATCTTTCTTTATTTTTCATCTTCTTTTTCGACATCTTCTTTCTTTTCTCTCTCTCTCTCTCTCTCCCGCATTTTGCTTACGTTTTTGCCCTTGCCGACCATTTTTTTTATTCTCTCGTATCAATCTCACCCTCTCGTCCCATCTCGACCCTATCTTTGTCCTTTTTTTTATATTTTCTCTCTCTCTCTCTCTCTCTCTCTCTCTCTCTCTCTCTCCTTTTTGTCTTTCTTCTTTGTTTCTTTTTTTTTTACATTATACGTTTAAATACCGCGAAGCAGACGCTCACGTTCAAGCCAAAGGCGTCGTTATAACGCGCCGCCACCACCACCACCACCACCGTTGCCGCTCGTAATACATATATAACCGACCCACCTGATGGTGTTGTCTTTTCTTTTTTTTCTTCCTTTTTATTCATTTTTTTCTTTCTCCTTGTTTTCTCTTCTTCTCGCGTACACACGTCTCTCCGTATATTTATAAGAGGGTCATGGCTAACGAAGGCTGCTGGCTTGAGCTCTCTTTCTCTCTCTCTTATCCCCCCGTCCTCTTTTTCTCTCTCTCGCGTACGTCTACCGATCTTCGGGTTAGACCGTACCGTAGCTCCTCCCCTTGTATTTTATCCCTCGCGTTTCGTATACATTGTACACGCTGAATACATTGTGTACGACAATCCACCACGCGCGCGGACCTCTTTCTCTCTCTTGCACCCTCTCACCCTCTCACCCTCTCTCTCTCTAGGCGCCAGTGGTTAACCGAGGACCTGGGCTCGTTGCACGCACCACCACTACGTGCCGTACGTCGTTATACATCGCCATTGAGAGAACATTGTCGAGGGATTCCTCGCGATGGCATTCTTTATCTCGCAATGTAGAAAACCCTTTTGTTGCACGCGAGCGAGCGACGGTCGCGCGATTTGACATTTTATTCGGACGAGAAAATGATGTTATTTTGTCGTTGTGGAAAGATATAAGAAAAATAAAAGAAAATTACGCGGTTGTAAAACTACTCGAGTTACGTAACGTTCAACGAGAATGAATAATGATAACGATATCTTTATTATCGCGTAATAATAGAGTATCGTTATTTTTTTTTTTTATTGGACGATAAAAAGAAATAATGTAAAATTATTGATACTATGTAATGTCTGGAATTGTATGAAATTTAACGAGTCGACAAGAATAATTATTACTTTATTTTTTCCACGATGTGTATGAAATGAAAAAAAATGATACAATCGTTTTTGTTCGCGTCTCGAATATTATGCGATTAATTTTATAACAATAATTATCGTAATAATTGATTATTATCGTTGAAAATTTATATCGTACGAAAGATAAGGCTGAGAAATAAGGGAGTCGACCAATTCCTCATTATCATCAACCCCTGGTTCTCCTCACGCCAAGTAGAAAAAAAAAGCAAACCACCCTGGCGTGGTCGAGGAGTAGTCGTGCGCCGGGCTCTCGTTCCGTCGAGTAGAAAATGGCCCTCGCGGAATGTCAACAATGTCGGCCTCCCTCGATGTGCCCCCCCCCCCTCGCGTTGACGGCGCGACGCTGAGTTCGATCCAACTCCGATCGTGTGCGCGATGACGACGACGTCGTTCTCTCCGTCCCTCTTCTCCTCTCCCATCTCTCTCTCTCTCTCTCTCTCTCTCTCTCTCTCTCTCTCTCTCTCCCTCTCCTATTTCCTCCATCCGCAAATTTTCGCGGCTCTTCGTTTTCGTCCATCTCGAAGGATCTCGTTTGTGTCCGGCAAGGAGGAACACGGACTTTAGGTCGATCCTCGTCTCCCTCTAGCCTCTCCTACTGCGCTCTCTGGACCAAGCTCTATCTTCGAGCTATCCTCTTACCGTATTTTTCGTATCGTCCCTTTGCTCGTCTCATTGTCTCGATCCTCTTACCTCGTCTTCCATATTATATACGCATGTATACGTCGAAAAGGCTTATCTCCTCGACTTGGCATCTCGTGTTCGCTCCTTCTCGCCACCCGAGATCTTTCGAAACGTATACGCTTCTATCTATACGCGTAAATATACATCCGTCTGCCGTTCGTCCCTTGATTATTCCCTTCCTGTCGGTGTCCAGCATCGTTTCGTTTGGTCGACGATAGCAAATGTCAACAAAGACGTCGTCGTCGACGGTCCGGCGACCGATGACCACCCAAGCTTGCCACAGGGTGGTGTAGGTCTAGAGAGGGTGGAGGGGCGGGGGGTGAGGAGTGCCTTCGAGAAGAACAAACGTTTAATTAAATTGATTATTTTTATTATTTTTAATCGTGTAGTTTCGGTTTTGAATATTTTTGGTGTTATTATTTATTTTTGTTCTACGTTCATCCACGAGTTATCGGCCCCAGTTGCGTACCGAGGTTCGTTTTATTGAGAAGCATGCGAGAGAGAGAGAGGGAGAGAGAGTGGGGCGAGTGTCTAGACGGTTGGAATGGTGAGTCGGGGTCAGCACACCAGAAGGCTCTCTTTCGTTCGGACTTGGTCGTTGTCCGTCGTCCGCGTAATTGTTGACGCCTTCGGCGTGTACGAGGGGGCGCAATGGCTCTCCTCTTCCTCTCTTTCTCTCTTTCTCTCTCTCTCTCTCTCTCTCAAGTAGCTTTTCTCGCGAGATGCGCACTACGAGCTTTCACCGTTGTCTTCTACGTACGTTTCACTACGTCTTCCTCTCTCCTTTCACACCTTTCAGCCCGACAATAAGGGGGGTGGGACGCGAGGGTGCACGCTACGACCTGGCAAAATCGCGTATGATATTTTGTTATTCCCCTTTATTTATTTTTATCGTCATTATGGGTGAAATTGGCTCGTAAAAAAGCTTTGATAAAAATAATAATAATAAAATAAAAATTAAATTATTCAAATAACGAGGAGAGAAGAAGGAAAAAAAAGAGATCGTCGATTCGAGTCGCGGGCGACCCGGCACGAGATCCGATATTGTCGACGGTTTTCCCGAGGCGTGTACCGAGAGAGAGAGAGAGAGAGGAAGAGAAAGCCCTCTATTCGACGAGGAGGAGTCATTAATAATAAGAATCGTCGATCTCTCGTGTGGCCTGGGGTATATAAACGCCAACTCTCTCTCGCTCTCTCGCGGTAACGCATCACAAACGGGGGCGAGGCCCTCCCTCCTCTCTCTTCTTCCTTGGTTCCCTATACTATATATCGCGTATCCCGCAATTATCGGTGCTAAATTTTTACGAGCCTCGGATAAATGCATCGAGATGGTAAATGGGTAGATGGGGAACGGCCCCAGTGAAGCCTTCTGCCCTCTGTCTTATACACACACACACACACACATATATATATAAATATACGTGTACACACTTATATACCACACGTAACTATAATAAATATTTTATACACACATATATAGATATAATATATGTGTGGATAAAAGTTTTGTGGTCAAAGTACAGTTGAAAACCGTTAAAGTTGATCGAACTTGAAAATTTATTTCCTCGATTAAATATTATCTTTTTTTCTTGTGTTTCTTGTTTCATGATTTTTTCGCATTTTATAAAGAATTGATTAAAAGAAATGTTGTTTATCGATAAATTTTATTTTGGATAATTTATTAAAATTTGTAATCGAAACGAAGGGCGAGCGAGAGAGAGAGAGAGAGAGAGGGAGGAGAGGAGAGGAAAAGTCGAGACGACACGACCCTTCGTCCTAATAATTAGCATGCTTATCGCTCGCGCTCCTCGCAATACCGTCCCATTTGTTTCGCCAACGTCTCTCGCCCTTTACCCCCTCCACCCTCTCCCTCCCCTGAGAGCAATTGCAACTTAATTAATGGCGACGATAAATACGCGAGGGCCGTTTTATTAATTCACGAGGCGTGTCTTCCCCGTCGTCGTCGTCGTCGTCGTCGTCTTTGCTCTTGTCGTATTTTCGCAGCACGTGTACCTCGCACCGATAAGCGGCGTGAATTCGTGATTTATAGAAATTATCACAAAAAAAATATTTTCTCTTTCAAAAATAATTCCCAACATCAAATTTATTTTATTTCTCGTTTATTTTTTTTTTTTTATTATCGCGATCAAATATAAATATTTTATCCATCCCACACGTATTGTTCATTCGCGATTAATTTATACGAATAATCACAAAAAGAAAAAAATAATTGATTCAATTTACGAGATAAAATAATGATAGGATCGATTTATAAATCGATTCATTCATACAATCGACTACATAGTTATTTATCGTTATGATTTACGTCATACGTGTTTATCACGTTGATTCGATAACAGATGCATCTTCGCGGTATTCCCCGCGAGCGCATCGTCACGACCGCGAGGGAGAAAGAGAGCGGAGAACGACGACAATTCTTCGGACTCTCCCTCGTATGCGCGAGACCGCGAGGCGTGACACGCAAGAGTCGTGAGAATCTCGGCCTCGAGAACTATACACGGCCTTGCTGTGCCCGAGATTGTGCTACCGCAGCAGCCACTGTACATATCTTTTCTCAAGAGATGTACTAGACCCCCCTCCCCCTCTACCCCTTCTGATTCCCCCCTCTCTCTTTCTCTCTCTCGACAAGACAACGAGACACGAGACGACGTCGATGACCGCGTCTCTCTCTCTCCCTCTCCCTCCCCCCCCCCCCTCTCTCTTTTCGTTCTCTCTTGGTTCTCGAGTAAATATGCATACCGTCTATACCAAAGAGCCCCACTAAATGCAAAGTGCAGACTTGTGTATCCGATTACCAAGAGGTTAGAGGAGACTAATACTTGTTGCTCGTAAAAAAAAAAAAATGGAAGTTCGTCGTCTCGTATTATTATTACACGCGCGATTATTTCCACGTTGTAATATGTTCGGAAGTTTATTCGCCTCTGTCGACGCGTTTTAATGGACATTTTGTGTCAAACGGGATTATGCGCTTTGGAACGCGTGGATGAGACTGTTGGATGGGGTGAGATTTATTTATTCTATTTCAGCAAGAGTTTTTCAATAAAATATTGCGTCAATAGGGATAAAATGAATTTGATTTCGAGATATAAAAATTGAGAAAAAAAAAATGAAGAAAAAAGAAATGAATTTTCATCGATTCGAGAATAAACTACAGGGTGAATAAATATAATCTCTCTTCTTATCGCGAGTCGACCATACAACCACGTGTCTCGTGACTACCCTCTCGTTGTCGATAATTGTTAATCGAAACGTGCCCATATTTGACCTTCACCCGAGACCTCGCGTACCTCCGAGTTTACCCTACGACCAGGATCGTATCGAGGATGACATGGATTTACGAACCGTCCGCCAGATGTCGACCGTTTCGTGTCCCACACAAATCCCCCGTAACTAATTAACAACCCTTTTCGCAAAAAAAAAAAAAAAAGAAAAAAAACACAAAATTGTCGTTCATCGCTCGATTAAACGTTATTAAAATAATGAAAACTACGACAACGAGTAGTCGACGAGTAGCTTGAAATCAAATTACAAATCACACCCGGAGAACTTTTTCTCATCGTGTTTTTATCACACGCAATTTGTATATTAAAGTCGATCGTATTTTCGATTACGAGAATCGAATGTCGTCACGCACTCGTTCACTTTATCTCACACTCTGGTCTGTCGCATACACGTTTATACTTTTTCACCTAAATGCGTAATCACTATAAATATATATATATATATATCTATGTATACGTTTCGTATACTTCATAATGTCGTTCAATCTTTCATCATACTCTTCGTGTTAATTCGTTCTCTCTCTATCTCTCTATCTATCTCTCTCTCTCTCTCTCTCTGTCTCTCTGTCTCTCTCTCTTTCTCTCTCTCTCTCTCCCTCCCTCCCTCCCCTCTCTCTCTCTCTCTCTCTCTCTCTCTCCCTCTCTCTCTCTCTCTCTCTCTCTCTCTCTCTCTCTCTCTCTCTGGCTTTATCTTGAAATATGAATCTCGATCGTATGATAAAACAAATAATGAAAAAAATCATATGGCGAAGATGGCACACAAGCCGCAAACGAGGGCCACTAAACGTACTTGCGTACTAAAAATAACGTATCACGTCGAGTCCAATTATGTGGTCGAGCCCCGAATTGTAACATGAAACATGAAAACTAGGCACAAGAAGGGCTATCTCCGGCACCGACATAATAATGCTTGTCGCTTCCTAACAAATCTTACGTTACACGTTAATGTCTTTTTTTTAATTCCCCGCTTTATACGTTGCGATGCAACGAGATCTCGATGGATGTTTTTTTGATATAAGATTTTTTTTTTTTTTTTTTGCAAAATTCCAGATTGGTTCCCAAAAATGTGTTCCTGCGTCGACTCCGACACGACGCTCAACGGTCAGGTCTATCCTTCCGGTCGTCACAGAGGTCGTTACCATCGTCTCAATTCCGGTCCACCGATCTTTCAATTTAGCGATCTGATGCAACGTGCGAGAAGACGAAACGTCGAGGAGTCGAGCGATGCCGAGAAACAGGTAAGATCGAAAAATCCTTCGGTGATTAATTAACGATAAGGGGAATAATGGAGAAAAATAAATGAATAAAAATCGAAGACTGGCAATTTTTTTGTCTCTCATTATAAAGAGAGTAGATAATTTTGCTTTGTTTTTTTTTGTTAAATTTTTATTATCTATATTTTCTTTTCGTTGATTTTGTCATTTCGATTTTTTTTTAAAGGCGGAATTGGCGTTTCATAATTCCGATCTAACGTGGGTCCAAATCACCGTCGAGAAAAATTTGCGCACGGTCGATCTCTGCGAGATTCTCAAAGTGAAAAACAACACACACGGGAACGCCTGGTCGGTGGTGGAATGTTGGCCGGAACTCGGAATCGGTGAGTCGATATTTAATTTCTTGTCTCTCGTGAAATTTCTACGAGCCTCGAAAATTCATGTTGGTTATCTCCGGGACGTTTAATTTATCCCTCGCGTTACGACGGTGGGCGAGAGAAAAATCTCGATCGGATAGTTTTTCGCGAGTTTATAAACCAGAGGGATGTTTGCCCGGGTGATAGGACGTTCATTTTTATGTCGAAACTTCCAATATCGTTGTCACAGTCTCCATTTTCCCGCGGTGAGCTCAAAACTTTCGCTCTTTTACTGTTGTCTTTTTTTCTTTATTTTTTATTTTTTTTTAAATTTTATCACGAGACCCTCGACACCCCTGCGTAAAGGAGAAACCACCCTCTCTTTGGCAACTTATTAACAAACTTTCGCGCGCGGGTATTCCTCGTCCGTTGGTCGAGGAGGGCGTGTCGTACCGGAAATACTGTACGTAGGTGACGAAGAGTCTCTTCTGTGTTCTCTTCCTCTCTCTCTGTTGGGGCTAGCGCGATGGAGAGAGAGAGAGAGAGAGAGAGAGAGAGAGAGAGAGAGAGAGAGACTCGTCGACACCCTCGAACTCGTTGCCATTGTCACGAACATGAGAGAGAGATGCTTTTGAGAGCTCCCGTTCTTGGCTTTATCGTGACGATAACTTTCACCACCTCGTTCAATGCCCCCTTACGTACACTAGCTTTTACCCCCTTTGACAAACTTGCCGAAAAGTAACTTAAAACAAAAAAAAAACGATCAAAAACATTGTCTATAAATTTTTTTGTCAATAGGAATTTTTAGATTTTGAAAGAAAAAAAATCAGTTGACGTTATTAGCGTGGAAAAAAATAATCACGATGTCAAGATGAGAAAATTAATATATTTTGTTATTTTGAAAATTTTTATGTTGGAATGTTTATACGTATGTGAAAATTTTGTCGTAATTTGGAGCATTTTGAGTTTTCCTTTGCCAATACGAAAATAACGATATCGGGACGAATCAAACGGCATTCTCAGACTTCTACCCTCGGTAGAGGTCGAGACGAAGTAGTGGAGAGTCTGCGCCGCCGCGTACGCGAGGCGGGAGTCCAGACAATGTAGCGGCTTAGAGAAGGACGCGAAAACGCGAATAAGTCTGCGTGAGACAGGGTGAGAGAGGGAGAGAGATCGGGGAGCGAAATTGGGGGATGGGAAATGGCGAGGGGTGTGAGAGACAGGGGCATCGTCCTGTCTGGATGTAAACATACGGGAAGACAGTGAGAGCGAGAGAGACGGCAGGAGGGTTGGGTCCTCCGGCGGAGGACGAGAGAGAGACTCGGCGAAGAACGAGACACAAAGGAAGGGAACGATCGCGAGACGGAGCGAGATGGTAGGAAAAAAGAGATTACGCTCGAAGAAAGCGAAAACGTGACGTTATTGGTAGTCTCGTCGCGTCTCGGAATCGAGTAAGAGAGAAAAAAGAAAAGAGAGAGAAAAAAAAACGACGAGATCAAAGGCCCTTCTGTTAAAATTTTTATAATTTTGAAAAAAATGAAAAAAATTAAATCAATACAAAAAACATTACAAAAAAAAAAAGAAAATTATAACGAACGCCTAACGACGAAACGGAACCACGGTAAACTCGCGAAGGGAAGTCGAGTCAACGAAAAATATCGGAATTTTGAGTACGCGTGTACCCCTGCCTCCCTCTCTCGTCGTATCTTCCAACAGACGATAAATCCTCGGACGGTTGTCCACTCGGTCCAGGCAACGTTTTTTTTTCTATCTTTTTCTCTCTCTCTCTCTCTCTCGTTCTCTCGATCTTTGTTCCTCTTCTTGTCTCTCGCTCTATTGCTTTTCCATGCGTACGCACGGAACGCCTGAAGGGTGGACGGGGGGGATGAGAGAAAAAAGTTGGGGCACCCGCAACGGACAAAAAACTTTCCACCCAATGGCATTTCTGCGATTCTCCTTCGTTCTCGTTCGCGAACTGGTTTTATTCGTTTTTTTTCTTTCTTGCCTTCTTTTATTTTTCATTATTATATTCGTCTCTTTGTTCACTCCCCTCTTTTCATTTTACCGCGCCTCCTTCCCCTCTCTCTCTATCTCTCTCTCTATCTTACCCACGAGGGAGTTTTTTTTTCTCTTCTCTTCTCTTCTCTACTCTTGTCTTCTTTTTCTTTCTCGTCCCTCCATCCAGCAGGTTTGTTGGTAAACATCGAGCCAAACGAGACTCCCTCGCTTTCCTCGCTCCCCTTTGCTCGTCGTATCCATATCCATTCTCCCCTTTTCTCGTCGCGTTCGCAGCGTCTGGCAAAATGATTTTTACGACTCTGCGCGGGGGATTAAGATGGGACCATGAAGACCGAGGGAGAAAACAAGCGGCAGACGGAGACCTTCACTCCTCCCTTACCCCTCCGCCCCTTGCTCCCCTTTCCTCCTCACCCCCTCTTCATCTTTAAATAATAGCCTGTTACTTTCTTCGAATCTGATAAATGTTTTCATTATTTCACGATCTCCGAGGCAAAATGGTCGCCACTCAAAAAATTTGCGACAGATTAATTTATTTATTCTCGATTAAACAATATAAAAATTTTTTTTTTTCTAATTTTTATTTTAAATCGTTGAGAATTTCTATCGTTTGCCGAGCGTACCTACAGTTGCCAACGATGTAACAAGGCTGTAACAATTAAGCGAAATTATTCGAGAGGAAGAAAAAAAAAATTAGCGTGATTATTCATCATTACTTTGTCGTAAAAGAGAAGAAGGAAAAGAAGAAGAAAAAAAAGAATCTCTCAATGGTTCTTAATTTCGAATAGAGCGGTACACCGTGACAGCGCGAATGAATGCGCATATTATTCTTATTTTAATTACTCGACCTCGGAGATGAGGAGACGCGTCGCGTCTCTTACCTCGACGCTTCTCTCTCTCTCTCTCTCGTACCCCCTCTCTCGTACCCTCTTCCCCCGAAGACGCAGTCCATCGAGCGGCGCGAACCGGAAGTAACCGCGGCAGAGAGAAAACCGCCAGTCTCATCGACATAGGCCACGTACCAATTACATGTCTGGCGTGTTACAACCATCGCCGGACATCCTACGTTTTTAACTTCCTACACGTATCGAGCGAGAAAACCGTCTCTCGTTATCACCGTATACCGCTCTCCTCTCGTTTATTCCACCTTCGCTCGCTTCCACAAAAATTTCAGTTTTAACTCCATAAACAAAAAAGAAGAAATTCTGAATAACAATTATTTTTTTCACTTCTATTTTTTTTGTTAATTCAAAAATTTCAAATAATTATCGTTCAAGATAATTATTCGATGGTGGGGACGATGAATTTTCCTTTCATTAATTTTTCATTCGAATTTTCTTCGTACCTTGGCGCTCTTTTCAGCTTTTCGAAGCCCTCTCCCTCTCCCCTCCTCACTTCTCACAGTCTCGGGCGATGCTTGACTCCGTCCCTTCGTGTAATATTATACACGAAGATCCCGTAACACACACGCGTGAGGCAGAGAAAGGAGGGTGAGGGTGTGGTAGAGAGGCGGGGTTGGGGGACGCGTCATCGCGACTACGAGCTGCTGGGCAAAGCCCACATTTGCATCTCTCCCTCGGTGTTCGGTTGTGTATGCTTCGGGTACGTACAGTGTGTTTAAAGGATGCCATGACCTGGGCCAACTCGCGAGCTGGTAGGCCGACGCTCCGCCGCTGCTGCTGCTGCTGCTGCTGCTGCTGGCTGTTGGTGCCGGTGCTAGCGGGTATCGATTCACGGCTTGCATTGTGCAGGAGAGAACCCACCACCACCACCACCACCACCACCACCACCCCTTTCCCCTTCTCTACCCCTGAGCGCGCCAAAAGGGGCGACGAAACGGCGGCGGGCGTCGTCACGCGGGCCTCTCCATCTCTCTTGCTCTTGCTCTCTCTCTCTCTCTCTCTCCCTTTTTCTCTATACGTCTCGTAAAATCCAGGAAGCCGTAAAGAAAGCGAGAGGCGCCGTTACGATGAGGAGAAAACGCAAGAGGTGGTCGTTCCGTGCGGTGAACGCGAGCGGTAGAAGAGGATATTGAAATTTTGGCATTCAACGGGGGTAAATTTGTTTTTCTTTCTGGAATCGAACAAATTTTCATCGATTTCACGTTTTTGGCGGAAAATTCAATATTTTTGTTTGTTTGTAATTATTAACGATACGTGGTAAATAATTGTTCGAGTAAGGAACATTAATGGACAAAAGTATACGACATTTTTTGAAAAATTTCGAAAAATTATTTCTGTTTATTTTTCTTTTTTTCGTATTCCTTCGAAATCCTCGAGGTGTAAAAATTTAATGAAAACGCTCGCCGAGTTCAGTAACACGCGGCTCGAGACACAGAGAAAGAGTGGGTGAGAGAGAGAGAGAAAGTCAACCAACCCTCTCTCATTCTCGCGATCGTTCCGCGGTCCGATTATCGCGGACAAGCGTGTCGAGATCGATTATATACGTTCCCAAAGGACAAAATCAATATTTACAAACTAAATTTATCACGAGGTCTTCTTCCCCTCGAGGGATCCTAAAAAACGGGATAAGAACAAAGAAAAGGGAGAGGGAGAGACCGCGTCCGAAACGAAAATTCAGTATTACGAAGGTGTTTTATCAGATATTCATGATCCAGGATTATCTCCTCCCCCCTACCCTTCCCGCGCGTTGTAGACACTCGTTTGTATCGGCGCCTCATCGGAGGGGTCACCGGTTAGGGTCGTAACGTCGACGATATACACACACACACACACACACACAGACAGACGTGCCCGAATGCACAGATATAACGCGAAAAGTCGGAGGAAGCGGAGTACAGGAGTCTCGCGTGCCACGAGTAAATTGTATACCCGATTCGCATGTTCTCCTCGCGTTTTTACCCCTTTCCTCTCCCCCTTACCACGATCCTCGCCCTCCGCCTCTCTTCTCTCCCCCTGGTGGCGGCCTTTTTTCATACTGCCAACTTCGTTTACATAATTGGCGTAACGTTTTAATTGGGAGCCGATCCACGGACGAGACAGCGCCATGGAGACTCTGTATCGAATCCGGAATGGCTGGCTTAAAACTTTTTTTTATCGTTTTTTTATAAAAGTTTTTTTAAAGGATATATTCTCGATCATACAGCCAGGTCCTCGTTCGTTAATAGTCGAGAGATACGCGTAATCGACGAGCCTGTACTTCGATCGAATCGCACCTTGTTCACGATTTTTGGAATTGGGACATTGTGACGTGATTTTTAGTTTTGGTGAAAATAATTTTGTATTTTTGTTTTGTTTAGGATTGTTTTTTTTTTAATTCTAATCTTTCACTGGGCTGTAGTCGTGTAATGGGATCAGGGGGAGAGGGGTTGCGAGGAGTGGAAGGGTAGCGAACGAGAAGGGAAACAAAAATCTCGGGATTAATCCAGTCGCAATTTTCCTCCCCCTTTTTCAATCGTTACTGTGCGAACGGACTCGATTTGTCATTGAACGTTGAGCCAATTATGGCGTTCGTGTAACGCACCTACTTGGTTTCCTCGCACTTTTTTTTACCCCTACGTATTGAGACCGAAACCTCGTTCTTTCGTCCCTCGCGTTGCATAAATTTCATCCTGAGCAATTTTTGTTTCTTGTTTTTTTCTTTTCGTTAATTCTGGCTCAAAAATTACAGTGGAGTCGATTTTCGAACGAGCGTTGGCAAATTAAAGAGAATTGCTGGATACCGCTCGGTAAACGTTGAAACGGAACTCGCGGAGTGATGAAAATAAAAATAAAAAAAATTGTTACGAATTTTTCTCCAGGTAATTTGTTGTGTGCCATTTTCTCAGCCTTCTTATATACCTTCCCCTTCGATCGTCGAAGATAATTGGCTAATAATGATCGAGAAAGGGGGAGAGACGTTGCAACGCGAATTCTCGTAACGGTGTGCGGTCTTATTAATTTAATAACAATATTATACCCGTTGTTACTTTGTCACGGGTACTAAAGCATCGAAATCGCGACATTCCGCGCGAATTTTTGTTCGACCACCCGAAACGCTCGGCTCGTTATTTCTCACCGGTAAACAAGACCGGTCTGATCATAATCGTCTTTGCGGCCGTTACTACTTAACATTCCCTCGTGGAAACAATATTTCCAGTCTTACGATATTTCTCTAGCGTGACGAAGAATTCCAGGAAAAAAAAAGTCTTACGCGACCGTGTTCCTACAGAAAAAAAATTCATAAAATTGTCGTTAAATCGATCGATCTTACGCTGATGTATTTTTTTTTTATATAATGATTTCAGAACGAACGCTCGAAGATCACGAGGATATATTGGCCGTCCACCGTGAGATGGAAGCTTTCGCCTCTAATCACGAGAGAAATTTCACCTTTCGCCTGGACTTTTACAAGTACGCGTTCTTCATCGATCCGGGGGTGAGCTTTTTCTCTCGACAAAATTTTATTATTGTATATTGTGTATTTATTGCGGCCCAATGAGATGATTTATACGTTGTACTGGAAATACTGAAATTATCTATTGTCGGTAAAGAGGCAAACGGTCGATAAGTTATCGATGTAAGAACATAGAGAAGTTCTCTTTATCTACCGAAGAGCTGGTCTTACCTACTGTAGGTTTTGTATTTTTCTACTCGTCTTACCTACTGTAGGTGATTGACTTTACCGAGTGAGTTTCCATGAACTTTCTTTACCTGCGTAGGTAAGCCAGGAATCGTCGTTACCGACAGTTGCTCCCTTCTTTTTTTATCAAACTATGATAACTAAAAATTCTGCGAATAAATGCAGAATTCCTGTTTATCATTACAAGATATTTTTCATATAGTTTCGTTTCACACTTTCTCCTGAAGACGGCAGCACTTGCCTTTTCTTTTATTTTATACAATCAGACTTTTTTTTTTAATATATTTCTGTTAAGATTACAATTGTTCATAATTTTTTGTTTCATCCCCCACGTTATTTTATTTTTCATTGTCTTTTATCCTGTGGCGAGCTTGCACAAATTTTGCCGATTTTTCACACCCTTTGTTCGTGCTTCAGCGATGCATTTTACGTGTTGCCATGCACGGGGATTTTTTTTTGTAATTTCCGTAATTATCCCTGAAATCTCTCCCTCGTCGTTGACAATATATTTTTTGTCCTTTCTTTTCTCGCGTTCTTTTCTTTTTCTTTTTTTTTTCCTTTCTTACTCAACGCCTTCCATTTCCACTCGGCGAGCTTTCGACGAGGTTTCCTCTCCATGCTTGCCAGACTGCACCGACACCCCCTGCGAAAATGGCCAAGGGTCCTAGACACGCTGTTGTTTTTTTCCAACCCTTCTTCTCTTTTTTGCATCCCCGCCTCATCCCTCCCCCTTGTTCACCCTTCTCTCGCGCTTTTTGTTTTCCGTCCTCGTCCTCAACCATGCGTCCGCGACCGGCTTTGTTCGCGAGGGTGAAATTTCGCCTCGTCCGTATCGTTGCGCGGAGCCAAAAATACGAATTTCCGCACTACGAGCGAGTCCTATACGCATGAATAATCAGACGCTCCGAGAACAAAAAAAAAACAAAAAAAGTGAAAAAGTAAAAGGGAGGAAAATAAAAAATTACCTCGCATTCTCCTCATTGCGAGATAGCCCAAGCTCGAGAAAATTTAACAGAGAATTGAAGAAAAAAAGAAACAAAGCAAAAGAAAAAAAATGAGAAAAGATCGAGATAATACGCGACTCTAAATCATTTCGAAGCCGCACGATAATTAAATACTTTGTTAGGGGCAATTTCACGTTATAATTCACGGGCTACTGTGTATCTCGATCTTCGCGTACGTCATTTGTATCCGTCATCAATTATCCCTCGAGGTCTACTCGGTAACGTTTTTTCATCCCCCCTACCCCTCCCCTCCCAACCCCTCCTTCACCTTCTTCACCACGTCGATGAATTTCAGTACGAGATTACACGCTATCGTGCCGATGTGATTCAACCCGCTAATGATAATAAATAACACGCCTCCGTGTCCGTTTCACTCTCTCGAATATTTCACGTATGCCAAAATTTTTTTAAACATTTGTACTTTTTTTCTACATTTTTTTTTCTTTAACTTTTTAATTTGATTTATTATTTTTTTTATTGGCAAAGTGATCGGTCATAACGCCAAGATCCGTGGCACTCGAGAGAACAGCCCTCTCGTTGAGCATTAAAATACGATTACGTTCCTCTCACACCTGGGAGATCGCGAATAACGATTATTTGCAACGGTCGATGTTTCTCTCTCTCTCTCTCTCTCTCTCTCTCTCTCTCTCTCTCCCTTTCTCTCTTTTTCTCGTATCAAGCTGATTGGCGTGTATAATTAAGAAAGAGGTACAATTAAAAGATCATCATGAATTGTCGTCGATCTATCAAGAGTATATTCTGAATGTTCTTTTTTTTCTGTTCTCCGACCGGTGTTTATAATTTGGTTAATGATACTAACGAGCGTATCTCTCGCGCTCTTATCGTCCCTAAACTCTGCGTTTTTTTCCTTCGCTGAATTCACGATTTTTCTTCTTTTCGCTTTGTTTCAGCCATACTTTCCATACGACATGTTGGCGTATCTGGGCGATGAGGGACTCTTGTCCAATATCGGCGAGACCATTAAGGTAATAAAATATTAATTGATTATTTTTGTGTTCCAATTAAATTTCATTTTTATTTTATTTTTCGATAATTGAACAGTATTAAGTAAATTTAGATATTCGATTGTTACGTTCGCAGGGCTATTTTACCCGCAATGATTCCGAGTGTCCGTTGGTGTTCAGTCTCGTTTGGATAAGAGACGGGGAATCGGGTGTTTGGAAAAAGACTTACATGGTGCTCAGGGGACGCAAGCTCTACACGACCAACAGGGTGAGTACCATTTATTATTTTAACAGTTTTACAGAGAAAATCGCAATTTACATTATTACGTCGTATCTTTGTAAAAATTCTTTTCACTCGTAAACATACATTTTTTTTTATTGAATTACAAAAATAGATGAATTATCATAATTAAACTTCTCCGATAATTACTACACGGAGAGAATTTTTCAGTAATTTTTACTGTGAAATCACCGTAACTTAGTGACAACTGTGCAATTCTTCAGGTTATTAGGAAATAAATTGTACATTTTAATGGAAATGCGTAAAAATTTACTGTTGCGTGACAGAAATTTAAAATATTTTCTAGAATTTTTACTGAAATTAACAGTAAATTTTCGTGAAACGTAAACATTACTACAATAAGTTGAAAAAAGTGCTGATACAAATGAAGATGTACGGTGCACATTGAGAAATTTGCGTGTTTGCCTTGAAAATTTACAAAAGGAAGCCGAAAGTTTCCGTGCGTCCACCAGAATTTTTACGTTCTGAACAGTAAAATCAGTCAGGGCTAGGTCGCCTGGCCGTACCACGTGAGCTCTATGTAGCGCGCGTATACGTGAACGCAAGCTGTGAGAGAGTGCGCGTATGCCTAAGAACAGGCTAATGCCCGTCGGACGTGAATGTGTATATAGACGCCTGAGTATGCGTTGTGTGTGATGAGTGTAACGACGCCGACCCGCGTTGTTTGGCAACAGCGGCATCGCGCGTACGCGTTACAGTACGAAGCATGTGCCACAAAAGTTTTGTCAGTCTATTGTGTGCTACGAAAGAAAAATAAAGTGTAATAAAGTGTGAAGTGTCTAATTGTAAAATGGTACGTAAATATTCTACTAAAATGCGTAACAATTAAGAACAAAAAATAGTGACATTTTAATAAGAAATGTTTGAAAAAACTGTTTCATTTTAGGCTGAAATAAATCTTGACGAACCGCGGAATGTAAGTATCAATTTATGGTTAAAGAATTGAACGATTTTGGATTAAATTATCACTTCCAAGGCTACGAAATATTCTCGTGGAATTACACCTTTAAATTATTAAATTTAGAAGAATTTTTTTGTGCCAAATTTACGCACATTTCGCGTTTATATGACGGAACAAAAATTATAATAAAGCAATGAACGTGAACGTTTCATTAAATACTCTTTATTACTGTGCTTGAAAATTTATTCTTTCCCTCTCCAATTAGGATTAAGAATAACCCTTTAAAATGCATGAAAACAATGAAAATCATAGCTAATAAAAAAAGTCTTTTTAGTTGCAAAAACATTTTAATGGTATAATTGTAAAATTATTTTCCAATTTTCTTATTTTTCAGACCAATTTTGAAGAATTTTTTATTTTATTATAAATAAAATTGTATTTATTATTATTATTACTATTGCTTACTAGCTCTTTACGAAAAAATACAGCATATAGAGTATTTATTAAATCATAGGGAATTAATTTTCCGTTAGGGATTTCAAGGATTTCAAGTTTGTCCAGGTAATTTTTACTGTAAAGACTTGGAATTTTTCAGGCAATCCATTGAAATTTTTATCGTTATGTGTCGGAAATGTTTCATAGTACAACGTAAAAAATCGATATGAGAATTTTTCAGAATTTCTACTGAGAGGAATGTAAAAATTATGCTACGTGCTACAATTTTTACATGCCTAAAAGTAAAATATCTGAAACTAGTGTGAATTTTTAACTGCTTGCACATTTGTCACCGGGTTCAAGTTTTTAATGTAATTTTTACCGAGATTTCACAGTAAAAATTAATAAGAAATTCTCTCCGTGTAGTAGTAGTAATTTTTATTTTCCCATGTTTGCCCTTGCGGTTTTTTTTACATTGCTCCTTACATCTAATCCTACTTTCTAATAGTTTCCTTTCAGTCTCCTTTCTTCCTTCTACTTTCTTTCCTTAGTTTCTATGTCTACATCTCTATTTACTCCCTTTTCTCCTTTTTGTATTTTTTACCTATTTACAGCCTCCTTCTCCATCTCCTTTCTTCTCGCTATGTTTTCAAATTGTCTAATAACCTCACATATTTCCTCGATTTCCCGATAATTACTATTTTATTTATAATTATCTAAACAAAATATAGACTTTCATTCTTCAGTCCGCATCGTATAAAACAAGATAAATCATGTTAAAAAACACACACACACACACAAAAGAAATGGGCCACTCGAGCGAAACTCGTTCGCTCGACGTTCGCCAGAGGGCCGAGTCTCGTTCCTCTTTTATCCCTTTTTCTCTTCGCTTTGCGTTGCACATCTCGGCACAGGCCGAGATAAGTGAGTTGCCGAGATGATTTGTTGGGAACTTCGGGGGTACACGGGTCCTGGTTGGTGGCCGGCACGTGAAAGGCCACGACCGAGAGGGAGGCGCACGTGAGCGAAAGAGGAAGAGAGAGAGGTGTATACCCCGTGTGTTACAAAGTTGTGCATTAGTCGTAAATTGGACTTTGCCAGTCGGCTTCTCTCTCTCACTCTTCTTGGCGTTATTACCTAGCGGTTCAATTACCTGACCAGCAGTAGCGTGCAAGTCCGCTGTGGCTTTTGCCTCCAGGCACTTCCCCTCCTCCCTTCCCCTTTCTCTCTCCCTTACACACGCATGCACAACATCGGTTAACGCTCTTGAAAATCGTCCTTCCCTCCTTCAAACGACTTCTCTCTCCCTCTCTCACTCTCGTTTCTCTCTGGCGTTTGACGCGCCACGTCTCACGGTTTTGAACTTGCGCTTCGGTTCTTCAGAAACCACAAACTCCGAACTAACGATCAATCACCATTTTCATAACCCACCATGAAGTTTAATCTGTGTATACAGAGAAGGGTTTGAAAATGAGAGACCGACAGAGAGATTGGTGGAGTGGGGACGAAGGGGGTTGGGAATTTCGTCGACACGAGGTGCAGTAAAGATCCAAATTTATCGAGAGGCCAAACGTCTCGAGCAAAACATTTTTTTTTTCTACTTTTCAGCGTGGAGAATTGAAATTTGGAAACAGCTTTTTGACGAATTTCAGGGCTTTTATTTCGTAGCGATGAGAATTTTTTTATACGTTATAATTCGCGATATAATTCTCGTCAACGCTGTGTACGAAGAATAAACCTATTTGCCTAATGGCATTATCAAACGAAATCGAAACACGTCGTGTACAACGCTGTGGCAGTATTATCGAAGTTTTCGAGGGTAGAGAAAAGCGATGCACAACTCCGTTTTGTGAAACAAGGGAACTCGGGCCTCTCGCTAGTCCGGTCGGGAATCTCTTGAATTTTTTAGTTAAAATCGTGGAGCGCTCGTGTCGGAAGAGTACGCTGTCAGACTTGACACGCGAGTTCTGCGGTCACCGTCTATCGATTTCACGTCTCGCTCAGCCCCCTCCTCCCCCAGCCAATTCTCTCTGTCTTTCTCTCTCTCTGTCTCTCTCTGTCCCCTTTCATTTTGCACACGACACGCAAACTTTTCGTGCACGCCGCACATGGACATCCGACGAGACAGGACAACTAAAAGAAGAAAAAAAAATGAAAAACGAACTAATTTGAAAAAATATCTCGTAACGAGAAAAAAAGAATTCAATCTCCATTTTTCAACGCTAAATTCTTTCGGGCATTCTCAATTATCTTATCAAGTCGATTATTAATTATTTTCATCAACCCTCGTGTCGCTGACTTTTAGCAAAACACTATTTTTCCATGGAAACATTAATTTTTCGCCAAAAAAAAGGGAAAAGCAAAAAAAACAAAAAAAAATTCATCTCGTACCGAGATTTTTCAAAGAACCATTGGGGAGATAGGCGGCGCCCCATACAATTTTTTGTTTGCTCCTCTTTCGGTCAATTAATATCACGGTCTCTCGCTCTCGCGCGCTACGGGTGTCCGATCGAGGAGACCGGTGTGCAGTTTACCCCTGGCTATTGTTTTACGGTGCTTCGTGTACTACACACAGTTCGAATTTATCGGAGTATTGCTCACCGGAGCGCATGCGTCGGGGCCCTTAATCACCGTGAACGCGGCAATAAACCCCCTCCTCTCACCCTTCCCAACCTCACCTCTCTCTCTCTCTCTCTCTCTCTCTCTCTCTCTCTCTTATATACACACAGGGTTGGCAGTGCCACAAGCCGTTGCACGAAATTCTGTTCCAGTTCTAGAAGCTACGAAGCAATAGCGCACTGACAGTGCTGAAGCTACGAATTCCTCCACCATGTGTCGTATATATACACCTATATAAATATATCCTACGTTGTTGCTTCTGTATATATGTATACAAGAGGAGCAACAACGTCGAGACGGGTGCGCGAAACTGTCCACGATTTACAGCCAATCGGTTACCTGATGCTCGTTCACCCTCTCTCGTGCCATACGACGTACGTTTTACCCCGGTTAAACCGACGCGATTATTCCTTCGCTCCTTCTCTTCCTCGTTTAGGATGGTGGCATGGCAGGGCTGGTATGGGGGGTATATTGTGTCTCCGTACGTACGGGGCTAGTCTCTGTATCGGCGCTATGTACGACCTTGCTATTCTCAGGGAAAGAAAGACAGAGAGAGTGAGAGTGAGTGAGTGTGAGTGAATTTAAAGCGTACTGTAAACACTGTAACTCAGGAAGATAAACAGGCCCTGTAACGACGCTTGGGAAATTCAAGCCCTTTTTTTGTCGTTTTTCTTTTTGTTCTCCTGTTTTTTTGCCCCTATTTTCACGTTTTATGTTCGTGTTCGTTTTCGAGTCGGAACACGGTGCGTGATACTGTCATATGCCAAATGCCACGTCGACCACGTTGACGGGACGCGACACACGGCAAAAAATAAACGAGTTGAAACTTTCGCTTTTATCGGGGCTCTACCTTTATCGTACGCACGAGCGGTGATCGTAAAACGCGCGTACGACAGAAATTCAATGTTAGTTCCAACGTTCGCCGAGACGAAAAGAAGGGATTCCGGTGTCAACGTGAAAATGGTTTAATAAATTCGAAAATAATGCCGAAATCATAGCCCCCCACGGTCGTTTATTTCTCACGATGGCGGGGGGTGGGGGAGAGGGTTAGCGCGATATGTAATTTCGACGGGTGGAGCAGGGGTGGGTAGGGGGCTGGGGTGGAACGAAGCCCGGGTGCCTAGGTATGCGAATCGATATGCGAATAACACACACGGCACGGTGTCTCCCTCTCTCGCCAAGCTTCGAGCTTGTGCCAAAGCTCCAAGCACCGCAGCGATATTATCGAATAGTTGAATATTAGCTTTCACGTGCGTTCACCAAAGTCTCGCTTCAACCAGCACTCCCCAACCCCTCTCCTTGCCTCTTGTCGCTGTGCGCTTTTCGAATTAAATGGAAAATGCCATTATAATTACATTCCTATCGCGTTCGGTGAACGTTGAGCCGAAAATTTAACAAAGAGAGAAATACACACGGACGTGTGCGCCCCCCGAAGGTGCGGGGGAATGGGGGTGGGATTTAGTGGAAAGTATTCGCTCTTGTCGAAATGTTCAAATTGTTATTCGCCGTTAACATCAAAGCTTCAAATTGTTTCGCGACATTGTGTAATAAATTAAATTAACAGCGGCGTTTTAATATTAACGTCTCTATACGATGCTGGAGATTCGAAGCGCGAGTCGAAAGATAATTCGTACGGAATTTTAGTATCACGAGAGACAAAAGAAATCGTAATTGTTTGAATAATCGTGATAATTTGATTTTTATTTTACATATATTTATTGGTTCATTAAAGTTTTGCGAGTAATTTTCTTTTTAAACGGGGGATGATTATTTTTCTTTTCACAAAAAAAAACGATCTTATAGTAGCGACAATTTTCGATGATGAACGATCGTTTCTGAAGCGTCGTCCGAAATATTCGATAAAAAGCCCTCGCGCGACGCTTGACGCGAGGAAGCTAAATAGCGAAATGCGATGAGAGAGAGAGGGTTGAATACACGATTTGCGTGTCGAATGGAACGTTCACTCGAGCGTAGAACTACCGGATCATGCTTAGGATACAGTTTTTGGTCGAAAAAGGGGTCCGATAGAGCCCAAGAATAAGAGGGATGACGTTCGCGATAACGAGAGAACTGCCTCTTTCTCGCGTCGTGCCTCTACACGCTCCTTCCCTCTGGCGCGCGCGTCACTGACACGCTGAGGCGTCGGGGTGTGCGAAAGTCCGTCACGTCTCGGCCAGTTCTCTTCTTCCTTCTCCTCCTCTGCCACCCCTTCTCTTTTGCGGTAATTAATATCTGGCTGACGCGCGAAAACATCCCATTACCGCAGAAACGCCCGCCAAAACATCGTTAGGCCCTGACGAGGGATTTCTCGCCCCCCTCCCTACTCATAATATCCCACGTGGTTCTTCTGGCCCTTCGTTCAAAATTCTCGCTCGAAACATTAGCACGCAGCGTAAATAACGTTGCCTGCAGCAAAATGGGCGTAAATAGAGGGTGAGAGAAAGAGAGAGGATTAACAAAAAATAATAAAGAGAACAAGCGTACCGTATAACGGCGTGACATTGACATTACGGGTAACTTTGATAGTTTTTGGGGCTACTTTAACAAAGAGCTAATTTAACAAAATACGACTTATATCGGATTGGAAATTGCTCGCTGATCACGAATCTGTAGGTAGTTTTTTGCTAGCCCGAAAAATTATAGGTGAAAAAACGAAAAACGTGAAATTTCACGGTTTTTTTCGGGTTTTCGGGCATTAATTTCGAACTATCGTAATAATAACCATCATTTTTGTAACGTGCGAGAAATTTCCGATCGAATAGGACTATTTTGGAATTATTTTTGAGAAACAAAATTTTTCACCTCTCCGAGGCTCATTTTTTGCAGGACCTTTCTTTCCAAAAAACGCGATTTTCGGTCTTTCACCATGGCCACAAAAATTGAGCTATCTGGATGTTCCTGGACTCACTCTTCTCGTCTCGGCAAGCCCTTCGAAAAGTTACTCGTGTAATTTTCTGTCAGACGAACGAGAATGGAGATACAACATCGCAAAAAGTCGATTTTTGAGCTTTTGCGATACCCATTAAAATCAGCAATATATTGAATTCCGTCGAATTTTAATAGATTCTCGAGATCTAAGGGCCTATGTCGATCGTAAATTTCCCGCACAAGAAAATCACGGTTTCGTTTTCGATTTTTCAGGATTTATCGACCTTAAGTGGATAAATCGTTATTTGTGGTTTTTTCCTAGGTTTTTCTCCTCGTTTATAACGCTGTTGGACAGCAATCTGTCTGTGACATCAGCAAAAAACGTGAGTCAGAGGTTCATTTTGCAATCGTACCGAAACAAATCTTGAAAATAAACTATAATGACGCTCCGTATAATTTTCACGATCTTATTTTTATTCATTCCTTGCGCCAAATCTTAGAAAGAAAATTATTACGAAGTGTCGTTAAAAAAAAGCGTGGGTTGTGGGGGTTGGCTTGTCGACACAAACGAGAACGAGAATATTCGCAATCGATCTAACGAGCACTTTGCCTAGAATAATCCACTGGTACGTACAATGAAATGTACAAAAGAAATGAGGAAAGGTTGAAGAGTACGAGTGTGATGGTCGCGGGGCGATGGAGGAGAGCGAGGGGTGTGAGTCGTGAGAGGTCGAGGTTTTAGCGTCCAGGGTGGGTTGACTGCAGGAAACGGTGGGCGAGCATGCAGCTCGGCAGTATTTCAATTCCGTGTGGCCGCAAACGTTCCTCCTGTTCTCTCTCTCTCTCTCTCTCTCTCTCTCTCTCTCTCTCTCTCTCTCTCTCTCTCTCTCTTTGGTACTACGCATACGTATAAGCAAGCAACGCAGTACCGCCACAGAAACGTTGGAATATATTGCTCGTTCGCGGAATGACGCTTTATTGCTGCAGCGATAACTCCACGTCTTCGTGCGTTGCTCTGCGATCGTTGTCGGTGAGATTTTCTGGCTTAGAGAGAACGTGATATGCCCTCTCTCTCCCTCTCTCTGTACGTTCCGTGTTATATATATATTATATATGTGTGCATGGAGAAAGCCGGGTACGTACGTCGCGTGATTGCGGTGAAAGAGCTTGAATGTATCCTTAATCACGGGAAAGAGGGAGTGA
>OZ024923.1:38070436-38085168 GCA_964017225.1 Netelia inedita
CCAATTAGGGAACAATGACGAGCGCGAGCTTACGGGTCGCGAGAGCGCGTTGCGTGATCGTACGCTGACAGGGCCAGTTTCAGTATTGTGTCGGCTCTGAGCGAGAGAATGCGAGGAAGGGAGACCGTTAACGTTTCTCTCTCTCTTTCTCTGCTTCCATGTGTGTGTGTGCCTCGTCCAGCTGACTCCGAAAACCGGCAAGCACACACACACACACGCATATATAACTGAATGAAGCAACAATGCGAGAGCGCGTGCAATATTTCGCGAATAATAATGCCCCGGCCCTCCCGTGGCTCTTCCTCGCTATTTCGGGTTGGGTATGGCCTCGTGCCTTGCCAGTCTCGACGAGGGCGCAGAGCCACGCAGTAACCAACCCAGCTGCCGCTGTTTCAACCCTTTCGCCCAAAAGGTTTCTCTTGAATTTCTCCCTTTCTTCCCTCGCTGACTCTCTCGTTCACCCTCTCTCCCTTACTCCTCTCTCCCGTTTGCCTGACCAGAACACCCTGTCGTCCATGGACCCGCAAACACGCCCGAAACTACCACTGGAGTTGTTCTATGTGAACATACGTATATATATGTCTATCACTATATATACGTGTTTAGTCATAGAGTAGAGTAGAGAGAGAGAGATAGAGAGAGCTGTATCAGTAGTTATACGCCAACGCCTTGCTTCAGCTTCAATCCCTTGTACCAACACGCTCCTACGTCTCTCGCTCTGTGTTATGTCATTGCCGTATTGTGGCTAGTCAGCTCGAGGCACACTTGAACCCCTTGCCTCGTGCCATAGGGCTGCTCTCTCTCTCTCTCTCTCTCTCTCTCTCTCTCTCTCTCTCTCTCTCTCTCTCTCTCTCTCTCTCTCGCACGATCCTTTGGCCCTCCCAAAACTTCGGTGGCAAAGGGATGAGAAAGCTTTGGCTTCGTTGCTTCGACAAACGCCAGCGGGCAAATTCAGCTTCGTCTTCTCTATCGCTCCCTGTATTTGTGTCGGTTTTAGGTCTTTATGGTATATCTATGTATGTAGAAGAGATGCATGGATTAGCCATAGACGATGATGCTACAGCATGTCTCTTCTTCCCTTGCACCGTGCAAACTGGCTCTCTCCTTCTGCCGCCAACTTCCATTAGGTGAGTTACGGTATCGCCACTTTCCATCTCTGGCGTGTCTCCAAATAGTCGCATTAACCTTTGCCCCCCCCCCTCCCCTCCCCTTCCTCGACCACCCACCCGCCCGCCATTCATTCCGTCGACATCATATTCTTTTTTGCTTCTTGTTCGAACACTCTCGTTTATCGACGATATTCAATGTTCATGATCGATCGAAGCTTGTAGCGAGAGGATTTTTGTGTTATTTCCATATATTTAAGAATTAGAGAGTGGGGTTGGATTCTTTCACTTACATCACCTTCGAGTTCGATTAATTTTCAGCTTAAAAGTGATTTATTATTCGAGAATGATAAGAATTTTTCAATTTTTGGCTGTTTTTCTTTAAATCGAGCTCATGAATTTGTTGCACCGACTCGTATACGATTATATAATCAGTGTTGTAGTTTTAGTTCCGACCGTCGCTCGTATATATCATTATTATTAATCGTTGCGTACGAGATCCGTCAATTAAGCACACGGGCTTATGCCTCGTGTAAGTCCCTCGCCTGGTTCACAAAGGGAGAGAGAGAGAGAGAGAGAGAGACGGAGATAAGAGCGAGCGAGAGAATGGCGAGAGATACTCTGTCAAATAATTCCAATTGTGCAAGGTTTGTAGCTTCTACATGCGAACGGTAATGGGAAGTCTCTCTATGACATCTGGGGGTTCCATTAGCTAAATTATGAAGGTCTTGGGCTCGCTGGCTCCGCGGCTTTGGGTCTCTCGGAGTACATGTATGTAAATAATGGTCTGAATTTACTATATATACGTATATATATCTATATGACCAGTATTCGAGTTCCCAAAGCCATGAGACATTCTAATGCCTCTGCGGTCGGAGAATTACCGTATCGATTCATATGTTCCGTCGCGTTTCTGATGAAATATTCATTATACCCGAGGCTGAAAATCGGCGAACGCTAACTAAATGCAACTTGGACAAATTCTCAACCGAATTTACACGAAACCTTCGACTCGAGAACTCAACGACATCAGTGATGTAAAAAGAAAACAAATATTAAACTGGCGAATAGTTCAATTTTTTCAATTCTTCTATAATTTTAATTAATTCGTTCGACGATTATTTCGTTTTAGCCGTCGTTTCCGAGTGTGAAGACAGTGAGATCGCGTATGGCGGCGGCCAGGAACGGTCGAGGAGGAACGTTAACGCGACCAAGCTTGGAAATTCGCGGTGTAACGATCTCACCGGAGCCCGGAACTAGTTCAGATGCTGAGAGTTCGTCCATTTCAGCCACCGCCACGAATCTCCTCAGCACGCTGCCACTCGAGGTGAGTTTCGCATGTTTTACATTATCGCAATTTTTTTTTAGATATTCGATAGAGTCGCTCCATGCAAAATCACTCTTATAAATAATTACAATTACTGAAAATTGTATATTTTTATTCCATGAAATTTCGCAAGAACTAGCAACTTGGTCCGACTTTGAGATATTTTCCAAAGATTAGAACCACGACCTCGCGTGTAATATCTATTGACCCGAGTGTCTAACCCCCCCTCTCCATCCGCGTAATCCAGATTTTGAGATTAATTTCAAGAGCCGCGTATATATTCCCATCAAAGTTTTGCGAGAAGTGGAAAATTGTTGAAATGCGGATTGTACGACTGCCCGTGCGTTGAGAATGTGAGGGGTAATATGATCTCGTGGAAAAACGGAGCGAGGCAGAAGGAGGATTTCCATGTAACCGCCGAGGATTAATTATTCGGCTCTGGTGCAGACGTGCACCGGTGTGCACGGACGTCGAAACGAAAGAGAGTGAGAGAGAGACGGACAAGTATAGAAGGGCTAGGGGAGTGGAGGAGGGGAGGACTATTCGATAAAGACACAATGAATAGATGGTAGTTCGGTCCGCGGGTAGTCCATTCGGTTTGGGATGCCGCCTGGGATTCCGAATATCCGCTTTCGGTGTTCATTTGCAAATTGCAGCCGAGCTACACACTGACTCTCCTCTCTCTTACCCTCTCGTCCTGCTTCGGCCTCTCGCTTTCTCTCTCTCTCTCTTTCTCTCTCTCTCTTTAGATCGGCTTCCATTCGCGTATATCCGACATTCGCTACTATATAACCGTATACAGAGATTCGTCGAGCTCTCGAGCGAAAGCTTCTTCCTCGTCTCTCTCTCTCTCTCTCCTACTTTATCTTTCTCTCTTTCTCTCTCTCTCTCTTCCGCGGAACTGAAATATCGGATTATCCACTACGTAATGCGATCTCTCGTAACCGCATACGTTGTTGGCTTCGTCTGGCACAAATGTCTATACTCGTAGCACATTTATTGACATATGCATACGTTGGTCCATGGGAAAATATTAGAAGAGAAGAGTCGAGAAGGAGGTAGTAGGATGAAAAAAAAATTGGTTGACCGTAATGACATTGTGGGATAAAAAAATGAAATTTACGGTAGTTATTGGTAAACATGTACGTAAAAATTAAAATAGTCAACTGTTCGTTGGTAATTGATTATTTCGTTGAAATATTCTTAATTACTCGTTTGGTCATAGAATAAAATGCGACTCGCCGAAAGGTCACGGAGATTTGGTCTCGTGGTGTAGCATGTGCTCGTTCATCGAGTTTTTGGACTCGAATTGAGACTCGTTCTAGCAACTCACGGAACGTTAAAACTGGTCCAGCCATGAGGGAGCGATAGGGCCAAGAGGGTGAGGGTACACGCGCGTTTGATAGTTAGGCAGGATCAATTCCCCGACTGGTTTTTCGCCAATCCCCGACACCAGGGTCATCCCGGTGACCTCGAGCGAACCCTCCCCCCCGGTATGGTGTTACATCTTCTTCGCTCGCCTCTCGATTTATTCAGTATTCATTCCCCTCTGGCTCTCGTCCAATCTCGAATACCTTTTGTCCCTACGAACGACGAAAAAAAACCCTTCTCCCTCTTTACGTTCCCAAAAGGTACTTCGATCTTGTCGAAATAATTCTACGACAAAGGAATCTTGAATTCGTTCGAAATTATCTGTAATTGTCAAAGGGGGAGATTGATGATTTTTTTCTCTGTCCTTTCTTTTTTTATTTTTATTTTTACGTCAAAATTAATGTTGTCATTGAACAGGATTCCATCTTTATCCTGCGGGGATTGCTTTGATCAACGCGATGTTGAGCAAATTGGAAAAGTCACTAGTTGTTCGGGAATTTGGAGCATTCTGGCAGGCTTTTCCAAGAGAGACAGAGAGAGAGAGAGAAAGCGCGAGGGGGGGGGGGCAGGAAGGTATATGGCACATGGGTGGGCTTTTACCGAGGTTTCTAATTCAGTAGGAGGTTGGACTATTGCAGAAATTGGACGTGCGACAAAGGATCTCGCCACCGGCGTCCGACAGGTCGACATCGGTCAGACCTAACCGGTCTCGCCCCGTGCGCGTGACAGCCACCTCGTTGGTACTTACGCCCCGTCGCTCTCTCTCTCTCTCTCTCTCTTTCTCTCTCTTTCTATCTCTCTCTCTCTCTCTCTCTCCATCGGTGAGTACGCATAGTCATACTGTAAGACGGCTCCTCGTAAAAGAACATTTCTGCCGAATTCTGCCCACGGGCGTTTCTACTTACAGGACCAAAGCATGCGCAAATAAAGGCTTTTCGTCGAAAGTATCCGTCAAAAACTTCTTATCGGTGGATGTAGTCTCCGAATACGACGAGAATTTCGGCGGATTGCTGACAGGTTTCCTAACCTATTTGTGGAAATCAACTGCTCGGGGAATAGGGCGTGTGCTATCTCTCTCTATCTAATTGTGGCTTCGAGCGTCCGTGCGCAGGCTCGCCTTATTACGCCAATCGACGGCACTGTACCACCTGTATGCTGCTCAACAGTCTACGCCAATCAATTACGACGTGTCATCCGTGAGTCGTCTCGCTGTGGCCCATGTTGTCTGTATTTACCATCGATTGTCGTCGCCTGATCGCGCTATCATCTTTACCCACTACGCTTCTGCTGCGGTTGCGCTAGCACTGGTGACCCCTACCACATCGATCGTCGCCTGTGTGATCACTGTTATCTGCGGCTACATTATCATCGACTGTCGCCTATTCTTGTAACACTACTGTAAGTGATCTACATTACCTGTGATTGCCACCGTCTCGGGTCGGCTATATTACGGTTATAATAATAGCCACACATGCTCGAGTGCGACTGTAGTGCGTTGTGAATCGGTGTAGCTCAGTATTTATGTACGTATGTCGAAGTCGTGTCACAGGTGTTATAGAGCGATAGCAAATAATTTGACTGGGTGTTCGCTTTGCGGGCGCGCGTTTCACCCTGGTTGTGTTAAATATTATTTTGCCCAAAGATCAGTTAATTCCTGCTGCAAATTGAACATTCGAGTTATGGACGGGGAAGCCTCATCATCTTACTCTATACCCGCGATTAGTGTCTGTAATTCAGACGATGCGCCCGTTGCTACACCAGCATCGCTTGATACGATTGCTTCTCTCGTGCGTCAGTCTAGTGCTAACGCGCAGCGTGTTGCTGATGAGCTTCGGGCATCGATGGTGGAGATGAAGGCTACTTCGACTCAGGTCGCCACTGAATTACGCGCATCAATAGCCGAAATGAGCGCAGCTTTAAGCAGTATTCCTATGCTTGTTAATACTGTTACCTCCCATACTGATCAAATTGCTTCTCTTGAGGCCAGTAATGCTGTGCTTACGCAGGAGATCGCTCATCTTAAGGCTAAGTTGCAAAATTCGAATGCCCCAGTAAATGGTTCTGCCGACATTATAGTAGCGGGCTTTCCGGAAGCGTTGACTGAATCTCCGCGTATTTTAGTTCAAAAGGTTTTCACGGCGTTAGGGATGAGTGACCTTTTCTGTCATGTCCTGGATGCTCGAGTTATGCAGCGAAAAAGTCGTGATGCTAGCCAAACCCCGAACGCGGGTGCTGTACTCAATTCTAAGCGTCGCTCTTTCTCGATTGCTGTGTCGCTCACTTCGGCAGCGGTCAGGGATGCCATCATTAGAGCCAAAAAAGCGAAGCGTGACCTTACGATTGGCGAGGTCTTTAATACTGGCACTAAGGGCAAGATCTTCGTGAACGAGCTCCTGTCGACGGAGCGTTATAGGCTGTTGTGTGGGACGAAGGCGCGTGCGGCAGAGGCAGGGTACAGGTACGTCTGGGTTAGAAACTCTGATATCTTCGTTAGAAAGGACAATGGGCAGCCGTTGATCACTATTCGCTCTGATGATGATCTGGCGAACCTTATATGACCACCCGTATCATTGTCAACATCATCGAGCTTCTCTGGCATTGTTCCGTCAATTGACATTCGTGTTCCTAAGGCGATATCAGGCGGCTCCACGCGGGTACGTGCTCAGGTCTCAAACAATCTATCTATAGTGCATTTCAATGCCAACTCTCTTCTTGGGCACATTGACCTCGTCCGAATCTATTTTGAGGAAAACCCATGCCACATAATCTCAGTATCAGAAACATGGCTTCACTCTCGTATCCATGATGATCTTGTCAACCTGGATGACTTCTTCTTGGTTCGCAATGATCGTGTTGGAAAGGTTGGAGGTGGTGTTGCTTGTTATATTCGGAAGTCGATGACTGTAAAGGTGCTTGACACCTCTCCCAACTTGTTTTCAAATGCGCCAGAATACATCATGCTCCAGATTGAATTGCCTCGTGGTGAGTCCGTGTTGTTTACGACACTATACAGGAGGCCAAAGGGGCAGCTACTACACAATTTTGAAGCGGCTTTTCGCCAGTTTGCTCACTTATACAAAAATATTGTTATCGTCGGAGATTTCAACTGTAATCTTCTCCTTAATGATTACACAGCCAGCTATCTTAAAAATTTCATTACCTCTCACTCCCTGTTTCTTGTTCCGTCTGATGCTACATATCATACCGCCCACAGCGACTCTTGGCTGGACGTGATCATTCTTGATGACGGAGATAAGCTCTCGTCATTCTGTAAATCATTCGCTCCCTTTATCGCGGGTCATGATTTGCTCACGGTTCGGTACGCAATAAATATCCCGTCTGATTCGTTTCGTCTTATTACCAAACGGAATATATCAAATTTCGACGGAAATGAGTTTCTTGCGACTTTGCGTTCTGAGTTTTCTTCGGTCGTCACCTATGATTCTCAGGCTATCCCCACGGCTGATCAACTTGACGCACAGTTAGCAGGTGTGACGCAGTCGCTCTGCTCGGCGCTTGACAAGCATGCTCCGGTCGTGATATTTACAGCAAAGAAACGGCCTACTCCGTGGCTTACGGTGGAACTAAAATGTAGGATCAGGCGTAAGAATGCTCTCTACAAGGAAGCGAAAAGGTCGAATAGTGCGTTGGGCTTCGGGAGGTACAGACTGTTTCGTGATCAGGTCACAATGGATATCAGGAGGGCGAAGAATGCGTTTCTGTTATCAAAACTAAATTCGATAAGGGACCCCAAGATGTTGTGGTCTGAATTGAGGCATTTGGGCTTGGTCAAGGTGTCGCTCTCTTCTCCACTCCATTTTTTTTCACCAAATGAGCTGAACTTACACTACGGTGCTATTTCAGCCTCTTCTTCTCCGATCACTGATGACCAATTCCAATCTATTATGTTAGACAACCAGAGTGTTGACACTTCCTTCTCATTTAGCGCGGTCTCAGATACTGTTGTTCTCGGATACTTGAGGCGTTCTGACTCCACCTCTCTTCGTGCTGGCCCTGATGGTATTTCCAAGTTCGCTATAGCTGAGTCGCTGCAATGGGTATGCACGCATTTAGCGAGCATATTCAACCTATCGATGCAGCTTTCTCATTTTCCTGAGCGGTGGAAGGTGGCGCACATACGTCCGCTTCTGAAAGTAAAGACTCCTCAATCGCCCTCTGACACGCGACCGATAGCAATCCTACCAGAGTTTTCTAAGGCGTTTGAGCGAATAATCTTTGACCAAATTTCGAGGTATCTGGTGCTGCAGAATTTTTGGGATCCGAGGCAGTCGGCTTACAGGAGCGCACACAGTACCCAAACTGCTCTGCTGAGAGTTACGGACGACATCAGGCGGGGAGTCGATGAGAGGAAGTTAACCATTCTGGTCCTCTTCGACTTCAGCAAGGCATTCGATACGGTTCCGCACATTAATCTCCTTAGGAAGATGAAATTAGCTGGCATTTCTGACCCTGTTCTTAAATGGTTTTACTCCTATCTTTCTGGTCGATCGCAGGTTGTAGCCGACGGCTGTGGTGGTTTCTCTGATCCGATCCACTTGTCAGCCGGAGTACCGCAGGGCTCCGTTCTTGGGCCACTTTTATTTTCTCTTTACATAAATGACATTGGTTCGAACTTGAAGCACTGTGACCACATGATTTTTGCGGATGACACGCAGATTTACTTGCAGTGTTTTCCCTCTGAACTTGATGTGGGCATTGCTAGGATGACGCATGATGTCAAGGTCATCGCTGATTTTGCAAGCCAAAACGGGTTAGCCCTTAATATTGCTAAATCTAAGGTGCTGATCATCGGCAGTAGGGCCTATGTCGCTGATATAAAACTATCTGAGATCCCTTCGATCACCATCGGTGCGTTAACTCTTCCATATGTGACGGAAGCGCGTAACCTAGGAATCTCGCTATGCTCGGATTTATCATGGAATAATCAGGTAACTGCTATATCGCAACGGGTTCATGGTGTGTTGCACAAATTAAAATTCCACAAGTGCTCACTTAGCACTGATGTGCGTATCACCTTAGTTAGATCGCTAATTCTCCCCCAGTTTGATTACTGCTGCCTGGTATACAATGATCTTACTGAGTCCCTAAATGGCAAGCTTGAAAAGCTACTCAATTGCTGTATTAGATTCATATTCGACCTGCGCCGTGATGCATCAATAACGCAATACCGGTTGAGGCTTAACTGGCTGTCGGCTAAGGGCCGGCGCTCGTACTTCCTTGGTGTATCGATGTACCACGCACTGTTTTCCAACGTGCCGTTGTACATCAGTGATATCGTGCCCAGAGAGGCTCCTGATGTGAGGCGGTCTTCTAGGCGGGATAATCTTGTCGCTTTTGACATCCCCCTCCATCGAACAACTACGTTCCATCGTTCTTACCGTGTCGCTGGCCCTCTCCTTTGGCATTCTCTGCCGAGTAACGTTCGAGCGTCGACGTCTGTAGATGTATTTAAAAGCCGACTGTTTAACTACTTATTAGATACCGAAAGGCAGGCTTGCTAGCGCAAAACACCATGAGTAGTTGGCAAATTCGATTCGACTAATGGCCTGGACGGCATTTCATGGTTACCTGGCTCGTTAGTTTGGCTTCGGATTCGTGTGATTTATTTAATTATTGTATTATGCGTTTTGATCTACTGTATTACTATTACTGTACGGCTATTTCTATTAGTGCATATTGCTTATAACTATTGTGATTTACTATTATAGTACGGATATATCTAGTATTGTATATTACTGTTTAATTTTTGGAACTGTATAATTTGACTTACTTTGTAATTGCGCGGCCCGTAAAATTGTAAATTTGTTAATTTACGTATTTGCGGTTTTGTGCATTTACGTGATCGTTTTTGCCCCATAGCTCGCTAGGGCATAATAAAAATCATCATCATCATCATCATCATCTCTCTCTCTTTCACACACTCTCTGTCTCTCTTCCCCTGTCCGTTCATTCGCTCGATTAATTATACAATTAATTAGCTCGGGTCTAGCACCACTTGTCGTCTCTCTCTCTCTCTCTCTCTCTCTCTCTCTCTCTCTCTCTCTCTCTCTCTCTCGCACTCCCGTACAGGCGTCTTCGACTTCTTCGTCTCTCTCTCTCTCTTTCTTGCTCTTGTCATCCTCCTCCCTCCTTTTCATCTTCGCACGTATCACGTTCTCGGCTTCGTCGCTTCCCTCCCCCGGTCTCCGCGCACGCGTGAGGCTTCATCGCCAACGCGGTGATTAGAACACGTCCGGGGGATTCCACAGTGAAAATAGTCGGGAGGGCGCGCACGCTGCGAGTGCTCTTGACGAATGTCGACACATTTGTATCCGAGAGTCTCTCTTCCCTTTTGTCACCCTCTGGCAGATTCTTTCTTCTTTTTTTTCTACTTCTTATCTTTTCTTTTTTATCTCTTTTCGTCAACTCTGTCTCCGATTCGGACAACGAGACTCTCGGATATTCTCGCGTTATTAATATACTCGAGGGATAATGAACCCTTTGCCTCGTCAAATCCTTGACGATCGAAGTTATACGAAGAATAATGTGTTTGTCAGTGATTCGATAATTTCAGCCCCCTTGTGCGAACGACGCGATTCCAAGGCAGATGTTCTCGTATAAAGGAATGAACGAGAGAAGAGTATTCGATCGGAAACTGAGAAATTCACGATTCGACACAGATCCAAAAATATCAACCACTTTAAAAATTCCTACAATCCTCAGACCATTACTTAAAATTACGAAATAATTCAATTTTGATGTACGTATAGTCTGTAAAAATATAGTAAATGTATGCAATAAGGTCGTCTCGTTCCTGAGCTCGGCTAGACTAAAGCGTGCGAGAGAGAGAGAGAGAGAGAGAGAGAGATGAACGAATGTTCAGGCGGTCGGTTATATATCGGGCGTGAAATTGCATTAGGCCGCGTTAGGAATCCCAGGAGCTCGGTCTGCGTTGGTCGAACGTTAGTCTAGTCCAGGAGACGTCGATATGAGCTCATCTCTCTCTCTCTCTCTCTCTCTCACTCTCTCATCATCGTTGTGAATGAAAAAGGGAGGGAGAGAGAGAGATGAGGTCTCGGGGATAGAACCGTGGCGAGCGGTGCGAAATGATTGGACCCGTTATCGAGAGAGAGAGAGAGAGAGACAGAGAGTTACCGTCCCTCCGCCGGACGGTAACAAAGTTACCGGGATAGATATCCGCCGGGTCAATTACTATGCTTCTGACGGTTAACGCGGGATGCTCTCGGTTAAAAATTTTTCGTTCAGGCTTCATCGGGGTAGAAGCACCTAAATATATACATATAAACCACACACTTTGTCTGTAACGACCGAGAGAAGTAGAAGCCCGGTGGGGGGTACGAGAACAGGAGGAGGAGGAGGAGGAGGAGGAGAGGAAGTCGAGTGAAGCAGCAATGTCCGGCGGGCTTCAAAATTACAGCAGACAATTTGATCAGTCTCCTGACTCTCCAGCCCCATTATATACCCCACTACTCGCGATCCGCCATGAAAGAAGCATTATTCATTTGATGGAGCGGGTAATTGATCATTAGGGTAATTGAAAACAATTGTGGTCTCGCGGTTGTACTTTTTATTATTTTTCACAATCTTTTTTTCTTCATTTCTTTCTGCCGCTGTTAGAAATGAATTTGCGCTTAACCACGATCATTTCCCGACCCTTCGATCGACGAATTCTTGCTCTCCTCGAGACGAAGTACGAGGGATAAGACGAGATATAAAAAATAAGATGGCGAGGAAAATAGTTCGATGGAGGAAACGGAACAAACAGGAAAGTTGACACTTCCGGTCAGACCGTTTCACCCCGACGAAATTTTTCTTACCCTTAACTCCCGGTCAGTTCGATGTCTCTTCCGTTCTTTCGCACTTCGATTCTTCTCACTTCGTTGAGAAGAACCGAACGAACGGCGGACATTTGTTATTTTTTTTTTCGTCTTCTTTTTTTGCAAGGAAAGAAGTGATTGGGGATGGAGAAAAAGGGTCGTTGGCGATGTGCAATATCGATGAATTCTCGACTGGAAGTTTTTCCGAGACTTCCAGTGCAGCGGGGTAAGAGTACCCCGAGGTTCTTGTCACTGCGAGACGCGCAAAGGTCACATCCGAGAGTTCCGCGATTTTTCGTTTCGGGTGTATGCTCTTCGGCCGAGACCACGTTGGGTCTCGAAAGAGAGACGACCCTACGGATTTCCCGTTGACGCTTGGTGACAAAAAAACAAATATCTTTCCGCTTCGAACTACCCCCTTCCTGTCCAATCCCTAAATTTTTGACAACCTTCGTTTTCACGTGTTCTCGATCTCATCGATATTTCATTTTCACTGTAAATTTGACGAAGTAAAGAAAAGTAGCCCGAACTTCATTCGGACTTTGATGTTTCGATAACAAATTTATTTCCATTTTCTCTCCATAATTTTTGTATAAGATTTCAAAAAAACAAATGTTCATGCGTTCTTTTTTTAAATTTATTTTTTGACTTACCTGACGAGGAAGTAAGACAAAAAAACGAGTTTTTCTCTTGAAATTTCGTCGAAACGGATTCGGGGAAACTGAAGAGAAAAGCTGTCGGGGTCTCTCGCTCGGACTATCGCAGAGCCCCTCCGGTAGGGCGCTCGGTAACATCGCTCGCGGACCCGGCGACCCGATCGATTTTTTGAGCTCTGGTGCACACGCGGGGTTTCCAACCTCGCGCGCCTCATGCCGAGAGGGCGGTTGATGGGAGGACCAAGAGGCGGAGGAGAAGGGTGGTAGATAGAGCGTACACGAGCGAAAGCTCTCGCGTACGAAAGCGGGCGCGGGGCTTGCTGTGCGCGAGGGCGAGAGGAGGGTGAAGTTTGGAAATACCGAATATTTAAACGTCCATTAACCGACCGGTTGGTCATGCAAGAGGGGCGAGGGGGGGGGGGGCTATGCACAACCAACATGCGTCGATCGACGTTTTCCGTGCTTTCGACTCTCTCCCCCAAACTACCCTCGCTCCGAAAATCAACGCTTTTTTACGTATTATTCATAATTGAAGTTTTCCAATATTTTCGGACCGTAGCGTCGAAATTAAGAGAATCCATTCGATAACTCGGATCGAGAGTAAAGCAGAAAAAAAAGTATATAAAAAAACGCACCCGCGCGTGCATTTAAAAACGGAACAACCTAATAAATATGGAAGCTCATTTTTATAAAAATCTTTTTATTATTCGTTCGTAATCCGGATTACGAAACGGAACATTTTGTTAACGGTGCATACGCGCCGCATCGAGAATATCGAATGCGAAAGCGGACGATGGAAGTAAAGAGGGAGCGAAAAAAAGAAAGAAAGACAGAGAGACGAATAATAAAGAATCGTCGTTATACGGCCGGTAAATAACTCGAGCATGAAAAGTTGCGACGGAGAATGGCTCGCGCATTAATTCCCTCCCTTCTGACAACCGTATAAGTAAAATAACTAATGAAAAATAGAAAAAAACACATACGAAGGAAAGAATAAAACGAAGTTAAAAAAGGGAAAAAAAACAAGCGGTAATAATGCTACGGCGCGCGGTACGATATGTATGGAGAATTCGCGAGATCTCGAGTGCATCGTACAGTGTAAATGTCTATTAGAGACGAGCGAATACCTTAAACGCAGTACCCGTGCGCCGTACGGCGCACACACGCGTTGCACCAGCGGCCCCGCGGTGATACGCGGTTTAATGGCCAGAAAGTAAGTAGGAAGAACCTCGCGTCCATCGACCGACACTAATTTTCAACTGTTGTTTTTCATGGCATTTCTCTCTCCATCTATCTATCTATCTCTCTCACTCTCTATATCCATATTAGTCACCAAAACGTAATGTCCCGATGCCCCGTTTAGGCCTGTAGTTTCATGCGCCGCGGTCATGCGCTCGTATTTCGCATCGGTCCGTTAGAACCGACCATCATCAGTGTTCTTTTTTTCCATCTTTTCATGAAGTTCGTGCCGTTTTATTTTATCTCTTTTTCTTTTTCACTTCTATGCGAATAGTTGCATTGGAAATAAAATACATACCTGGCATTGAATTTTTTATTTATTTGATGAAATCGAGATAGTGAAAAAACTTATTTTATATTAATAATATTTGTTTTATGTTAATAATATTTATTTTATAGTAATAATATTGATTTACAAAATAACGAGGGTGCGAAACGGCTGGGGTATGATAGATAATACGTTGATATTACGCGACGAGAGGGGTGGTTGGTGGGGATAATCGCGAGTCACCCCTTTGCTTCTTCATCTCCTTCTCTCTCTGTCTGTCTCTCGCTTTCACTACCGTCACTTTGTTTCCACGCGACGTTGAACCCTTCGTTCCGAAACATCGCGCGTTCTCTCCCACCCCCTTGCATCATCCCTTCTCTTCTCTCGCTCGTCAAGATTCTCGCAGTTATGTAGTCTTTCACAGCGGTGTGTACGATACGTATACGGTATAATGTATTAGTACGTCACGTTCCTCAACGTCCAACTTCCCCCTTCCCTCTCTTTCTCTCTTTCCCCCTCTCTCTCACGTTCTCTAGCGTTTCGCACAAGGGCGAGCCGTAGACAAAACGCCTAGCCGTTAGCTCGTGATACGTGTACGAAAAGCGGGCTAGGCTGTCGGTCCACCCGTGTACCGTGGCGTCCATCAGTCATTTAGCGAGCCAGCAAGAAGATTAATGACCTGGGCCGATGCAAAACGATCGAACGCGGCACTGGCGTTTATACCGAACAACGAAGAAAGAGAGAGACGGAAGGGCGAAGGTGGAATCTCACTCGGGCTCTGGCTCTCTCGTGAAACTCGTTCGTTCGTTGGCGTTACACGTTGTACGTTAAAACTATATCGCGCGACGGTTTTTTTTCATCCCCTTTTGTTTTCTTTTGATTTTTTGTTTCGCAACTTCCGAAACGGCTCTCTCGACCAATATCTCC
>OZ024923.1:38085368-38142868 GCA_964017225.1 Netelia inedita
GGACGGAGCCGGCACGTCGATTCATAATTAATGCTAATTAAAAATGCAACAACAAAAAAACAAATTTAATTCCTTAATGAACGGTTATTAAAGTTTAACGAGCGGGTCCGCGATCAAGCATCCTTGAAAATTGAACATTAAGCTTTAATTAAAATGGCAAAATGTTAATTACGATAATTCTTTTTGTTTTTTATAATTTACAAACAAAAAATACATGTTTTTTTTCTTTCTTTAATTACGAATGTTTTTAAACACTTCGCGCGAGTTCGTCAGGCTCGAAAGTTTTTTCTTGTAGGTGGACGCTCACCCGGCGCACGCCTCGCGACGTGGCGCTTCTCCAACTTTTCGTTATCGTCATATGTCTATATCTATATAAATTCTTTTTCTTCCCTCTTGTATACGTATGTTCTATATCACGTTCTCGAAACGTAACACACTGCATATATATGTATATATATGTGTGTGTGTGTACGTACGAATGAGTTATAGTACGAACGATAAATTATATTATGGAAAGGATTACGAGGGATTCGCATGTCGTGGGCGGAGCGGAAATTCAAAGCGATCTTTCCGCGAGGAGAAACGACGTCAGAGCGAGTACAGAGGAGCGCCAACGTAGCTCGCGCGCCTGGAGGTTCTCTCTCTCTCTCTCTCTTTCTCTCTCTTTATACGTTTCGTCGTATATCTATGTAGATGCGTTCACGATTCTCTCATCCGTCGTACGCGGGTGGAACGAGAGGAATGAGAGATAGAGTGAGAGAGAGAGAAGCCGAAGCATGTGTTCTTTATTGTCGTCAACCTCCGTTGACTTGTCTACAACCGCGCGGATCTCGGGAGATAGCTCTTTCGGCGAGTCCTCTTCGCTTTCTCTCCCTCTCTCTCCCTCTCATCTTTCCCATCTCCAAGCTGTGCGCGCGCGGACGTTGACGAGAGACGAGACGTCCGACGATCTCATTAAGTGTTACGACGTCGTCTGTCGTGGTGCTGCCCGTTTGGTTAGGTCGTTGCCGGACCACCGCCTGTCTCATCGTGAAAATTTCCCAACCCCGATTTTCCCACTCCTCTATGTGCACTACCCCTTACCTACCCCCCGCCACAGACTTCCTTTCAGAAATGAGCTAAAAATCATAAATTTCTCATCCTTTCTTTTTCGTCCTATCCTCGCGTTAAATGAATTTTTGCCCCGCTCGACGATAAAATACCGGTAAACCACTTTTTTTTACGTCTATTAAAATACATCTCGTAAATTGTTTAAATTAAAAAATTGATAACAAAAAATTCGTAATTATTTCGCGTAAATTTTTCACCTTGCTCGATAATCCTCGTTTTTTTCCCATCTAATTTCGATTTTACGCATTGTCTTTGCTTTCCATTTTTTTTAAATTTCATTTACGCGATTGTCGCTGTTGTTGTTATTGTCGTTGTTGTTGCTTTTTTTTCGTCTCGAATTGAAGTTTACGAGGTTGTTACGTCGACTCGAGAACGACGACGAAACGTAAGCCGCGTATCTCAAGACGTTCCGACTCCAGACCGATAGCCCCCTGCGCCTTTTCACGACCCCCCAAACCCCCAGTTTCGCGATAGTCCCGCCAAAGTGCAGTCTACCCGTAATTTAGCTTCTCGCCCCTTCCCTCTTCGTCTCTACGTCGAGGTCAATTTTATGGAGAGAAGAGGCATTACCAAGCCAGACACGGGAGACGTCTTATCCCACATCCGTTGAAATACGCCCGAACCACATATCACACATCTATAAGTATACACGTGATTTCGTGCGAATTACACCCGTCTCACACGCTCGCGTTCACCCCTGTCCGCGAGTAATTCTGGACGTGGTGTGTCCCTAATACCCCCGTTTTACGATGCAACCGAAGCTCCTCGCTGCGCGCTCTAATATTAGAATCCAAGTCGGGGGGGGGGGGGCGGAGGGGGGGGAGGGGAGGGATTGTGCAATCGCGCGCGCCTGGACTTAACGGATGAAAATTGTGCGATTGCGTAGGCAATTTCTTTATTTTTATTTTTCATTTACGTCATGACATTTTTAAATGTCAGCCACTCGTTGGGATTTCACGAAGAACGATGATGGAACTGTGAATCGAGCGATTATTACGAATTATAATTATTATTAATAATAGATAGTTTCGTTGGATTAAGAGATTTTTTTTTGTTTTTTTTTTGGCCGGGTCGAACGACGCGCGATTTACGTGCCTAAGGGTGGTTTATTACGAATGTAATTTTCTCTTAGCGGTTTATATTCGTTGAGACAGGGCGCGGGGGATAGACATCGGCCGAGAGCATTTTTATTTCTCACGCTGCACGTAAGAGAGAAAGAGAGAACGAGAGAGAGAGAAAGAGAGCGCGCTTTTATGAACCGGGGGCGCGCCTTTTCTACGGGAAAATTCATACGTAAGAGGGAGGTGCTGTGGAACGAGCGAGTAAAAAAAGTGTGCGTTACCCCCTCGACGTCGATGCGGGCCTGAATGCGCACCGACCGTGCTGCAAAACTCTTCGGTGTATTATCGGAGTGAGTGAGTGAAAGAGAGAGAGAGAGAGAGGTAGAGAGCGTTGCACAGGCAAGAGTTCTGATGAACGAGCTCGACTCACGATGAGGAACCCTAATGCGAATATAATTATCATTAGGGGGCCCCGAGGGGGTCGCTGACCCGCGCACCGCGCAACATTTTACTCTCTTTTTCCTCTTCGACCATCGGCCGCCCCTTCTCTCCCTCTCTCTCGTTTTTTTTTTTCTTCTTTTTTTTTCTTCCTTTCCCCTCTCCGTACAGCCACACTTTTATACCTCTTACGCGCATTCTCATTTTCCTTCATCACCGCGTCTTGCAACGAGCCCCGGGATTATGAGCACGATTTTACTTAGGAAATAACGCTCGTCTCGCCTACGTGATTTTTCTTTTCCACTTTAATTTCAAATCATGAAATTTGTTCGATTTTCGTTAGATCGAAACAACAAAATTTGCCTCTTATTTTATTTACCCCTATTACTCGTATTTTTATTTCTCCAAGTTGGGAAAATCTCGCGCAAAATCAGAGGAGCAAAGAAAATTGTGCAATATTCGTAACATTCTTCGAGTGGCAACGCGACTACGGCTTTACCCCGGCTAAAAGAAGAGTATACCCTTTCCGCACGAGGAGGCAACGTTGGCTCGCCTTCCCTTGTTCTTCCTCATCACCCTTTTCGCTTCTCTGCGTTGTTGCGGAAAGACGGAGAGGGCGCGAGCTAACCTCCTCCTCTATCTCCCCCGCGCGCGGGGATGATTAATCGTTTCGCTTTTCGACGCGAAACGCCCCCCCCCTTCCCCCATCATGAAAGAATCTCCTCGCTCTTCGGCTTTTCACATAGCCGGTACGAGAGAGAGCAGCTACCTAGCTAGCCAGCTAGCTAGCCAGCTAGCTAGCTTCGTCCCTGGCCCGAGCGCACGAAATCTGCACGCCCACGTTCCAACCTCTCTCGCGCTTGCCAATTATTTCTCTCTCTCTCTCTCTCTCTCTCTCTCTCTCTCTCTCTCTCTCTCTCTCTCTCTCTCTCTCTCTCTCTCTCTCTCTCTCTCTCTCTCTCTCTCTCTCTCTCTCTCTCTCTCTCTCTCTCTCTCTGTCTCGCTCAGTATCTATCCCTCCCATCCACTCTTATCACTATTTTCAAAGAGAAAATCTCTGGTAAAAGCAAAATTTTCATTATTCCCCTTGATTTTATCGTTGATTATTACAAAGTAAAAGAATCCGTTGAATTAATATACAGTTGAGTCACGGGAGAGGAATAAGCTCTCGAGGTACGTCGAGTCGCGTAATTAAGTAGCGGGAGAGAAGAAGTTGAAGTCGTAGGAAGGGACAGGTGGCCGGGGGGTGGGGGAGGGGGGGCAAGTTTCGAGCGGAAGTACTTTAGCTCTTTTCTTCGTATCTTCGTTTGTTCGTCGAAGCGTGTAATCGCGGCGCGAACTTCACCTCCGGGGCTTTTGAATTTTAAACGACAAAACGACGAGTCCGCCGCGAGAAGAATTATGTTCAAATATATTATACGTATATATATATATATATATATACACGCATTTATATACATATATACATACGTATATATATATATGTATGCATTTATATTATAGAAAAGCAACGAGGCGCAAAGATGAGGCATTTCACGAAGTGTTGGACGCCCGCACGACTCGCTCCGCGGATGCGGGTAATCGCCACCGCGTTACGATCTTTCCCCTTCTCTCCTCTCCCTCTCTCCCTCTCTCGCTCTCTCTCTCTCTCTCTATGTACATATATATATATATGTACGAACTACATGGCGTATATCAGAATACATAAAATACTGTACTACTACGCCTGTCCTTACCGCTCCGTTGCCTCCAATTGTTTCGCGCGTATTCTTTTCTTCTCCAATTTACAACCATGCCACTCGACTCGGTTTTGCACTTATGTTATTACACAACGGTTGTACGTAGAGTTTTGTTGCAGGTTGCGCGCTCGCGCCCGCGCGCGTCTATCTATATATCTTAGTGAGGCGATCAAGCCGAGGGGGTCGAGCCGTCGTCGACTCGTCGCAGCGGGAAGTACAACAAGCTCTCCGTGCTTCTTATCTTCGCCCTTCGATCTTCGCGTTAAAGTCTCGACGATAAATTATATCGTTGTCCGAGGATACGTGAACGAAAAAATCTTTTATTTTCGTTGGTAAAAGGTGAGCATAAAACAAAAAGAAACAGGAAAAACAAACAAAATTCAGGAAATTTCTATTCCAATAAATTAATTGACTAATTTATATGATTTTTAATTAGTCCGATTACATTTTTCGTAGATATTAGAAATTATAGGGAATGTGTTTAGTTAGCAACGTGTCGATAACGAGAATTTCTGACATTTGTCTGACCGCATCGTCACCTTTTTCACTTGGACGCGTTCTTTGCTCCTCCCACCGCACAGCCTTGTCCTTAATCCACGTGCGTGAACACGCAAAATCTCTAGCTCGAGGCTCTACTCGCAATCTCGTCCGATTGGACAGTTATCTCTTCCACCCAGCCGATTTTTGCCTCTCGTTTGTTCCGTCGTCACGAATTTTCTCGACTGCACGTCTGAGCATACCGCGTCCTTTTCCACTTGGCCGGAGAGACTAGACCGCGATACTCACCCTCCCGCGGTGAGAGGGGTTGAGGGGGGGAGGGGGGGGGGGTGAAGCGCCAGAGGCAAGTCGAATCTTTCTCTCGTGAAATAAATATTTTATTTCCGACTCTCTTCATCCCCTCGATTTTTCAGAATTATTCTCTCGACAAAACACGTCCCTCCAACTCTCCCTCCCGCCCTTTTGATAAACCGCGATCGAATAAATCTTCGTATAATTCACTCGGACGCGAACATTTCTTTTTTTTTTCTCTTGCGAACCCAAACCCAGATTTTGCAAATCATGCAAAATTCATCAAAATCGAATAAATCCTTTTTTTTTGTACTTTTTCGCGGTCTTCCAGACACTTCCTCCCTCGGCTCGTAAACCATCCTCGGGATAAATCCGATGATCCGCTTGGTCCGAAGAGCCCTGGAGGACCAGCGGAGGGTCCTCTTACGGTTGATCCGATTCAAACCTCAGCCGTACGTTGCTGAGATTTTCCTTGCTCCTTCTTCTCTCTCTCTCTCTCTCTCTCTCTCTCTCTCTCTCTCTCTCTCTCTTCCGCTCATTTTCTCCGTCTCTCCGCTTTACGCTTTTGAAACGACCTGTCCTCAAAACCCGGCGTCTCTCATGCACCTCGCCGAATGCTCGTAAACCAGCGAGTCTCGAGTGCAAGCAAATTGTCCATAAAGAGGTCTCTGTCTTTGCCCCACCCCCTACCCCATCTCTCTCTATCGCTCCGTCTCTCTCTCTCTCTCTCTCTCGCTTCGTCCTTTAAACTCGACGACTGCAACGAGACGAGAAGCAGAAGGTTACCTCACGACTCGTAAATTTTCATCCGGCTATAGGTTAATTCGAGCGTGCACCTTGTGCCCAGCCAACCCTTATAAGGATCCACGAAACGTAAACGAATTAGTTCACGAGACTCGACGACAAGAGCGTAAGAGAGTTTTAAGGCTGTTGCGTGTTCGCGTCAGTGCGTTCGCGAGCTTTATAGACTATCGCCGATCTTCTAGTTTATACACGTATACCTTCGAGCAGATCGTTGCCTATTATTATTATTATTGTTATTATTATTATCATTGAGACGATAATAATAATAATGATAATAATAATGTTACCTTGCGAATTTCGCAGTTTTCTTTTTCGCGACATTGAGGCCAAGGCCCCAAAGATATCGCGAGGACTTTGGCGAAACGATTCTTCTCCCTCGGTGTCACACAAGACTTAGAATTATTACGCAATTATCGTTCCGACGATAATCGCATTATTTTTTTTCTCGCTAAGGACATTCGATCGTCGAGTTCGAGGAACTCTTTATTAGGCTAGCTCACCTCGCGAATACTTTTTTGTCCAGCGTTGCAAAGGAAGACCGCGAAGGTCGACTCGCGTACGCCATGGACGCGCGACATTGATGAATTCATTCTGGAATTCGACGACGGCATTTAATCTCTAACAATCTCGCAATAGTTTTATTCGTTTCCAAGAAGAAGAAAAAAAGAATAGATAGAAAAAAAAACACATAAATCTCCAAGTTTTCTTACATTTTTATCTCACGATGAAACTGAGAAAAAAGAAATCCCCCGACGCAACGATGGATATAAGAAGGAACGAAGAAATGGAGAAAAAAGGAAACTTTCCACGTATGAAGCAAAAAAAAAATAAGGGAAGAGAAGAAGGCAAAAAGAAACGAGTAGCGAGTGCATAAAGAGAAACTTATGCTGATATATACGTAACGGACAAGTTTATTCTCATTAACGTCGACTCTAATGACCCACTCGCGTGTTTTTTCCCTCATGCGCCTCGCTTCCCCTCCCTTTTTTCTTCAAACATCTCGTTCTTTCGTTCTCCTGCATTTCTCCGGGGCTTGCAATCATCGATCGCCCGCCCTTTCATGTATATACATGTATATATGTATATGTGTATATATATATATATATTTGTATAATGCACTCTCGAGTGCGCTCTCTATCCGTCTCGTTTTGCCTTCTCTCACTTGGCTATGATACTTCTCCGTTCCTTTTTCATTATACGTTTGTATATAAATTATCGGTACCGAGAAACCTCTCGATACTCCGAGAGCCCTCTTTACCCTCGCCAGTTCGCGATCGGCCATAACTCACTCGCCTCTCAACGTTTGTACGCATTTTTTTTCGTCTCTTTTTTTATATCTCTCATTGTTGCCTCTTCTCTCTCCTTCTTACTCTGAGATCTTCGCCCGCACGTGGTTCTTTTTTTGGTCTTTTTGTTTTGCTTACGTTTCCTCCCTCCTCACGGGGCCCTCCTCACGAATCCTCACGACGTTTCCGGCTTCTCTCGACCGGAAAAGCACACTCCTCCATCAACCATTCTCCAATTCTTCACTTCTTCCTTACTCGATGTTTCTCTCCCTCTCTCTCTATCTCTCAACATCCCTCTTCCTCCCTCCTCTTTGCTACCCCGGGTCCAGGATATATCCACTCTTCTGTACGCCATCTCGTTACCCGAAGAGCCAACACACGGGAGAACGAGAATGATCCATCGCCTTCGGTTTTTATCACCGAGCAAAATGCAAAAAAAATACTCGAGTAAACAAACTACCAGAAATAAAAGAGAGAGAGAGAGGGAGGATTATTTGTAGGAAAAGCCATTTGCCATTCATTTTTCCCTCGTGCTGGTCATCGGAGCGATTGTCAGGGGATGATAGATTTCCGCGTCACTTTTCTACGTTTCTCAATTTTATTTCCTTTTTTCTTTTTCCTTTGTTTTCGTTCTTCGACTTTTTCTCTTTCTTTGAAACTGTCCATCGAGAAAAATTGTCTCTTTCGTTCCTCACGTGCGCGAGTCTCTCGATCCCGCGACTTTCATCTCGATCAGATTTTTCTGTCCGGGACGTTGTTCGATTAAGATAATTTCGATAATCCCCCTCGACTAAACAGCTACGCTGGCAATATTACCATTTGTGTTAATTAGGCTAATCCATAATTATAGTGAGATGTATCGCTTATGCAAACGTGATCTCCGCGCTCGCCAGATCTCCGCAAATGACATATATATACACATCGTCGATGAGAGTTCTGCCGTAGTTTTACTGGCAACTCAGTGGATCGAGACTCTCCACCCCTTCTCCTCCTTCTCCCTTCTCCACCCTCTCTCCCGCCTCGGGACAGAAACGACGGAAAACTCCGTACTTAGGACTAATGCCGCGTTACCGCGGTAATGACACATTTGTACAACGGTGCAACACACGCAGAGCACCGTAGATAAACGTCGGTCGGGGATTGCACGACGACGACGACGACAAGCAAGGGGCGGGGGGGGGGGGGGGAGCGCTTCGCTTCGTCTCCTACGTTTCGTAATGTCACTGGACAGCTAGCTCCGCTTCCACGGAGTCAAACCCTTGAGAAACAGACGAAAGTAACGGTAATGTATGTTTCGTTCTTTCTTTATTTTCTGTTTTTTTTGTTTGTCTTTTTTTTGTCCTTTTTTTTCTTGCTTTCTTCCGGCACTTTTCCATTCCGTCATTTTCAACCGTTCACCGTTCTCGTTCTCCGGTGAGAACCGCGCGAACTAACGTATCCGTGTGTATCCGCGCGCACGTGTGTGTGTGATTGTCGTGCTAATTTCGCGCTCGTAGCAATCGTGAATTTTCCGAGAAGACAATTTTGCGACGAGAGTCGACCCGAAAAAAATGTTGTGTCGCGGTTTTTGGGTGTGTCGGTAGTGAAAAATGTGTCAGGATTTTAGCTGGTGGAATTATTTATCGTCGGTATAACGCCGCGGGGTTAACCCGGGAGACAAAACGAAACAAAAACAAAAAACGTGAAAGAGAGACGAATGATTTTTCTTTCCCCAGTCCCAACGACTAGGTATGGAGATGGAATTTTGAAAGTTTGTCGTTTATTCATCCGTGCAGGAGGACAGTTATGTTTACACGCTACTAGTTCAATACATCTCGCTCACCCCCCCCCCCCCCGTCTTTCTCGCTCGCTCGCTCTCTTTTTTTTCGAGCGAAAAATATTTCGGCGAAAAAAGCGGATCGTTGCGGTACTTTTCCTCTCTTTCTCTCTCGTTCTCTCTCTCTCTCTCTCCCTCTTTTAGCTAGAGAGTCGCCACCACCGGGAAACGAGATCGCGGACTATTAATTTCGATCACGTGACGGGTGACTTCCGTTGTAAACCGAGCGGTGACCGGAAACTCGGAGCGAACTACCGGCCCGTGACTCGAGTCTCTCGCCCGAACTCCGTCACCATTCTCTCCCTCCTTCCATGCCTTTCTCTCTCTCTCTCTCGCGCGCGCAACCCCAATGTGCGAATTCTCGTTCGTTTCACAAACGTCTAAACGCAGAAACGAGAAAAAAAAAATTGGAAAAAATATTCTTGAGTTCGAGAATAAATAATTCTCGAACAAATTCGAAATTAGACCTGATGTCGGAATTTTTATTCGTTCGAAGACGAATTTGACAAAATTCTTCTTCCAATCGTTTATTTTTTTCTGTTTTATTATTATTTTTTTAACAATATTTTGCATCAGAAAGAAGAAGGCAGGTGGAGAAGCGCGTATCGGAGGAGTATCGGGTCCTAAAACCAGAGGGCGAGGTAAGGCCTGTTGCGATAAGTAGACGAAACGTGTGCCACCGAGCCAGAGGAGAATGAGAGAGAGAGAGAGAGAGAGATGGAGAGAAAGAGCAAGAGCAAGTAACGTATCGGATTTTCTATATCGCATTTTGCCCCCGGTATATACGTTTTACGTGAGCGTGTACACTCGGCTCGAGATTTTCAGGGCGCTCTGGCTCGAATCCAAACGTGTTCCGTTCCAATCAGTTCGTCTATTATGCATACCGGGTGTCTCCCCGGAAACTGTCGTCAGAGTGCGCGACGAATTCATGGTTGCGATACGTATATCTCCCCCTCCCTTATCTTTCTCTCTTTCTCTCTCTAGTTCTCCCTCTTTCCTACATACAGCTATAGATCTACGTATAGATCTACGTATTACATTTGCTCGCATTTTCTCCGAGACAGGAGCGCGTGTACATAGATCGTGGCGTACATTCGCGGAGCACACACGGTACGTTACGTTGAATAGCGTACGACTATTCAGCGTAAGCCTTACCGGGTGCAGTGTGTGTGTGTGTGTGCCGTACGTTGCAAACCCGTGTGTACCCATAGATTTCTTGTTCTATTCTCCCTACCTTCCTCTCCCACCCTCCCGCCCTCCCTCCCCGCACGTCGTTGTGCCACAGCGACAGGCAGCTTCGGGGTGGAATAATTAGCCTCGTTACATTATTCCAGGCTCCCAAGGGGAATAGATATGGCGAGTGCGCATACACACATACACGCACACTCATACACACACACACACACACATACGCACACACATATATACCTCTATATAACGTCTGTAGATATATCTATATAGTGCATGAAAGGAGACTGGCGTGAATCCAAAGTTCGGTTTTGAGCGTGCGTCAACGAGAACGGTCTCGGTGATGCTTTCTCGCCAAGACGAAGAAAAAGAAGAACGCAAAAACAAAAAAAAAGAAGGAAGGAAAGATGAAGAGAGAGAGCGAGAGAGAGAGAGAAACTTCACGAGTGAGAGGAAAGAAAGAAATTGTAGAACGTAAAGAAATAGGCACGAGAGTTCGCATTGGAAGGTGGGGCGGGGAGGGTTGGTGCGGAGCGAAGGATGGGGGATTCCGTGGCAAAACTCTCTTTCTCTCTTTCTCTTCCTATCTTGCAAGAGACTTCAAAGTTTTGAGGCTCGAGAAATATATCAGTGAGAAGAAGCGAATTTTGGCAAGAGGACAAGTGTATATATACGTGATGGCGGGGGGGGGCGGCAGGGGGTGAGGCTAAAGGGGGGTAGCTCTACGCGATCAACACGCTTCGTCTCACGTGACGAGACCGAGGGCGAGAGAGTTTCTCTCAATTAAGAGTCGCTGAAGAGAGAAGAAAAATATGATGGGAAGAAGGAGGTGGTGGTTGGCGGGGCGGGGGGGGGGAGGTGGGTGGTGGGGAAGAAAAAAACCAAGCGAAGAGAGACTTCCAGGCAAAAGACTAAAAAGATGGCCGCTCGATTCGACTCTGGCGGCTTTTTTTGGCTCGGTCCTGTTTTTTCTTCTTCTTCTTCTTCTTCTACTACTTTCTTCTTTTTCTCGCTGCTTCTTCGTCTTCGTCAACGGTTTTTTTTCTTCCTCGTGCAAATTGGACTAGAAGTGTTTTTAATGGGATTCTGCAGAGGTTCGTTTCCGTCTATCCGCCCTGATTGCCTCGTGGTATACACCGAGTGAGCTCTCCTCTCTATCTCGCTCTCCGTCCCTAGCCCCCTCCCTCCTCCTCTCTCGGTCTTTTTCTCTCGTTCTCTCTGCTCTTCTCGTTTTAAACACGAAAATACTTTGCTAGTTCATGGCAATAATAAAAATCCCCTGAAACAACCGACACGACAATTTCAGGCGTGTCCTTGCCCCGCGTTCCCCTTGGCCTTCGAACCGTCACCTTGATTTTTATATCTATATGTATTTTGTTTTTTTCTTATTCTTAGCGACGATAATTGTAACGGAATTGGTAAACGACTGGAGTCGGACGCATCGGTGATTTCGTTCGTTTCTTTGCGGACCAAATACGTCTCGCAAAAGAGTGTCTAGTTACCGTTTCAAAAAAAAAAATGCATAATCGTTGAATCTATATTCAATAAAAAACGCATATACACAGACACTTACACAGATTAAATTAACGTTTTGCGATTTAGCATATTCCTACGTCCGCAAAATTTGTCTCCGTCTTGATTAAAAAAAATTCGACGAGTCATCAACGGACAACCGCAAAATATTCGAATTCATCGCGACGAGCGAATTACGATTGTTAAAACTTATTCCCCGATCTCTTTGTCCTCGTGTCTGCGCGAGGCTTCGATTAAAGATTCGCTGACGTACCGAGAAATAAAAGAAACTGAAAAGAAACGAGAGTAAAAAAAAACGACTTGCCCGTACAAAAACCCGAATCGCGGCAGATTGGAATTTCAGGGATGGAAGGAGGGTGGCCAGGGGGGGGGGCGAGGGCAGAAAGAAAAGAAGAAAGTATACTCGCGCAATTTTCCTTCCGATACATTTCTCACCGGCGAAAAATTGCCCCCCCCCCCCCCCCCCCCACAAGCGATAAAGTTATGTTTATCTCGTGATATATAATCGAAGCGTGTGGTGTGCGTTGGGAAATCGCGCGCCAGAGAGAAAGAGAGAGAGAGATAGAGAGAAAGAGATACTCGTCGCTGGCTGGAAGAGACCGCACCTGCGCGTTTTACTTTACGTCGCTATCGCGGTTGAAAACCGTGTCGCGCACAGCCATTTGCCTCGGAGTATTCCCTCCTATCCTCACAACCCCTCCCTCTCTCTATCTCTCTCACTGGTTTCCTGTGCTGTTTTCTTTTTGCGGCTAAACAAATAAACGTTGTATACGGGTCGTACGCGAGATTCAAAACTAACTTTACGGTACACCGCATGGTGTGTGCAACTACGTCGACGATTTTCTACCATGCCCTCCCCCTTGCCCTCTCGCACCACCCCCCACCCCCCTTCCCACCCCCTTCGCCACATTTCGAGAGAAGCTTCGAGGTAACACGTTTTCCCGGTTTTCACGCCTTATCGTATGTCTCGATAGCACTTTTGCATGTGGCACTCATGCCCTTTCCTCGCATACGATCCGTTTTTGCTACCGTCATTCCCGTACTAGTTCTCCCCCCCCCCCCCCCCCCCCAGCTTGTATGTAGACATTTTCCCTTCGACATCGAGACAATACCGAACCTGCCGCGTTTTTCGAAAAAATAAAAATAAAAAATAAAAACGAAAAAAGAAAGTACGATAATAATCATTTGGTTTTTTTTTATTCGACGAACGGTGGCGTTTTCGGTACGCGTCGGAGAAAAATTCGGGACGTTTCGAGTGTCGAGAAACGAGGAGGAATTTAACGACATCGTAGTGGCGGACACATTGTTCGTAAGTCCTTCGTATATATTTATACACGGGCGTGCGGTGTAGACACATCTGGTTATCACTTCGACGCTGCTTTATTATTACACTATCGGCCTTATCTACTTATATGTTCTCTCTCTCTCTCTCTCTCTCTCACTCGCTCTCTCCTCCTCATAATAACCGCACATATGCCGAACGGCAAAGCCAGTAGCGATAAAGCGTCGTCGTCGCGTACGGCCGGTGCGCGCAAAGACTCGGGAGAATCGTCCGATTGGGATAGAAAATATAACGTTTGAATTTACGAGACACGACAACAATAGCCCTCGATCTCTACTCGACGAAGATTATGTACAGATTTATCGTATATATACATATATATAAGTACCAATATATTAAATACGCCAATTCGAAAGTCTTATTCACGCGATGGACACGCGTATACGTACGAGATTCGTTCGAGAGAAAAGAGAATCTTCGACTCCGAGGATTAAATATTATTCCTCGAGTCACCGAACTCTCGCTTGGCTCTCGCGTTTTCGTATCTCCCCTCTCGTATCTCTTTGCTCAAATGGCGCGACGATAAGAATAACAAAATTAATCCGATTAATCCCCTCGCCCCCAAACATTGAAGCGAATTTGTCTTTTTTTTTAAATTTAAAAGATTTTTGTTTATCTACAAAGTACCTACACAAATATTATAATTCGATTAGATAAGATCATTTTTTTTGAGAAATATAAGATCCCGCGGACTTTTATTCTCTCTTTTTGTTGTTGTTGTTTTTTTCGTAATATCTTCGCTCGAATTCGTCGACACGACATTTTCATACCATCGTATCGTTTCACGTCGGACGCGATATCTTCCTCGCCTCATCGTGCATGCGTACGAGGTCGCGGTATCTATTCATCTACTTTGGCTTTCGTCGTACGTACGCTATCGCGGTGTATACGTGACTTTTCGTCACGACACGCTTTGCCGTCGTTTTCGCCGACTCTCATCTCGGCTGTGTGTCAATTTGTGTGCGCGCGTGTGTGTGTGTGTGTGCGCGCGTTTTCCGCATCGCGCTACTAGCCTACGCGCTCACGCATTGCGCAGGTCAGTCGCACCGATTCGCGGTCGCGCACACACACACGCGCGCGTACGTACACAAGTTTAAACGGACGAGAGAGCTCTGCTCTGCCGACGTTCACGAGCTTCATTACACCGGGCGCTTTCACCGATTTACGACCCACCGACAATTTACGACACGAATCTCTTTACAATTTCTTGTTTCATCCTGAGCCAAAACGAAAATCAGAATTTCCCGCAATGCTTCCAGCTTTTTAACTATTTTTAAATCGCAACGGGACGCTAAGAGAGTCATTTGTTTTTTCGCTCTTTTTTTTTAAATTTAAATTGAGGTTGCTGCGAACTATACGGCGCGGAACGTCACGTAACGGTACGGCAAAATTTTGTAGCATGGCTTTTAGTGGGAGTGAACGTATTATAACGTTTGATTCACACTATACACGGTACATGACGGTCCGCGTTTTATATCGTGTGTAGCAACCTCAACACTCCACTCGTACAAAAAAATTCATCTTTCGACTTTTTATTTTCAACTATTCGTCGCATTTTGAAAAATAAATCCGCGATATGAATTTGATAAGATATACCCGGTGTGAATTTCTTCTCGACGTTTTCTTTCTCAATTAAAATATTATACTCGAAAGAAATTGAAGACTACGGAGGAGAAAAAAAGAAGGAGAAAAAAACGTTCGAACCGGTATCGTAACGTCGCGAGAGACGATAGCACCAGGAGCCATCGCGGAGAGGACAAGAACGTCTCGCGGAGATGGCGCGCGTGAAAGTTGTCGTCTCTAACATAAGACGCGCGCGCAATGCGTCGAAGAAACTTGGTTGTTTTTTCATCCTAGTCCGAAAAGGGCTTCCCGACGGATGCCGGCGTTGAAGTATAGTCTCTTCAACTTCAGCCTGGGGTTCGCGCGAGTCCCTCAACTCGTGTGTGTCTCGTCTTCCCGACGAGAAGCTCGCGCGAAGTCCTACATAAAACACCCCGCGTACTGTCGCTAATTGGTTTACGCGTTCGTTTACGATTTTACGCTCCCATCAACGAAGAAATAACGTGGGCCTTGTCGTGGCTACGAGATGGGGAGGAGAGGAGACGTCACCACCGACGCGTATATGCCGCTCGTACGTATTACTCGACGAGAGGCTTATACGCGTCCGTGATACTTTCGCAGTCGAGAGACCTCGCGGTCAGTGATTCTCATTTTTCGATCATTAACCTTTTTTTTAATATCATTTTTATCGGTCGAGCAATCTTCCCCTTTTTCCCATTTTATATAACAATTTTTTCATCGTTTTACATGGACTTTTTGGATAAATTTTTTGTCGTTTTATATTCGACGAAAAAATGAATATCGTCGAAATCGAGGCTCGTGCGAGTATATCTGGTTTTCTACACGTGAGGTATAAAGATCGAAACTGATATTGTACGACTGTGAAAGCCTCGCGGGCAATGACGTCGCCAGAAGACATCGAGGTTCTTCGTGTCATTCATTGCCCGTGGGATATATAGCAAAGTTCTTGGCCTCCTGGTGGACGTTAATTGAGGTCGGAGGTCATCGAGGCGACGTGACTCGACCAGATACTTCTGCATTAATCTTTCGTACTACACAATACCTCCTTTGGTACACACGATATGTACCAATACACATATATATATATATATATATATATATATATCTTTAGACTTAACCGAGTCTCTCTTACCTTCGTTCGTTTATTTCCGAATGTCTCGTACGTTCTCCTTCACGACTGACGACCGTTCTTACGGCGTATATAACTTAACGTTGCTATACTAGACTCGAGCATACGTCGTGTATGCATCCACGGAGAAGAGAACCAAGACGAGAGAGAGAGAGAGAGAGAGAGAGAGAGAGAGAAAAAAAAGAAATCTTTTTCTGCCGGTTTAGTACGACGTGTACGTGTCCCCGGGTAATACCTCCGATTATGGCCAGCTCACGTGTCCTCCGGGTTCGTCCGTACCCTACGTACGCGATAGAAAGTGAGAAAGTGTGCAATTTTCTTTACGTACGAATCGCGTACGTCGAGCTACCGTAGGAGTTCACACGGGGTCAACGGGAAATCAGGAAGGCCTTAATAACGAAAGAAATTTCCGAGAGATTTTTTTATTAATTTTATTTATTATTATTTTTTTCTAAATGTTGTTTATACTTTTTATCATTATAACGGTACAAAGAGTCGTTAAACGAGAGTCGTTGAATGATCAATTTTTTAAATACTAATATTCTCGACATCATGGCTGAAGAAATAAATCTCTATCTCTGGTTAAAAATATCTTCGACTCTCCTTTTGACTTTTCTCGTTGGATATTCGTTACTTGGTACTAGATATTGCAAGTACGTGGAGAGGGGTGGGGTGGGGGTATTTTGTTACAATAGGTGTAAGAAGAAGTCGGCCAAGCGTACCGCGTTTAATCACGATGAGCTCGAAAAGAGCGAGAGAGTGGGAGGGAGAGCGTGCGTTACGGACAATTGGGTTCAACGCTCGATCGGCGCTCACGCCTCCGATAATGAACGAACGGAGAGCCTCCAAGTTGCTCGCGCGATTTTTTTTCTGTCTCTCTCTCTCTCTTCTTACTTTATTTTCTTATTATTATTATTATTATTATTTTCTTCATATTCGCACCCGAGCGATGATGAGTTTTCATATCGGAAAGCGCGCAGCTCGTCTTTTTCCCCGGGGCCAAGAACTTCTTCGCGATAAAAATTGTATCGCGAATCTCTCGTCCCCTTTACGAAAGAATAGTTAATAATAATTTTTCGTAACTATGCCCAATTACGGTAATTATCACGTCAATTTGTAGCGTCGAGACGGAGGTGAACGTACCTTTGACACACTTAATTACGCTTTTTTTTCACCTCTTCGTCTTCGTAATTGACGCTCGAATTCGATTTTACAGCAGACTCATTTTTTTTTTAAATCCAAGACAAATACGTTAACGATATATTTTCTTACGCTCGATCGGTGGCGCCCTCCCCCAAACGGACGGTCGTAATTTGTACAAGAGTTTCGAGAACTCGTCGGATTCGACGAAATTCATTTGTTATATGAGAATTAGCACGTGTATTCAATAATTCTCTTGGTTATCGGTGGGAGTCGATACGTGGCGCCATCTACGCCCCAAAAACCGACGGCCAATTGTGGAACTGAAGCGTCGATGCGCTGGCTTTAATGACGGCCATTGTACTCATAACTACCTTGGGTGTCGTGGCGCACGGCGTTGCTACGTGCAGGCGTAACTCCTCGCGAATGCCCACGTGGAGAAAGATCGAGCGTAACCATACTACAGTTTCTACTATACGCACACACACACACACACACACACACACACACACACACACACACACACACACATATATATATATATATATATATGTGTGTATATATGTGTGTGTGTGTATGTGTCTATATATATATATATATATGTACACATATCTATGCTCCCTTCTAACTTCACTGCACAATCGGTGTATCTCGCAAACGCTCCTTCTATGTCTGTAGATTTTGTGACGGCGCAACGTACGTACCTACATATATTTATGGGCGTAGCTATAAACTTACGCACGCACACACACACATATACACATGTACAGATATAATTGCAAGAGGTACGAGCTACACGCTGAAATAGCTCGAGTGCTGCAGTAGCATTGTCGAAGTCAGCCGTGCTCGCTCACACGCGTATCGAGAGGGAGAGAGAGAGAGCGAGTGAGCGGGACAGGGGGGGGGGCAGGGAGAGGGGAATGGCTAGAGGGCAAGGGAGGGAATGAGGAGAGCCACGTGAGTGCCACTAGACACTCACGGACGGTATTATACAGTATATGTACGAGCGGTGAGTGAGTACAGCCCTGGTAGCAGCTAAAACGTACCCAGCACCGAGTAAGAGTAGAGAATATGAGAGAGAGAGAGAGAGAGGGAGAGAGAGAGAGAGAGAGAGAGAGAGAGAAAGAGAGCTAAACAGTACGGCGCTCTGACCGGCTAGGTAACACGTGACACACATTCGCTTGCAAAAGAGCTATTCTCCTAGAACACTACTCGAGCACACCGGGTCGTCGACCCGAGCGTTCGCTCCCCTCCCCACCCTCCCCGCTCCTCTTACCGCCGCCGCTTCTTCATCCCCTCCAACGTTTCGAATGCACGCCGTTGCACTTCCATCCTATAGTTATATAACGGAGGAACGATGGGGCAAAATGGCACGTACGATGCGAAATAAAATGTATTATTTTTCGTTTTGCTAAAGTTCGACGCTAGTGAAACGCTAGTAAAAAATTTCGTTACGGAGTTACAAATCAATGGTTTTTTTTTAAATCTTGGATGTTCGACGGCTTCCAGGTCGGATAGACTTTGTAAGTCTCTCTCGTTGCCGGGGGTTAGATATTTTTCGTGAGTTCGATTTTTCTTCGCGGGCAGTCACTATGTATCTCTCTCTCTCTCTCTTTCTTTTTCTTTCTCTTTTGGGCAAAAGTCGTATCAGCGAGGCAGACGGTCGCGCTCGCGACAGGCCCACTCGCGAAATCCAAGGGTCCTCTTGGCGACGGAGGGAGAGGGAGAGAGAAAGCAAGCACGCGAATCGAGGCAATATTTTCTCGAGTGCAATGTCTGGCGCGTGTCGATGCATACGCGAGATTAATCAATTTTTCTTAATGATAATTAGTCTTTCTCCGCAACAACGTATTACATACCCGTGTACTTAATACTTTCGTATGTTACGAAATTTCGCAGCTGCCGAATCTACAGCTGTCTCTCGCCAGAGAGCAAGAGGGAGTGAAAAATATTTTTCTCTTGCTTTTCTGGAACATAAAAGCAAAGAAATAAAATATAAATTGATCGCCGACTCGACCAATACTCATTAACGTTCGATTTGATTAAGTGGTCCGTTGGTTACGCAAGTTTCCATTCGACCATTTTCACCAGAAACTCGCAACTCGACGACGACGACTACGACAAGCTCGCATCTAGACAGAAACACATTTCTATTCATCGACAACGCTTCGATACGATTGAGTGATTACCGATGATTAAGTATCTCTCGGGTTATTCGGTGGCCGGTGAGTAGCAGGAAAAGCCGATCCTGAGTTAAGAGTTTCCTCCCCTACCCCGTTCTATTTGCTCTCGGGAGCTGCAAAGCTCACGTGTACCTAATCACCTGAGTGCTTCTACAGGGTTCGCCCTCTCCCTTTATATCTATACGTAAGTTTATATACAGATAAATATATATATATATATACGTAAGAGAGGAAGGTACGTTGAGGATTCTATATACAATCGAGGACGCTAGTATTCTCAGCCAAAGTTCGTCGAGTGCAAAACGGGGAGAGCTCTTTCGCTAAATCCCGAGTCCTATCGACTCCGAGCGACCCCTTCCCCCCCCTCGCCCACCCCTCACCGCTTCGTGACTATACCACTCCGAGGGATATCCGTCCCCGCGATTTCACTCGCTGATGTACGCGTGCTATATAACTATGGAATTGAAGGAACGGAGAAGTGAGTCGAGGGTGAGTGAGAAACGAGAGAATCTCTCGTACGCGAAGGCGCGGGGTGGGAGTAGGGCGGGGTTTGGGGGCGGAGGGGGAAGGTTGCACGGAAATCCGTCGTTCCGGGAATAGCGAAGTTCCAGAAGAGAGAGGGCGTTCTACGACGACTGGATAGAAAATTATTATTATTCGCGCTCTATCTCTCTCTCTCTTTCTCTTTCTCTTTCTATCTATCTCTATCTCTCTGTCTTTTCCTCTTCATCTCTCTCTCTCTCTCTCTCTCTCTCTCTCTCTCTCTCTCTCTCTCTCTTTCTACTCAATGTCGTATTACGTCGTTGGAAATCCAGACTCTCGTTCCACCCAACGAGAATTCGCTCCCAGCTTTTCTCTCTCTCTCTCTCTCTCTCTCTCTCTCTCGCTCTCTCGCTCTCTCTCGCTCTCGAGCACGTTTTCGGAAAACGTGACTGTTAAATTCGACGACAGGATTGCTCATTCATCGCGCGTACCAATGTCACTCCCCATTACCCCGGAAATTTTTTCAACCCTTCCTTCTCTCTCCCTCTCTCTGACTCTCTCTCTCTCTCTTCTTCTCTCTCTTCGTACATTACGGTAATAATTTTCACTCGTATTATCACGAAAAGGGGGATGAGAATTGGCAGGTATTTAATAATTCGGTATTTTGTGCTCTTGGCCCCCGTGCGTTACATTTGATAAATTTAACGATTTGATACGGAGGTCAAGATTTTCTCGATTTGCCTTGGCGTCGTTCTTAATTTTGGGCCTCGTCATCGACGATTGAAAGATTAATGTCGCGACCTATCTGACACGTGGTGACGAATACGTACGTGTCTCGTCAAGACATAACGACGACTTAGAGACGCGGGAGGGAAATATTTATATCGATAACATTTTTTTCACTTCTTAATTTCATCTTATAAAAATTATTGAAATAATAATTATTCCTTCGAAAGCCTAGCAACAATTTGTTTGTTTTTATTTCGGAGTATCTTTCATTCGTAAAGCTACAATTAGTTCGTTTCACAATTCCTCGTCCCTGCGACACATCGACGCGAAAAGTTTTCTTTTCCACGAGGCGGCTGGCCTCTATCGGCCGTACCGCAGTCTTTAACGACTCTGCGGTAACGACCGCGAAACGATCTCCCTCGTGAGTCGCTTTTTTTAATTTTTCTAATTCGTTTTCTTCTGTTTATTTTATTTTATCGTTTCGACAACAGCCACAGCACTTTTCTGGGTTAACGCCGCGCAGTTTGCGTTCTCGATCTCCGTGTCACGTTTCAATAAGTTACTGAGAAAGTCACGCTTGGTTAGCTCTACTCTGCGCGTTGCAAGAATCTCGCGAACCACAAAACTCTGCCTACTCTCTGTCGCTCTCTTTATCTCTCTCGTCATCCTCGAGAACTAGCTGTCCTGTCGTAAATTCGTCATTTCTCTCTTTATTTTTTCATCCTCACCGCGAATAACTCTCCCTCGATCTTCCACTCCTCGTATCGCGATAGATAGATATTATATTTGATTTATAACCTCGTTGTATATTCATCTTTGTACACCGTTGTATCGACTCAATAAAATGAATTCGATCAACATTATTACGAGAACTTGCCACTCGAACTGAAAATCCATCGAGTACGTTTCGCTCCGATTCTCGATTGTTTTTTTTATCGATCTCCCTTTTTACGTCCGAGATCTATCGTGTACGATGGTAAAAATCTACCTACTCGTGTTATTTCTCCACCAGAACTTAATATATCGATCTATTCGTATCGATTAAGTGTGTAATCAAGATCTTGTAATTAAATTCTCTCTTGCTCTCTCTCTCTCTCTCTATCAGCCGCTCTTTCTCTCTCCCTCGCTCAGTCATTCGAAGGCTAATGCAGAAGGCTGAATAATATCTACTCGCATGATACCAGAAGCGTATATGAATATACAGTACTACCCCCCCATATCGGACCAATAATTACACAAATTACCCGATCGATTCCGCATGAGAGAACAATTGTACGTATGCATATATGCGCATCCTGTATTCATAGTGCATATACACTTTAGACTGTTGAATATATATATATATATAACATTGAATCCTGGAGTACTTTCTCTCTCTCGCTCTCTCGTCGAGAGAGTCGCGTCAGCTGTTGGACGCCATGTCGAGGCGTACTCGTTGCATATGACAACGACGAGAGAGAGATGCGTCCAGGTGCATTTACCGGGTATAGAGAGCTCCACCGACGGGGGCTTTCCTTCGTGTCCACGATCGCACGGGCTCGGCCGTATATGCAAATAACCGTTAACGAGGTGCAAGGACCGGTCTCTCCCGCTCGACGAAACGACGCACGTACAGGCTTGAAAATGCAATATCATGGATTATGCATTTTTCATATATATATATATATATATATTTATAACGGAGAATCCTCCCCCCATTCTCCTCATTGGCCAGTTGGGAGAATATTTTTCCAACATCCCCTAACTTCCGGAAACGAAGATAAATTTTTATTCTCCAATCCTTTTCTATTCACGTATAAATTTTCATTCCGGTTGAAAACAAACGTGTCGGAAAAATGGACAAAAAAAAGGTAAGATCGTATCGATCGATACGACCTAGATCGATACGCAAAGTCGCATGCGATATCTCGCGCGGGCGAGATATCGAAATCGACCTCGCTCTTGTCTCGGACGTTCTACGTCGTTCCTCTCCGAACGGACCGCGCGATCCCTGTAACACGACCCTTTCCCTCCGTGTCCACCCACCGGTTATAATTATCGTATTAATCAATATCTCGCGCGCGCGCGCCCGGACCCCGAACCCTCGAACGTTCGCTCGCCATTGGTCGCGTTCGCGAGCGCGCGCACACGTACACACAAATCCTCGACAATTTTCCTACAGTCCCTACCGATAGACACCCATATATATATATATAACACACAGGGCGCATGTGCCCTCGGTGTGTACGTGTAGTACGGGGTATGTCGAGTTTACATGCATATATGCATGTATGTACTTACGCTATTTATAAAGTGCATACAAAGTAGCCTCGATTATTCACAATGTCGAAGCTAGTTTGTCGGCCTCGCGAGGTGGGTGGTTGGGTGGGTGGGGGACTAACGGGGCTCTCGTCGTTCCGCGACAAAAGAGAGAATTTTGCGTATATATTCCAGCGAGAGGCTGAGCGCTGCCACCCTCTCGCCCCTATATATATATATATGTGTCGGTGCATTTGTGTCCATCGACGCGCTCATCGAATAGTAGCGCCGTGGGCGAAACCATTATATATCGTCGATACGCGGAGGGCTCTCTCGTCGTCGCGTCCTCGATCGGGCGCGATCGGCTAATTTGCGGAACCGTCTACTCGTCGTTAAAGAGAATATGAATTACGATACGTATACATACACACACAAATATACAGATATGTACGCGAATATACACGCGTAACATTATGAGAGCACTTTGTGCATTTTAGTTGTGCATCGTTGCGATTGTGCAAAAAAAAATCTATTTCTTTTATTTTTGTAAGTTTACTCGTCGTCACGCGAGCGATTTTTCTTTATTCTTCGAAAATGAGACACCGGGTATTTTTTGTTCGGCTCGTTTTCTAATTGAACGACGTGTAGGTAATTTAATTCTTCTTCTTCTTCTTATTATTATTATTATTATTATTATTATTATTATTGAGAGTATGGAATTATTTTCATTCGAATCCGTCATTCGTCGATATATACGATGTTTTCTTATTTTTTTATTTTCGACCAGGTTCACGTGCTAAAAGAATATTTGTCCGTGAGCGTGGTTAGACGAAAGTTTAAGCGATACGCGAGCAGAGCGCACGAGAGGTGTGTTGGTGGTGGGGACGTTTAAAGCTCTCTCTTGGTATAACGGTAGCGGTGGAGCATCGGCGATTAATATCGCGCGTGAAATCTCAAATGAATGGCCGAGGCACGCGATCCTCACCCGTTAGCATATTTTACGATCTTGCCGCTGTTGCTGCTTTACTATATACTCACGAAGCACGTACGCCAAAAGATATTAGCCCTCCTCTTTCACCCCTCCTTACTTTCTCTCTCTCTCTCTCTCTCTCTCTCCCGCTCACGCTCACGCTCTTTCTCTCTTCTCTATATATTACTCTCGCTCACGCTTTGCTCGTCGATCGAGAGTCGATTAAACCGCTCACGACGTGCTCCCGGTGCATGAAAGGCATCGGACTGGCCAATAGCCCAGAGGCGTGGCGGAACCGAGGGTGAGAGGGAGAGAGAGAAAGAGAGAAAGACGCGGATAGAGCTGCAACCGATATTGAAAACTGGCCGTTAGGGAGTGAGGAAGAGCCTCGTTGCCGCGGCGAGCTATCGGCCAAATCGACGTTCCGCTTCTGCCGATGCTATTATCACTGGTACTCTATGATGACTGTGTATATGTGTATATATATAGTATATATAGTATATATAGTATATATAGTATATATAGTATATATAGTATATATATATATAAATATATAAATATATGTGTTCTCGATCTCACTAGGGAAACGGTCTATTTGCCATGAAACGTGGATAGGCGAATGAGAATCCGTACCGACTCTCTCACGCTCGTATTAATCGCAGCAAAACACCCTGTCTCCCCTTCACGTTGGACGTATATACGATAAAAGAAAAGAGCAACAGCATTCGCCATTCTGACAAATCCTAGAATTTGAGATACTTTCTACTTGAAAAAAGAAATAAAAAAAAAACGGTAAAAACTTTTTTTTACTGTACATCAACCCGTACGTCATGGCTGACGTAAAAACGATAATGGAGACGAAAATGAGCTCTCGTACTTTCCGTCCTCGTTCACGAACGACGAACGGAGGTAAAATCGTCGACGATAACGCGACACAACGAAATGGATTACTCGAGATATTTTCTCGCCTCTCCCTTGTTTCAACCCCCTCTTTTCCTCCCCCTCCTCGCGTTCGCTAATGCACTTCTAAATCCCTTTCTCTCGCGCTGGAAACAACTCTCGACGTTCCTCGATTCGCATTGTTTTCATTGTTTCTTGTGCCTCTGGTCCCGGGCGCGAAATGCCGGAAACCGGAAGTATACCATATATATGTATATATATATAAAGAGAGAGAGAAATACACATCGAGACTTTGTGCACTCGAGAAAAGAAAGGGAGAGTTTTCCCCATTGTCGTGTATATTACAGTAACGGTAATTACGAGACAGTGCGTAAAAGTGCTTCTTTTCCTCATCCTTGGGACAGCGGCGCAGCGGAGGGGGTTGGGGGGAGGGGTTGGCGAAAAAAGGAATAAGAGACGTAACGAGTCTTATTCCTTGAGTGCTTTTACTACCGATGTGCAACTTGGGAAAATATACGAGCAAAGTTTTGCGTTAAAACTATCGAGGTACAAATAGATTCGAATAAGATAGTGTTTAAATCAAACGGAAGTGACTCTGTTCACGGTGATAAAACGTCGGAATTGTGAGAGAGATAGAGAGAGAGAGAGAGACGGAGAGAGAGATAGAGAGAAACGAATGAAATTTACGCGAACGTCATTTTTGCACTCGCGGCAGGAAGTGGCCCTGTGCGTTCACACGAGCCCCATGGTAACCGTATAAACGCCGAAGTAAATTACACCCCTCGTGCTCTTCTCTACATCGGAGCGAAACAGCGTGCAATGTGCAGTGTACGACTATGCGAGTCCCAAGAGAACCGTGACTGACGCGCACACACACACACACACACACTAAACACGCATACGCATATAGACACGTGTGCGTGTATTATGCTCGCAAAAGCGGTTGCGGAACGTCAGTTCCGGGCAACTGGCGGAACGGACGGAGTCCTGAAAATGCCCAAAAGCCAAAACGGCCATTGCGTGACGAGCGGCGGAAAAAAACGAAAAAAAAACGAAAAAAACTACGAAGCCCTCTCTCTCTCTCTCTCTTCCAATGCGTTCGCCGTCTCGCCCGCGCGTATACGCAGTTTCGCTTCTCCGTCTGCCCATTGTCCGTATGATATGAGCGGATGGTTTTCATTGCGTCGCAATTATACGATGCGTCTGTCATTCTATCCGCTCTTTCCTTTCTCCGTCGCGCGTTTTGCAATTTCTCTTTGCTTTCCGAGCGTATCGCGTTTCGATCGTTGTTTTTTTAAAACTTTTTTCGTTCTTTCTTTTTATTTCTTATTGTTTTTTTCTTCTTCTTTCGTCGTCGTCCATTTTGACCCTTTTCGTTTTCTTGCTCCCGTCTCGTCCACCTTTTGATTTCACGCCTCTTCTTCTTCTTCTTCTCTCGTGGCCCGGTTCTTCTACTTCGTGTTCACCGAATAACGTTGCCCCCAGGGGGGACTCCTATCTTTCTCTCGTGGCTCGCTACGTGAGCAAATATCGCCACTGTCCTAACAGAGTGGACAATGGCTGCTGCATGCATAAATATATGTATATATATATATATATCCATCCATATCTATATCTACATATGTATGTATATATGTATATATATTCGCAATGCATAACATTACCACGTCCGCTGCATCCATGTCATTGTTTGCGGTTATCGCTGCATGACGAGACCGTCACACGTATAGAAATCCGTGTGCCCAGGATCATCCACTGTCCACGTCGGTGTCTTCCTCTGCCATCCCTCCCCCTATCAACCGAGCTATTCTCGAGCGCATGCGCATTTCGCATCCTCCCGAATGCGTGTTCGACTCGATGCATCATTCATATCGTTCGTCGATTACCCAAATGGCTATGCTGATGTTATCCGGTGATTCGTTGAAAAAGAAATTGCAACGGGACGTATCGACCACGTTTTTTTTCTCCGTTACTTTTTTCTTCGTTTCTTTTTTATTTTTCTAAACGACTCCATTTAAAGCGAGATTCCCGCCTCGTAGAAAGAAGGGTAGAAAAAAAGGAATCCGCATACATACGTACCACACCGAGAAGGTACAAAGTCGACTTTGTTCCTTGTTCTTCTTCCTCCTCCTCTGCTTCTCTTTCTCTTGATTTTTTTTCTCGGTGAACCTCTTCGCACTCGTTTTATTCCGCGTTCGTGGCTCTACCTACGCCCTGTCGTGCACGCAAGAGTTACTCAAACACATGTATACGTAGAGATACACACATACACACGCACACACACACACACACGCATATAGGTATACGCGCTCGCGCGCACGTGTGCGTACGTGTGTTGGTACACGTACGAGGCGAACCCGAGAGAGCGTTCAACTTAATAGCCCTCGCGTTACATAATTGTATAATTGCCACTTGACTCCACACGCTGGTAGGCCAGTGCAATTCTGCGAATGCTCGCTCTCGCCTTCTCTCTCTCTCTCTCTCTCTCTCTCCCTCCCACCCTCTTTGTCCCTCTCTCTCTCTCGTTTCTTGTCCATTATTCTCTTTTTCACTCACACGCACCCTTTCTCTTCTTTTACTTACTTCTCTCTCTCTCTCTCTCTCTTATTCTCCCGGTTTGAGACACGGAGGCCACGACGAATTAACGAATTAATTGGAGTGTGCCCAACTTGGCTCGATTCGCGTACTTCTTCGCTCCGTCAATTTCATGCACTACGTTCTCTCTTCGCGTGTCGTTGATTGGCATCGCTGCCACGGCGAGGACTCGGGCGAACCGAGAGTGTTGCTGCCGGGACACACGGCTCGTCTCGCGGTTATTGCCAACAGCAGTAAAAGCAGCAGCAGCAGCAGCACACACGCGTGTTCGTTGGCTCCTCTCCTTTGAGATTAATGTGCGCACGCCAGCCTCGCTCACCGTTCTTCATTGTGATACAATGTCTCCTCAGAAGTCTCGGGTATGACCTGGGGCGGGGGGATTCGCTTGATATCACACGCGGCTCGTCTGGACTTCAAGCGCGTCGAGAGACATTCCATTTTTAAACTTCACGATTCGTTGCGCTCTTCTTGAGCCTGTTGCTGTCCAACCCCCACCCCAATCCCAATTTCTGGTCGTAAACGATCGGACGAACGTCATGTTCTCAACCGTATCTTGATACGTCTCACGAGTAATAATTGACAGGGAGAAATAACGAAAGCGGGAAGAGGGGCACGTATCCGAGTTGTAAACGACGAAAGGATAAACGAGAGGGAAATTACGAAGGTCGTGAATAAACGCGACGAATGTGTGCGCCAACTGCCTAATTCGACTACGAGGCGTAGGTTTAATAATAATAATAATAATCGTGATAATAATAGTTACGATAATAAAGACGGTAAGAAAATAACCGCGAAGTAGTCGAAACGGTGAAGGGCGGGAGGGGGTGGTAGAGAGTATACGTGATTTCAAAAACTGAGAAATCAGTGTCGTAACTCGTTGGAATTGGCAAACTTTCGTCGCCATATTGAATCGACAGTGGTGATGAGAATTGTTGTTTCAGGCTCGATATCGACACGATCAGAATTGCATTTGTCTCTTCCGTAGGGATAGTGGCTCCGTGTGAGATCCCCTAAAAATAACCCTCGGTGGCAAGATATCAATTTCGTCAACCGGTTTTTTTCGCATTCTTTTTCTTTTTCGAGGTATCGATGTAAGCGAAATTCCAGTGCCACCGCAGGCGAGAGACGACGCGAATTTTGTCGACCGTCTACCCGTGGGCTCGAAACGGAGTTGCTGATGAGGAAAGAAGTAAAGACGGGTAGCAAGAAAAAAGCAAAACAGACACTGAGACTTTGGAGGAGGTTTTCACCCCCTCTCCCTCTCAACTGTACGATCTCATCCCTCTCTCTCTCTCTCTCTCTCTCTCTCTCTTTCTGTGTTTGTGTGTGTGTGTGTGTGTGTGTGTGTGTGTGTTCAAGTGTTCATGCCTTTCCTCGCACCAAAGAGAGAGAGAGAGAGAGAGAGGGAGAAAGAGGTTCTCTTTTGGTCTCGGTGCGTGCCAAAAGGCGGTTTCCACCGTCGCTCGACGCTTTACATGCGAGACGCTCTTGTGCGCGCGTCCCTATTGTTTTTTCCGTGAGTTATGGCAGCGGTCCACGGACGCCTTGCATCATGAACACATTCGCTCGAGAGAGCGAGGAGAGAATGGTCGAGTTTACGCAAGAGCGGCTCAACGGCCCCCACGCTCGACTCCCAGACGCTCTGGCGTCCAAACACTTTTTGTTTTCCGTCTCTTTCCCTCTCTATCTCCCTCTCTTATTTCCCTTCGATGTGCCTCGCCATAGTGGCAAATAGACTCGTTGCCTTCTCGCATGTACGTACGTCCCACGAAGGAGAGACTTTGTATTAACGACAAAACGCACGGAAACGAGAACGCGATGATTTGTCGCTCGTGATGTACGGTCTACAGTCCAACTTCTCGTAACTTAATTTCCTTCTTCCATCCCCTCTCCTCTCGCTCTCTCGCTCTCTTTCTCTCTCTCTCTCTCTCTCCCATGTTCCTTGGCACGTCTTGAGAAGAATTTTTTTTCTTACTCGTGTCACGTGACTATACGTAATTGATACGACATCGTCCGAGTGACTTTGTTCTCGGTGAAATCGTGCTCGTTATCGTTCGAGTAAGAGATATCCGCGTGTTGAACACGAGAAGACTCTTAAGGGGTGAGTCGATGCGGACTATCTGTTACACGTGTGCTCGCGACTTCCTACGTACGTATGATACCTTAAACACTCACACACACACCCCCACACACACACCCATATATATATATAGCACACGTATATACCCATACATCATTCGCACACGTGGTTCCCTGTTAACACGCGAGCTCTCCGGCTCTTACGTTATTTATTGCTCTCCTTATGAGATCTTATTACAAAGTGTAATGCCTCTCATTACAAGGCCGCTAACGAGAGTATAGTTAATACCGCAATCTGATCTACTCATCGTACTCTCTCCTCTCTCTCTCTCTCTCTCTCTCTCTCTCTCTCTCTCTTTGTCTCTCGCTCACGTGTCTTACACGAGGGCTCCAACCGTGCTAGCCCTAGAACAAGTACCATGCGCATGCCCTTTCGCGCATCCCCACTCTCACCTCGACTGTACTACCGACCGAGCATCTTCGTAGTGCTCTTCGTGACGTCACGTGACACGCAACACGTCGAAGCTCTATCGAGTAAGGAGAGGTGGGCTTGTCTAACGATGCATCGAGCCGATCCGGTCGTCCTTCGCCGATAGCCCGAAGGTACCGCGGCACGTGAATTACGCGCAAGCCACGTTTATCGATGTTTTTACGGCGCGCGTAGGTGATATAGCCGTGGCCTTCGTCCGCGAGATGCCAAGAGGCCCTCTCTTCCTGCGTTACACTACCTGTACGTAAGGAGGCAACGCCGAAAGCCTTGAATTCATCTTACCGCGAAGAAACTTTCCAAGGTAAAACCCCGAGTAGAGAGAAAGAGAAAGAGAGAGAGGAATAAAGGCGAGATTGATCAGCCCTTCGGGCGATAGCCGTACCAGAAGCGTATACGATAATTGGATGCTTTATTACTGATGTATACAATGAAGAGGGAACAAACAAAAAATGGTACGAATTATGGTGACGACCGATTCCTTTGTAAAGATCGACGATCGATGAGAGAGGGTGCGGGGAGGGGGAGAAAAAAACTAATTTCTTGAATCTCGTATCTTCGCCTCCCGGCCCGCATCCTTGGTTCTCTCTCTCTCTCTCTCTCTCTTACCGACTTTACGATGACGCCAATGGCTTCGCGGGCTGTGCAACAACTGCGTCGCTTGACGGACGGAAGAAAGACCTACGTGGCACACACACTCTCTCTCTTCCTTTCTCTTCCTCTCTCTCTCTTCCTCTTTCTTCCTCTCTCACTCTCTCTCTCTCTCTCTCTCTCTCTCTCTCTCTCTTCCTCTCTCTCTCTCTCTCTATAGTGTCGCTAGATGCGATGGGGAAAACAGGAACACAGGGGGAGTTATGTTATATATAAGAAACGACATAAAATACGAGATAATAGTGAAAGAGAAATTAATATCTAACTGTTGGTGTATTGCGATAGAGGTAAAGAGCAGTATGTACAAAGGAGTGATCGCGGTGGTATATCACTCGCCGAGTGCGTCAGATGGTGATTTTATACGTTTTCTGGAGGACACAGTGGACTTAATGGTATTAAAAGATCAATGTATATTGATAGGGGACGTTAATATAAATCTAATGGCAGATTCGTTTTATGCAAAAAAGATACAAACAGAAATGTCATGTTTAGGTATGAAACAATACATTGATAAACCAACGCGAATTACGAAAGATAGTAAAACACTGATAAACCTAGTCTTCGCCAATACTAAGGTACATTGTGAGGTACACGATAAGCCAAAGATAACGGATCACTCGTGTATAAGCGTTAAACTAAATACAAGCACAAACGAGGAATAATATAGAGAATTTATGAGTAGAGACTATAGCAAATTTCACATTGGAAAATTCTTTGAGGCTGTTGAAGCAAGACTAGTACGTAGAGATGAACTGGAAGTAAATATAAGAGCCGAGAGATTTGTTGAGAGTGTAGTGAGTGCATTAGATACGGTGGCACCTAAGAAAAAATTTAAAATTCCAAAAAGGTGGGAAGGCAAAAGATGGTACTCGGAGGATATAAGAATAGCTGCCAGTAGAAGAGATGAAGCGTATACCACAGCGCTATATACGAATACAGAACAAGACTGGCTACAATTTAAAATCGAAAGAAATACGGTAGTTAAGACAATAAGGAAAAAGAAAAAAGAATACTATGAAGAGATGATAGACAAGAATAAAAATGATTCGAAAATGATGTGGAAAACCTTAAAAGAAGTAATAAGAGGAGAAACTACGGGGGCAATGGAAATACATAATATAGACTTCGAAATATTAGATAACACACAAGAAGTTCGGTTAGCAGAGCAATTTAATCTATATTATATAAGGAGTATCAATGATATAATTAAGTCTATAAAAAGGGATAGCAATAGCCGAAAAACTATTTATGTTATAGAAAGCAAGGGAATTATAGAAAACTTTGAGTTGATAAATGAGCGTAAAGTTGAACGAATTATTATGAATTTGCCACGCAAGAAAGGAACTGATGAGGGAATTAGCAGTGACTTACTAAAAGCAAGTCTTCAAGTTATAAAGGAAGAATTAGCGAGAATAATTAATGATTCGTTAAGGGAAGGCATATGTCCCGAAGGGTGGAAAACGTCCACAATAATACCAATTCCGAAGATAGCTAAACCCAAGAAAGCTAGTGAATATAGACCGATAAATATATTGCCAATCTATGAGAAAGTATTAGAATTAGTAGTAAAGGAACAAATAGACATGTATCTACAAAGCAATAATATAATTACAGAGCACCAATCGGGGTTCAGAAAAAATCATTCTTGTGAAACGGCAATACAAACTGTTATCGATGAATGGAAAATGGTAATAAGTGAAGGAGAAATAATAGGAGTAATTTTTCTGGATTTGAAACGAGCATTTGAGACGGTTGATAGGGAAAGATTAGTAGAGAAATTACATCAGTATGGAATGAGAGGAACGGTGCTTGAATGGTTAAAATCGTATCTAAATAATAGAACACAAAAAGTTAAATTTAATAATCAATGGTCTAAATGTATGAAAACACAGTACGGTGTCCCACAAGGGTCTGTACTGGGGCCTCTATTGTTTACATTGTATATAAATGACATAGTTCAAATTTGTCCAGAGGAATGTAGTATTAAAATGTTCGCAGACGACACAATTATATATGTAAAGGGGGGTGGTAGTGCGGAAGTAGAAACGAAACTGAACAAAGTGTTACCCATAGTTGAAAATTGGATGAATATAAATAAATTAAAAATGAATGCTGCCAAAACTAAATATATGATGATTAGAAGTGTACGTAAAGAACTGAAGAAAAATACAATATTAAAAGGCTTAGATGGCACAGAAATAGAACGTGTGGAAAAAATAAAATATCTTGGAATCATGATTGATAGTAAGCTACGATTTGACGACCACTGCGAGTATATGTTAAAGAAAATTGGGAAAAAAATAAGTTTTTTAAATAGAATAGGGAATGAAATATCGGGTTATACGAGGTGCACGATTTATAAATCAATAATAGCACCTCACTTCGAGTATTGTGCAACGCTGCTAACAGGCATGAGCGAGACACAGCTGACGAAACTGCAGATAATGCAAAACCGTGCGATGAGAGTCATATTGCAATGTGACCGATACACCAAGGTAGAAAGAATGTTAGGAGCGTTGCAATTCATGTCAGTGCGTCAAAGATTATACTATAATGTATGTATTTTCATATTTAAAGTTATGAAGGGAATGTTGCCACCGCAACTAAGCAATAAACTAGTATTAGTGGGAGGCTCAACGAGGCAAGCAGAAAATATAATGATACAATTTAGGAAAACAAGAAGTGCACAAAAAAGTTTATTTTACGAAGGTGTAAAAATGTACAATGCCATACCAACGGAGATGAAACAATGTGATAGACTGGTAATATTTAAGCGAAAGCTAAAAGAGTTTATTGTAACAGCGGTTCCTAGCATGTAAGAATATCAATGTATAAAAAATAGCCGAGAAGGCTAATAAAGATCCATCAATCTCTCTCTCTCTCTCTCTCTCTATTATATATATATAATATCTCTCTCTTTATTATATGGGCGAATATACAAAAGTTGGGCCACTTTTGGCCAAATTTTGTTGATATAGTTTTCAACCACATCTTATATATATTTTGGCTTGAGTACATAGTTTGTACCATCAATATACTATCCTATGACGGGCCAGTCACTTTTTTAAATATTTTGCGAGTTATTTGTATTTTTTTAAATTTCACTGCCAACGGACTGACGAGGATGGCACAGTACTGATTAAGAACACTATTTCGTATGAAATATAAGGTTTACTGTAACTTTGAGTATTTTGAAATACAAATATCTTACAATGTAATAAAGGTGCATATTTAATGAATTAAATCACATTAGTTAGTGTTAATATTACCTCTAAAACTATGTAATACTGTAAATATGAACTACAACAGTGTTCAAAACAGCCTTTTCATTTTATAATGTTCAGTATCACTTTGAAGTAGTTGCCTTAACATTAGACAATTCTGAGAAATTAAAATTAAAGCAAAAACGAAGTTGCCTAAGCAGTAAGGTATTTTCCATCACTAGGTAAAAATTGCGAAATATAATGACCATTTGTTAAAAATAAACAAAAATAAATTAAAATTTCTCAATGGTGGGCAGTGATGAGCAAATTGATCGCAATATTTTGAGCCCAGAAAAGATTCCGGTCGTACTTGGATAACTTAGAAATCGTCAAATTAGTGTTTGTTATGAAATTGTTTAATAACTTTTTTTTTAATAATTGCTACCGCTAGAGCAATTTTATATTCTTGATGAGCAAATTGCGAGCAATTTTTTGAGATATAATTCATTGAAATTGCTTCTAGTTCGGCGCTAACTTGACTCATGTTACAAATTTTGAGAAAAGTTACTCTCAATTCACCATCTTCATTATCAACAGAAGAACAGATCCCTGAATAAGGATATTCTGCTCTTCGTGCTACATATTTAATCAAAATATAGGCACCACAGTTATAATCATTTCGCAAACAAATGATTGCACACTATAACAAGTAATAAACTCGATCAGAAATAAATAAATCATCAGTTCCCTGGTAACACGGCAGTCCTTTGGTGCAATCTCAGACAGCGGACTGACGACAAAGTACTGACGAATAGGACATTAATTTGAGATTATACTAAAAACTTATGTGTTTATCAGTATTTTTAATTATAAAGATGGTATATTTTTACAAATTACATGTAATCATGCATAAATTTAAAGAAAACATAGGTACTAGAGGAAATAAAGGATTACCAGAGTACTGACAATTTGACTGAATCAGCATGTGCACACGCGGTAACAACGACGCTAGCACTTGCCTCGACATGGCTGCCGTCAATATGGTGCGCTTTGCAGTTAACTTTAGTACCAACATTCAACACTGAACAATGAGTTGATCGTAGTTCGGCAATATTTTGGGGGAATTTCAAATTTCAACTTGGCACAAAGGACTGATGGGTAAAAGGGATGACAAAGTTTGTAAATTTTTTAAAAATAGCTTTTTACAGATTCTATAAATAAACGTGTGAATTATATTAATAAATGTTTTACAGAATATATAATAATAATCAGATTAACAATAAACACGGAATATTTTGGTATACAAGCTCCTGATTAAGCGTTTTTGTGATTATGACACGCCAGGGTACTGATGTTTTGAGCATTCATTGCGTTATTTTACTAATTAGCTTTTGAAGTATGTAATTCAAATTGAATGGATACATGGCGAGGATCTAGGAATTTCATAATATATTGTCGCAGAATAAAGTGCATAAATATTTTCGTATTTATTGGCCGATGACAGCGAGTTGCCCAATTTTTGTATATTCACCCATATATATTTAGAAGAACAAAAAGTGCACAAAAGAGTATGTATTACGAAGGAGTGCAAATGTACAATGAACTGCCGGCCGAAATAAAAGGCTGTGAAAAGATTGTGCAGTTTAAACGCATGTTAAAGGAATATATTGTATCAACTGTAAATTAATATATATGTAGAAGTAAGTAATAAGAAAAATGTGTATAAAATAGCCGAGAAGGCTAATAAACATCAATCAATCAATCAAGCTCTCTCTCTCTCTTTTTCTATCTATATATAATGCGAAAATAGAACGTGAACAATACAATAGACATTCGCGTAAGAAATTCCACGAATTTCTTAACGATGCGGCGGACGCGGACGCAACGAGACAATGAGGGTCGAGCGACGAACGTCTCCGTTCTCTTCTTTAACTTTCCGCCCGACGCTCCTAGTTTAGCTTGTCGTGCGTACGTTTGCGAGAAAAAAAAATAGAAAGAAAAAGCATTTGAGTCAAAGACTCGAGCGTCGACAGCGGTAACGAGATGTGGGGGAGAGATTTTTCCGTATCTTGGGCGAAGGAAGGAAGGAAAGAGGGGCGTTCAGGGGGGCGAAAGACACCTTGAAAAATCGTCGTCACTTCATTATTTCAGTCGTGTCAGCAAGGTCGCCCGGGCGTTGTCGCTACTGCCAGAATCATTTTGGCGAAATATCGCAAGCGTTCTGACTCGTTGCAACGAAATTTCTCATATCTCTTTTTTAATATTTAATTTTTCATAAAAAAAAGGAAAACAATTTTTTTTCCCAGCACGGTCTACACAGACCGCGGGCAATTAATCTTGTAATAACGTCCCGTGGTAGACACGTGACTCGTGCGAGAGACTGCTCGAGAGCGAGCGAAAACGTTGTTGCGGGTAACTTTTATCGACACGAGCTCTAGGAGCCCACGCAGGGTAGAGATAGCTACGGGCGGTGTAGGTGGGTGGGCAGGGAGGGGTGGGGGTGGCAGTAGGTACGATATAACGCACACAAGGACCATTGTACCAGGTGCGTGCCTCATACGTTCAGGCATAAAATAGTCGACATTGGCATCGGGAAGACCGCAAAATTGCAGATAACACGATAGGGAAGCTAGAAGCCTCGTACAACGGCAAAAGTGAATACGCGGCGCGTTTTCTCTCTCTATCTTTGTCTCTCTCTCTCTCCCTCTCTCTCTCACTTGTACACGTAGAGGAACTATATAGGAGGTGTACTGATCCACACGCAGACGTGTGGTCGGCGGTTCTCGCACGTACGCGGAAAAGCTCTCTCTCCGATGGCGTTTTCGCTGCGAGAGGTAGAGACGACGCGAGTGCGAGCGAGAGACTGAATGAGAGCTCGTGTGAGGGGATGAGTGCAGAGAGGGGGGAGGATGAGGTACACGCGATTTATCGCTCGTACGCACATAAATAAGGGAGCGTACATAAATACGGCGTGGTTGTAGGGCGCGTTGGTTCTCTCGCGGTCTATGCCTCACAGGCTTTCACACACTCACCCCCCCCCCCCCCCCCCCCCCCCCCCCTATCACCACTGTCTCTCTCACGCACATACGCTCGGGGCTGGCTACGCGACTATATGGGCTTGCGGGGATTTACTATGTATCACAATGCGCAACTACGAGCTATGGCCGATGGATGATCATCAGCGATGGGTGGTGTAGGCAGAGCCGGTCGAAGGGCGAGCTGGAAAGGGCGAGGGGGTGGCGGGTTGCAAAGTCTGGCGCAGAGAGACGCGTGGAGGTAGACGGGCAGGAAAGAGGGGGTGGCTAGCACGAAGACGGATGTGGCGTAGGGTGCAAAACGAGGAAAAAGAACAGTGGGAACGGAGAAACCGAGAGTGGGAGAAAGAAAGATGAGCCGTAGGAGTGAGAAGACTGGTGGGACTTTCTGGCAACAGGTTTATCTATCGAAGGCAAACTGCAGGCGATGATCGACGGTCGAGGCACGAAAGAGGTTGAATTATAGGTGGCTGGTGCACAACGTTGTAACGTCTGTGCGTCGCGTGTTCGTTTCATAGATATAATAACGCGTTTTGATTGTGACGGAATTGTCTCGCGATCTCGCGATATATACGATACGGACGCAACGTTCGTATCGTTGGATCGGGTTTCGTATGTGACATTGACGAGGTTATACCGCGCCCGGTATCATTCGTAATTATACGTAATCATCGATGATCATCGAGCCACGAACGAAGCATCGGTTCGCTGATTTTCTATGCGGTGTGTATCAACGTATGCGAGGATCGAGATTCCGCGAATAGTTACAGGTACGATCGCCTGTCTCTTCTCGTCACGGTCCTCTTCTTTCTCGCTCTCTCTCTCTCTCTCTTCCTCTCGCTACGTCCCTTCTCACACTGGGCGCTCACGACCGGAGGTATCGATTACAGACTATAATAATAATGATAATGAATGAGTCACGGGCGTACCTCGTGCGCGTTGCTTCTGTCGCTTCGTACCTGCGTAAGACAGGTGTATAGCAGACCTTATACCGGCAATTGGCGAGCCAAATCGCAATCGTTGGACGCTTCGGCTATTTTACAGAGGGTGCAGGTTGCTAGGCTTCTTTATCTTCTTCTTGGATGATATTTAACAAAAATAGAAAGAACGCGTACCTCGTTCGACTCCTAGGGATGAAAACAAAATTACTCGTTATTCGAAAGGATTCGCCCCCTTAATTGTATATGTAAACGCCCTTTGAGGAATGTTTGCAGAGATTTTCTTCGAATTCCATCGAATATAACGCACTTCGAAGCGATGCGAGTATTTTTTGTTGTGGGTGAAGAGGATTGAGAAAAGCGTAAGAATTTTTCGAGATGGGGTTGGGAACTTCGCGAGTTTCGCCTCGGTATCGAGTTCGTCGCGGGATCGAGGCTCGCGCGGTTGTTTGAAGTAACGTCAAAAAGGACGTAGGAAAATTGAGTGAAAATACAACGGGAATCGTGCGGGGGGGGGGGGGAGGAGGGACGAGAAAACGGAAACAAGTCCGAAGAAATACACACTGGGTGGGAAATGATGGGGGAAGGGTAGGAAACCGTAGGGGAAACGATAGACACGCGGAATAATGTTGAAGAGTGAGAGAGAGAGAGATAGGATCAAGAAGAAATAAGGAATAGTTTCCTCTTCGAACTCTCGCTGGCTCTTGCTAGCCCCTTCCTTTTCAACCCTCCCCCGTTTTTTGTTCCTTTGTACTACGGGGCCACGGTATCCATCCATCCCCACGAAAATTTTTGCCAACTTCGAGATTATATATTCCTCGCGAGAGTTTCTTATCAACATCTCCCTGGCTCGAGAGACTTTCTTGTATCGCACCGGAAGACTTCCATCTTTCTCTTCCTCTCTTCGACGCTGCTGTACGTTCCTCCGCGTTGTATAACGAGGGGAAAACAGCTTCTTTACTCAACGAGACGGACGCTCGCTCGCGCATACGTTGGTTTCTTAACGAATTTGAATATTCGAGGCGAATGGCGGCTCAATCGGCGAAAAGAACAGCCGGAAGCGGAAGTCGGCTTGGGGAGGAAAAACAGAGAAATGACCTTGAAAGAAAAGAAAAAGAAAAGATGACCTTGAACAAAAAAAAAGTGATTTCTCTACCCCGTCTGGTATTTCCTTGATACCCTCGCTTCCCGTTTTATCCGACGGTACGACTCCGAAGGGGGAATGGATATCCTCGCGAGCAAAAGTATCCGTAGCCGGGTGTCGGACAAGGGTCATTTTCTGTCCGAAGCTCTTCGAGAGAATGAATGTGTAGTTCGGTGTGTATAATAATCATAATAACAAACACATATCCCGCGTGTCACACGAACACACGTAACACGAACGTGATTTCCCTCGAACATCCCCCCCCCATCCCTTCCTCCCTTCCCATGTCGTCGAACAGCAGGAGGATATCTTTCCGACACTTTTTGTCGTTCGCTTTTTTTCCACTCTTTGTTCGGCGGCTTTCGCCCCTCGCTGGACCTGAATGGGGTTGCGAACAGCTCGCGCGCCACACGTATTCATCCCAAGTATATTTCTCATCCCTTTTTACTTCCTCCCTCCTCCTCTTTTGCACGTCTCACCGGTATGTGACAGCTCGGCCAAAAAATTCGCATGAAATACATCCTTTTCCACTATAATCGTGTCTCTCACCTCCCTCCACCGTTTTGTATTTATATTCTCCCTTTCCCCGGGCCGTACCTCGTCCTCTATTCACCATTCAACGTTCGTACTTTCTTCCCTCTTTGGCCCTTTTGCCTGTCTACGAATTTTACTTCGACGTCCGATTCTTCTGCTTCCTGGAAATCTTCACGGCTCCATTCGAGATTTTTGGCTCTCTTCGAGAGGCTCTCGTAACTGTAGATCCAGTTTCGACCGACGCGCCCTTCCTCGGGTATTTATACATTTATCGCTGATGGGCGAACGACGGACCTGCTGGCCTACGTCTCATCCCTCGCATTGTGTCAATTTTTTTTTCGACACGTCTATTTGACGAGCACGCGAACCCCCCGAAGGCCGACAAACGTTGTACCCATTGCTTTTTGGGCCAAACGTGCGTTATAAGTGACCCAAATGTAGTCCGTGAGATAGAAACAAATTCTGTCGAACAGTCGTGTTCTTCTCACCCCTCGAGAAAATTCAAGCCTAACCGTTCACCCCCCCTCCTTCATTCGCCCTGCCGATGGAACGATTGGGTTTCCGGTTGCCCGAATGAAAGTCTCGACCGATCGAACTCGACACCCTCTCCCCCATTGTCCGCCTCGCGTTTGATCGACAGGATTAAACGATCCGGAGCGCGCACCTCGAGGAAAAAAAGAAAAATCCGTTCTCATCGAGAACACCCGTGATAAATAGTGTTTCGTTAACCAGCGAGCGGTTAAACATTTTTCCATACATTCCTTTTTTCACGAACGCATTACCGTTCGACCGATTCTTCGGTATGAGAACTGATTAGTAGAAACTCTCGGGTCGAGAGAGAGAAAGGGACTATGCAGGTTGTGCAACAGCGTGTGGTACGTGCTCGACCGGGAGCATTGAAAATTATGTAAATCGTTGAAGCAAGAAATATCGCGCGATTGAAATTCGTCGAAGCTTATCGAGTTAACGACGAACCACTCTCTGTCTCTCTCTCTTTCTCTCTCCCTCTCACTCTCTTTCTCCTCCTGTCTCGTGCCTTTCACGAAGATACGAAAATTAACGTGGAAAGACGAGGCTTTATGCGCAGTCGAACGCGGGTTGATGGAGTTTCCACGTCGTCGTCGTCGTCGTCGTCTCGTTAGCGCACCTCGAAGCTTCGTTATAACGGGGGATAGTCGGTGAATTTGAGCCTTTGGTCGAGCGAGATAGTGCCGAATCTTTCATCTAGCCAGACAGAGGGAGAGAGAGAGAGAGAAGTTCTCTCCGTCGTTCTTGCGAATATTCACACAAGCTGTTATCCAAACTCACTGGACCATCCTCGCTCCTCCCTCTCGGACCCTGTACCATCATTATCAACCCGCGTATCGACGATCGACAAAGGACTCGACAAAAATTCACCCCTTTCGCACACTCGCTTCGTTACATAATCGCGAATTTTTCAACCCCCAATGTTTCTTCGCAACCGCGAACGATCTTTGATTTCAGAAAAAAATCTTCCCTTAATGCAAAACCATCCCTTTGCAACTTTTTTTTTCATTTTCTCACTTTCGCCCTTTCCCACCAACGGTAGGGACATAACGAGCGCCGTAAACGTTCGTGGTTTCACCCTCGGTGTGTAATGTCTTTGAGACACGACGTAACTCTGACAAAATTCCTCGTCGCGGCGTCGGCTACGACGTCAAAGCATCAATTATTCCTCGAGGGAAGGGAAGGGAGGGGGGGAGGAGGTTCTCACTATGGGGGGATGATCGTCATTGACATTATCGGTCGTGTATACGAGGAATTTTCAATTTTATACCGTTGGCTGTGACGAGAGAGGCGAAGTAAGTACGTTGGGCGAATTCCTGTCGAGCGAATGAAATTTTCCTCGTCTCGGCTGATGGATATTATGAGAAAAAATAAAAATAAAAAATACGTGCGTCTATGTACCTTCTTGGTACATGGTTCCCTATAACGGACGTCTTCGTGAAAATTCTCCGTGTGCCCACGGGTCCAACGTTACGCGGAGCATCGTACGTATACGCGCGTTTACAAGAAAACACATTTATCAAAGATTATTTCTCGAGCCATTGGCTCAAGGGTGGCCCGGAGAGAGAACCGTCTTCTCCTCGTCTCACGTCGGTCGCTTTTCCTCTGTCTCTCTTTCTCTCTCTCTCACTCTCGCTCATGTTTCTTTCCATTAAAAATCAATACACGAGTTACAAATATGACTTCCTGTATATCTGTACTTACGTGTGTTTGTATATATCGCGGAGAGTCGAGGGGTTGAACGGGGGTTGATGGAAAGATTCAATAATAACGAGATGATGGCAGCCCCGTTGTGATTCTCGTTCTCTCATCATCGTCAGAAATTCGAATCACCGGGGGGTAAGAAATTCCTCTTCTCTTTCTCTCTCACTCGAGAGAAAAAGAGCGAGAGAGAGACGCTTTCACTGATTTATTGATTTCCTCGACAAACTTGATCGGATATTCGACATATTATTTATATTTACTCTCGTCCTTCATATTTAACATTGGTCGAAACTTTTTCCACAATAAAAACAGTTTTTTCACGACCTTTAGCCATAACCTTTGGCTAATCTGTTTGACGCGATTTGTTGCTGTTTTTTGTTTGTTTCGGGCGCGTTAAGGGCTTTCGTGGTCCGTTGGTGTAGCGATCGAGGATCTTCCTAGATTGATGGCGTATGAAAGCTCTCGCGTAACTCGCGCGCCCGTTGTTCTCGCTGTCTCGATTCTCTTCGTGCCTCTCGCGTAGTTATATAGTGCACGCCACGTAGGATATACAGTGTGTACCCGCGAGAGCGAGAAGAGGGGCAGGGGGGGTAGCGAGCTACCAGGACTCTCCGCGAGCCATGAATCTCGGGCGCCCCGGCGCGTAGAGAATTACGGCTCTCCCTTATTTATAGTTATCGCCTTTTAAAGCGTATTTTCTGGCGGCTCGGGTGAACGCGGCCGGGCTATAGAGTACGTGATGGGCTTGTATAGACACACACACCCATATATATATATATATATATATAGGCGTATATCTCTCTATATATGTCTATATACACGCGGTACACCCGTTGAAAATTTAATACCCACCCCCATCGCGGTTGCCGCGAACCCCCCAGCCTCATATATATAGAACACTCTCCGCGACACGTTATCAAGCCTGACGATCTCCGCGGTGCGTTTTAAAATCCCGGAAATCGAGATTCTTGCGCACATGTACGAGGGTAGAAATTTGATCGGGTCCAGATTCGATCCGGATCAGGCGTGGCTAGAAACTCGGGTCAAGGTTGTAAGGTTATAATTAATCTGATCTTGATTAAACTCGATAATTTTTAAGAAATGTTAACATTCATTATCATTTTTGATAAAAAATCTTCATTTATTTAGCTTCCTTTTTCTCGAGGAATTCCGTCATCTCCAAAATTTCGTTTCATTCATAGCAAAAATCTCCGGCTCGAAATTGTAATTAGTCAGGATAAATATTGAAAGAAATCTTTCAAGAGCGGATCCTCCTGGATTATCTCTCATATAATCCTCGGCAAATCATACATAATTAATTCGCAATTATGATGGGACCGGAGTGAATTCTGTTGGAGTTGATTATACATACCGCCCACACACATACACACATACACACGTACATCCATACGCTATACCTATGTATATGCCTATGAAACGCGTAGACGGTACACTCAGCCACGGTATATATGCATAGATGAAAATTCGGAATTCCGGTCGGGAGAGGCGCAGACAGAGTTTCGGTCCACACAGAGAGAGAGAGAGAGAGAGAGAGAGAGAGAGAGAGAGATAGGGTGAGAGGCGAGTGCTTCACACCGTTCTCGTTCTCGCAACACTTCAAGACTACATGTGAAATATACGTATATATATTTGTATTCTGTGGTACATCGCGGAGCTTGCCAACGAGATGTTCTGCTACGTGGCCTTCGTTCTTGAATAATGAATCTCTCTCGGCATTCTAAGTCTCGTCGATTGAGGGAAACGCACCAGTCAGTATGTGTGTGTGTGTGTGTGTGTGTGTGCGTATATTTGAGCCCGTGCGAGAGAGAGAGAGAGCTTCACCCTCAAAGTATATCACGGAAGATATAGAGCGAGGAACAAGCGAACGGGTGTCGTATAGCTCTCACGATTTTCCCCGAGTCGACTCGATTCGAGATATAACAAACGCCACCACACCAAGGAGACGTTTCAACCCCCCTAACATTCAGTCCGGATCTATTCGAGAGATGGCTACGCCTTGCGATGTAGGTAGCGAGACAGGGGGATGGGGGCTGAAAGCTAAGAGGGGTTGGCTACCGCCTGCATAGATAGGAAGCCAGGCGGTAAGCAGTGGTGGAAGGGCGGGGGGGTGTTACTGCCTGAATGGGTAATTGGCGAAATTATCGAAGACGCGGGCGTCTGTAAATATGCACGGGTTATAGCGCACCTTACATAATTTATGATACAACACACATCTTGTCTTTCAACGAGAGAACGCGTATATATGCATACGTCATGAACATCCCTCGAGGATCTTTACGCGACATCCCTTTGTTTTCTCACGTTATATATATATATACACACGTCGTTTGCATCGTAAGCGAGATATACGAGTCCCGGGTTTGGTAGAATAAAAATCGTCATTTTATCAAGGTGAACTCGGTCTTCGTGGATAAAATCGGGAAAACAGATTTAAGTATGAGTGGGTATGCGTGTATGTGTGTATCTATGCGCATGAAGTGCACTTTTCTCGTGCCGTGAGTGAAGGAAGAAAAGCCCCGGAACATTCGGAAGCTCCGCGCCTTGATGGTTCTTACTCTTCTTAGGCTTCGTAAATTTTAAGTGGTCGGGTGGGTGGTACGGTGTGGCTTTGAAGCCGCTGGGCTTTACGGGGCATATCTATCTATCCACGGTCTCGTGTCGTGGCAAAGGGAATCTCGAGGAGAGAAAACCAGCCTCTGGGGCTAGCGTCGAGCTATAGGCCTGGGTCACGGCGAAAAACCATCCCCCTACCGACCTCCCTATTTCTTACTACTCTTGCACGTGTCTACCGTGCGCGTTGCAGAAGAGATTCGAGAGAGTACGAAAGATGCAAAGGCGAAGGAGACTAAATCCTTCCTCTCCCTTCTTCTTCTTCTGTTCTTCTTCTTCTTCTTCTTCTTCTTCTACTTCTTCTCTTTGCACCTTCCTTACTGCTCTTACCTACCCCAAACCCAACGGCCTGTTTCGAGTTTGAGCGCAATTTCTATACACTCGGGGGGGTACAAAGTATGAGCATTAATCTCGGAAAAGCTCGAGGGCTTTTAGGACTTTAGGAAACTCCGTTTCACCGTCAAAACTCTACGCGCTCGACGATTGTATAAATATAAACGCGCTACAAAATCTACGCGGAGTTGGGCCAAAGATCTCGTAGAAAAAAAAACAAAAATTTGTTTTTTTGTTGGGATTTCGAAATGAGATTTTTGTCTTTTGTTATTGCTCGTCTAGACAAATTTATCGTCGCGCGATAAACGATAATTCGTTCGATTTAGAGATGATTTTTAATTCGACGATATCTTCGCGTTGAATCGAGGAGAATTAATTTCGCTCGTTCTATTTTTTCTTCTTCTTCTGATTACAGAGTACTGGTGCAGTGCCACGGCGACAAACGGTGAGTAAATTGAACGCGAATAATCATACACGCGGATTTTATAGCGCGTGTCTCTCCCTCTCTCTCTCTCTCATCCTTTATTCCCGTATATTTATCTATGGACAATTATTTTGCGGGACAGCACGGGGGAGGGACACGTCGCGTTTTATAAATAACGAGGTCGATGACGCGACAAGGCAGAATATTTATTGCAAGCTTCTCGCGATCGCCATATTCCGATAATGAATAATTTCATTATCATTAGAGCGAGGCTTCGCGATAACGAAAAGACAAAAAAAATGCAAAAAAATACCCAGGATAGAATTGTAACGATTCGAGTTGGTTGAAATTTTCCTTAATTTTGTTCTCTCTTCTCTTTCTTTCCATCGTTTCTTCGTACCACGCGTATACAACAGTGGACTATCGTGTTTGAATTTAAATGAACGCCCTCTCTCGGTACTCTTTTTCTTATAAACACACACACTCCCGCGCGCGCGCGCTTCGTGTACTAGGGGCGCGAGATAAATATGCGTATGATTATTAATTAATCATAATTATTATTCGCGGCGCGGTCTTGTTCCCTTCCCTCGATTTATTCCTACGGTTTGTATTTATCTCTACCTCGGCTTGACTCGATGAAAACCAACGCGCGAAATTACAATACAAAACCGTGCTGAGAACGAATTCCGCGTAAGTCGAGCGGGGTTATACGGGGGAAATAGAAAAAAAAGAATTTATTCTCTCGCTCTGGCTCACGGGCCACGCGTTAACTCGATGTGTATATCACGGTATTCATCTTGGAATATTTTAATGATTTATATCCCGTGTCTAGTACATGCACACCCCCTTCCTCCTCGCCCACACGCTCTAAGAGCGAGCGAGACTGTGTCTGTGTCTGTGTACTGTGAACAAAGCCAAGTGATAAAATCTAATACCCGAAGAGAATACGAAAATTGTAAAAAAAAAAGAAAAAAAAATACATTGTAAAATTCTTTACTTTTTTGTGCTTTATTTATCGGGAATCTAAAATTGTATTATCATTTTTTAAATCGTACATTCTTCGTGAAGATTTTTTCCCCTTCCACCTATGTCCATTGTCCGGGTCTCATTTTCGTCACATCCGTCCGTTTCTCCACGTTCTCATTACCAAACTTTTAAACCACATACCTATAAATATACTGTCTCTCTCTTTCTCCCTATACATATATATAGTCCTGTCTTTATCTATATATATATATATATATAGAGAGAGATAAAGACAGGACTGTATCTTTCATAGCGTTAAAAAGTTCGTCAGCATTAAGCCGGGTGTTATTTGATTTGCCAGTTGCCGGGTAGATGTGCGCTTGCGCAAGTGACCCTACCGTTGCTCATCCCCCTATCTCTTCGCCACAGAGCACCTCTAGGACCCTTCCACCTCTCTCCACCTCCGCCCTACCCCACTCTCTCACCCCCTCTGGCTGCTCCTATCTCTCCTCGTCGTTGTCGTACAATCCACAGAGTTCGCTTCTCGCGCCCTGCCCACGTCTGCGCACCTGCTGTCGTCGTCTACGTGCCGCAGGTCCGCGCCCCAGTCGCGAACAACCACCACCACCACCACCACCTTTCCTATCTCCTCACACTTCGTCCCGTACGCTCGCCTCTCCTATCACTCCTATTGCTGCTCGCCTGGCGACAGCGGCAACTGAATAGACACGCGATGACATCGAGCCATTCATCTATCGATCGTACATCGGTTTTGTATATATATATGTATATGTATATATATATAGGTAGTTCTACCTATGATGTATAGTTTCGTACTGGAGTAGACCGCGAGGTTTATAATCGTACATTGGCTGCGGCTGACTGCACGTCTGTTGCTATTCACCCCCCACCCCTTTTCTTGTGAAGAGCGAGGGAGAGAGCATTTCTATCCATTCTCGGGATGTTTCCCGGTTGGCAACACGACGACGACGTCTCCCCGAAAGCTGGGTTTCAGATCTTCGGGGTAAAATCTTTACAATCGAGCAATTTAAAAGTCAAATTTTTCCGTTTTACCTTGACGCTGGTCAATAAATTTACAATTACTGTTTTTTTTCTTTTTTTCATTTCCACTTTGTAAATTTTCAACCGAATAACTCGAGACGAGATTCATTTTGGCGAAAGGTTCACATTGGTATCTTCTTGGTTAAAGGCCGAGACATTTTGCTTGGCTGGCAGGTGACAAGCGTCGCCTTGTTATTTCACGGTGATAATGGAGAATTTTTTTTCGAAAAGCGCGTTTTCGTACCAAGACTCATGGGACCATTTATAATCGCATTTTCGACGCGCTTGACGGACGTGAAAAATAAAAATTGATATATATATTTATATATATATGTATAGATCTTGACCTTCGACAGATTTGATACGGGGCTGTTTCTTCTCGAAACGAGCAGTCAAACGCTGAGATGAGAAAAATCTGTGTCGTCTATATTTTATGCGTGAGAGTGAGAGTAACAGCGAGCGAGCGAGCGAGACGGAGAGACGTCAATCATTTCTCTCATCCGTGCCCGAACATGCCAGTCAGCTGATTGGAGCTTTGCCATCATCGTCTTTCCGTGTTTTTTTAAAAATGATTTTCTCTCGTCCGCATAGCCGACGAAAAAGTGACGAGATCCAGAAATTCCTCGACACACTCCCGTTACTAATAAGTGACACGTCCGTAACGAAAAATCGTTTGTCACACTTTTGTTTTCTTCGTTTCGTTGCCAAAAAAAAACAAAAAAAAATGAGGAATCGACGATTTATATTTACGATATTTATTTATATTATCGTCGTTAGTCGAAAGGTGGTGAGAACCCGTAGGGCTTGGTTAGGGACGCAAGGGACAACGATATCAAACACTCGGAACGGGCGTCGCGTTGATAAATCGCTTCGAGCGTTAAAGTGGCCAAGACAACGCGAAGACCCGTCTAATCGGTGACACGCGACCACGACCCTTCCCGCATATATTTACCCCCGTCCCCTCCACACAGTGATTTATTTCACACATAGGCGAAAAGATAATCGTATAAGCGAATACAATTTTTTTATTTACTCATTATTTAAATAAATAGTTCGATTGACAATTTTGACAAGATTTTGCTCGGTTCGAGTAAATTTCGTGCAATATTTTTTACGAGCCGACCAACTGTCCCGTGACCTCGTTGAGCTGTGCGAACTCACGGCAATTTCTTTCCTTCCGGTTTTCTTTCTTCACTGACAATTCTCCGTTCTCCTCTGCCATGCGGCTAATAAGTCTCAAAACATTTATACGACAGCGCGGGTATAATAATGCGGGGGAACATGTATAAAAGCCGGCAAAAGCAACACCTGCGTGAGTTCAGCGCTATAAACTGAAAGGAGAGAAGAGAGGAGAGAGAGAGAGAGGTGTACGGACGAGCTCCGAGAATTTCTCGCTCGTGATGAAAGAGAGACGCGAGAGTTTCAATATAAGGAAGGTGATGGCCCTCGCTTCCTTTTCCTCTCTTGTCCTTCTCCTTCTCCTCACCTCGTTCACCTTTTCGTTACTTCTTTTCCTAGCCTGTTTCTTTTTCTCACTCTCTCACACTCACTCTGCCAACTACGACGACAACGCGACGTCGACGTCGACGACGACGACGTCGACCCAAGCAAGATCCCGTACAGACGGACGTTTCGCTGAAATTTAATTAAAAAGTTTCGTCGGCGGTTCGCGCTCGCGCGAGCTCCCCAACCGAGCGAAACAGCACACAAACCGTTCTTACTCTTTCTCTTTCTCTCACCCTCTCTATCTCCCTCCCTTTTTCACTATATAACTCGCGCACCCGTGTAATTTCTTTTGACGTATTAACTGTGCATGCTGTTGCTGCAACGACGAAGGAAACATTGTCTCGAAAAAAATATTGCAAGATAACTCCGTCTTACGAGCTTACGTTCAGATTATCATAATTCTTCGTTACACGTCGAATTGTACAATTAACGTTAATTGCTAAATTTATCACACGAAAAAAAAAGAAAAAAAAAACGACAAGCTTAACAATGTCCTTGCTATATTTGTCCAAAAAATTATTTGTATTTACAATAATAATAATATTAATATTAATAATGCATTATTCATTTTTTAAATTACGATATAAATAATATAAATTAAAATGGCCATAATTCGAGGTAAAAAATAACAACCTGTCCATTCGCGCGACGAATCAAGCATTTATATGAATATTCATGGGTCGGCAGGTCGAAACGTTTTTATTTCGGGTAGCAATGAACTTTATTACCGTGCTCGATGGACGTATATGGGTATGCAGGCGCCCGTTGCAATTTCACTTACATTAGAGTCCAGTTTCGTTGTTTCGCCACGTCCTTGCATAGGTAGCCGCTGGCTGTTGCCGGTTGCAGCTGGAACGGACGTTGGGTGGTGGTGGTGGTGGTGGAGCTGGCGGTGCCCTCGGACGCCGAGCTCTTGGCAACAGAGACAAAAAACGGTCGTTATATCGGTGGCACACGTAGCAGACCCGCTCGAGCTGTTGGGCTTCCGCCCTTTCGACCTTATTTTTCGTTTATGGGGCCCTCGTCGTGTTGCGTGAGAGTGAGAGAGAAAGAGAGAGACCCAGAGATAGAGATAGAGAGGGAGAGAGAGACCACCCACCCTTTAGCCGCTTTTGCGCTCTCATTTCTATTTCTCCCCCTAGACTCGTTATGTCACTTCCGCATATTTTTTCTCTCCCTTTCTCCTTTTTTTTTTATTTTTCATTGCAATTAGATCTGTGAGACTCGAGGGTGCCCAGGTATTCGAGAATTCTTTATAATTTCTGATACAAGTCGGAAATTTTAACGCGTCGAGAAAAAAACTCAGCTAAAAGCAACGAATTGTAATTCCGAGAAATATATTATTTATTTATAACATTGATGAATTAATTATCCCGTGAGGATTTGTGTTTTATCGTATAATTTTTATTATATTTACACGTACAACTTTGTCGGCGAAAATTCCCTCTTTCGTTTCGAAAGCCGCGTACGAAGGTATATTCTTGCGAAGGCTCGTCTCAACTCGCCAAGTTTCTCTCTCGACCCTTATATCGTCACACCTCCCTTCCACACGTCCCTTCTCTCGCTACGGCTTTGCGCGCTTTGACATTTTTACGCATCGTCTCGGTCTCTCGCTTCTTCTTCTTCTTCGTGTTTTTTCTTTTTTTTGTTGCTTACCTCCTTGAACAACGTTCACGCACCGCGCCTGGTTACTTCACCCTCGTAAGGCGACCCGACGATATTCGCGACCTCATTATAGTGACTCTCGCCTATATATAGGTATATCACTCCCCGTCGAACCTTCGCCGGCGAGCCAAGCTCCATGAAAGGGCTTTACCCGAGGTATATGCTCCCTCTCTCTCTCTCTCTCTCCCTCCCTTTTTCTTTACTCTCGCTTTAGCTCCTTGTCGTCGAGAGCTCGGGTTGTATATATCGAAGCGATATCCAAGAAGATCCCTGAACGTAGCACGCTTCAGCGATATTGAAATTTCCTCGTAAATAGAGCGGCGCGAGGCGAAGAGGTAACAACAACAACAACAACAACAACAAAAAGAACCGCAGCTTCGGAAAAGCTCTCGTATTTAACAATACGCGTTATATGGGGCTAGCTTGCGTAAAATTACATCGTGGAAATATCCCTCGTCGTCGATTTTTTTTTGTTATTTTCGGGGCGAACGCCAGTTCGAAACTAATTATTGAAATGAACGAGAATCGATCGTTTTATTTAAAAACGTCGTTCAAAAATAAATATCAATCATGACCCGTTGGGCCAAGTTCCATTTTCGTTGTCGAACCATTTCTGGAATTGACACAAGGGAGGAATTATTACGAGGTGTATTATTTTTACAATTATTTTACAGAAATTTCACACGTTTTATCAAACGCTTGATTTTTTTTTTCAATCTCGAATAATTTTAAGAAATTGTGTTTTTTATTTTCGTTGTTTTCCAAGGTCGGGACTTGAATCTCGTGGAACAATATTTTGAGATACTTTGCGCTCTTTGCGCGCCGGCACCTTTTAAGAAATTCGTGCATATTTTCTCTCGTCTCTCGTTCTATACTCGTACACTTTTCGTAAATATAAAAGCGACGTCTAGACGTCAGCGCGTGTGCGCGTTTTTCCCTTTTGGGAATATATATATATATATATATACATTCGTATATATAATAGCGAGTACGCCTATATAGCACGTGCTTCCTTTCTGTTCTTTGTCTCTGCGTGTGTTACGAGCGCCTCGTGACAGGGACCATTTACTCTTCTCGGAATTTTTTTCGGGAACCTTCGAGGGTTCTTTTCCGTCGAGTACGGTGCTACCCTCTTTTTCCCCCATTCGTTTATATATATATATATATCCGTGCCGTGTCTCCTCCAGGTTGGTCGAGCCACGAGGCCCTTTAAAAGTTTAAAGGGCCGCTCCAGCTGCCGCGTTTTTGGCCCTTCTCGTTTCTTTAAAAGCCAGGGCCATCTCTCGAGAATCGAATGCTCGACGAACGTTGGCCAGATTCGTGAAACAAGAAAACACACACACACGCGCACGGGAGAGAGATAAACGTACCGAGGGCAAGGGCGATAATTTTTTCCATCTCGTATCACCTTCGGCATTTTTATTTTTATTTTTTTTTTAACAAGAAAGTTGGGAATTTGATTCGTACGTGTTTCCGTGGGAGAATGAAGAATAATTACGTCGTGTTCGTGTGTTACAACCTCGAATCCAGACATCGAGGGAAATTAAATGACGAAAAGGAAGACAGAGACAAAAAGGAAAGAACAAAGAATTAAACATCGCTCGTAAAATGTAAATATCACAGCCCAACGTTCGTTCTACTTTGCGAGCCACGGCATTTGATGCATAAACATAAAGTTTACGATCGTTTTATTTTTCTGTTCATTCTTTCTCCCTCGCAATTCGCCTTATTCCTAACTGACGATTGCACTGATTACAATTGCGAGTTTTTCTTAACTCCTTTTTTGTTCTTCTTTTTCTTCTTCTTCGTCTTCGTCTTCGTCTTCTTTTCTTCGTTCGCGAGTCTCGTTCGAGCTCTCGTTCCGGCAAAAGCCAGTAACTAACCTTGCTCAAGTAACTAGAGCTGTATATGTATACGTCAGTTACAAAGAAGTAAAACGAAGGATCTCGCAAGAAGAGGCAGCGTTGCTATATGTATACTTGCGTATGTGTGTGTGTGTGTGTGTGAGAAGGAGCGAGAGAGAGAGGAGAGTGAAAAAAGAAGAGCGACAAACTCGTCGGAGATTCACGGTCGACCGAGACCGAATAAATCACCGCTGCATTCTCGTGCCGAGAGAACGCTTTGAGCGAAGACAGAGCGAGAGAGAGAGAGAGATAGAGAGAGAGGGAGAGCGAACGCAACAAAGACGAAACAAAAAATGTTGGAAAAAGGCAGACAAAACGAGGTGGGGGTGAAAAAAAATTGCGTTCCTATTTTTACGTCACTCCCCCGCACACGTATAAAAAGGGGTACACTTTTGCCAGAGGCTCGAGAAAAAGAGAAAGAGAGAGAGAGAGAGAGAGAGACAGTTACGTAAATCGTTCTGAGGAGAAATAACTCGAGCGTGTTTCCCTTGAATATTTCTCGAGCTTCCGTCGAATATGCGTAGGCGTCACGATGATAATAATAATAATAATAATAATAATAATAATAATAATAATAATAATAATAATAAAGTACGAGGCCAAATTTGTTTCAAATATTTATCTTACAAAAATAAAATGTTACGATACGTGCACACGTATATGAATAATCTATATATTATAAAATATAATATCATATTATTTAAATATATATTTATGTACATATTTATACATATATACATTAACCATCGATTGTCATATCACGTTTCTGCTTTATCGCAATAAAGATCTCCGATCCAATACCCATATGTCCTCGCTTAATCATAAATTCTCATATCCTATAACGCCTGTGTGTACGAAGAATTATAAAGGCTAGACCGTTCTTGCACAATTATAGGTTTCAGTAGTTTGCCTATATATATATATACGTACTGTGCTCGTATTAGCTTGAAATTTTCCAGACCCAGTAGCAATATCGGGCGTCCTGCCGAGAGACGTAGAGAGAGAGAGAGAGAGAGAGATAGAGAGATAGAGAGATAGACGAAGAGTCATACACGTGTGCGTTAAACGCGAAGAGATGGGCCGGAGAGCCAAGACCGGATGGCTGACGTTAATTCATAGGGAGAGATTAAGTCGGTCGAATCGAGAGAGAGAGAGAGAGAGAGAGAGAGAGAGAGAGAGAGAGAGCGCTGATCCGAGAGCGCCCCGAGGGCCAGAAGAGATTAGCCTGATGAGTTCCAGGGCAAATTATTAGGCATTAGCCCTTGGCGGACGCTCGGCCGCTTACCGCACCCATACACACGCGTAACACATACGCAGATCATGCAGAACACCGAGCAGTGAACAGACTGCTCTCCGGGTATGATCGTCTCGGCCCCATCGACAAACCCACGAGCCAACTGAATCTATAATACGTAATATTGTAAGCAACCCTCCTACGTAAACCGGAGCACACGTATATACGAGCCTCTATCACTACGACCGTACCTACTTTATCCAACCAGAGACAAACAAATATCGATCCATTTGATTAGAAATCAAAGAATTCGACGAATCGATAATAATTTATTATCATCATTATTATTACCATTAAATTATTATTAATTATGTGTGTATATTATTACATTTATTTACATATTATTGTATAATATATTATCAATTATATATTAATAATAAATGCAATAATCGTTCATTGACTTTTGATCAACGAATCATTGACAATATTTTCTTGCTGAGTGTGACGACTCGGTCGAGTCGACACGGAACGACCCGTGTATATGGACGTATACATCGTTGGACGTTATACTTCTCTAAAAGCGTGGGCACACGATCTATCGGACGTTTTATGCCCGTGTTATTTCTGCGTGAATATAGCCCGCGTTAACGAGCCCGAACCTCCGCGACGTGGCCGTTAACTCTCGCATGGACGCCCGAGTGCATCTCGGCTTGCACATGGTGAAGTAACTAACGTGAAAGAGCAACGGGGCGAAGGGAGGGGGGGGGGGGGTACAAGGGAGTAGATGGAAAAGTTAAAATCCTTTGCGCGCAGGATATCCTTTTAAAGGTCCCCTGTTACTCTCGTCACGAAGACTTATACTGATTATGGGTTTACCGTAATCAATGAATTTTCGCATCACCATTTATGGATCGCAAGGGGGTTATATCCCCTTGCATCGAGCCATCCCACGATTTTACAAAGTGTTCGGGCAAATTTTATCGACCGTGGCTGGTATTAAGATTATGTTTTATTTTTCGAAACGATTTTCTTTCTTTTTTCTTTGCATTTTTGTTTTTTTACGTCCTCAACCTCTCGTTTCTTCGCTCGCCCTGGTCGCTAGTCCTGTTATTAATTGACGACGTAAATTACGCTAAATTGTTTTATTATCTCGCTTAGCCGTATTAATCGACCCGACGGAGAAATTCGCACGAGTTTTATGTATGTGCTATATCACACACACATATACATACATACATACATACATACATATATATATATATATATATATATATATATATATATATATATATATATATATATATATATATATATATATATATATATATATATATATATATATGCGCCTATTTCCTCCTTCGCTTATATCATCGCCTGCCGTTCTTATCGAGCCAAACGTTTATCCCTTTTTATGCAACTATATATATATATATATATATATATTCCAGTTTCCGTGCATGTTACATCATTTCATTTATAGGTACATATATATACAGACAAAATAGGAATTATTTGCATATGAAGAGTCCGCGACGGTTAATGTCCTCTTGAATCCGTTTATTGTCTCTCGTGGCTTGAATTAATTCCCGGAGGGTATAATATCCTTCGTACGAATATCTGGCGATCCTCGCACGTACTCCATTACGCCTTGGCCACGGATGTCTCGGTAGTTATTTCATAATTTTCGGATTAGTCGCGAGAGGGCCAATGGTCTAAACCTCAAAGCCCGATTGCGTTCTCTCGACGAGGATCGCCTCGGTCATCCTTTTCCCAACCCCTTTGGCAATAAAAACTCGTACAATCCTCGTATCGTCCACACGTTCGAGACCTCTCGATGATTATTCAGAAAAGGCAAATAATTAATCCTTCGTAACGTTAGAAACGAGCCGCGCGTTGCATATTTGATTGATCTGATTTTTTCCCTCTCATTCTTTTTATTCTTTACTTTTTATATAGAAAAATCGATTTATCGAAAATTAAAGTTTGATTCGAGATATCGACCTTTCTTTATCTCTCCAGCGTCGTTTTTTTTATCTGACGTGACTTATCACTCCGACACGTGGCAACGAGGAACGATGACTGACAATCAAGGACGCGCGAAAATTCCTCGCGAACGTCGGAGCGAGAGAGAACATAGCGATGATCGGATAAAATAAAAAAATAAATAACAAAAAAGAAAAAAGAAACGAAGAGGAGGAAGGGAAGAATCCGTCACGCCCAGGTTAAGCTGATGGAAGGGGAGAGAATATCGTTTGCCTTCGCTTATATAATCATTATTCTCGATTCGTCGTACGCCTATAACTCTATATATAACCAGGCTCGTCTCTCTCTCACCCTGTTGATAAAATAGTAATAATAATCAAGCCTATACGCGCTCAACGTCTCGTGTTCCACGGATTTCATATAAATTCTAGGACCGTGCCTGGCTTCGTTCGGGTTTCCGGCATCGCTCATAATTAATACTATCTTCCTATACAAGGATGCGGTAGATAGAGGGGTGGAGAGGAGTCTCCGGAGCAAGGGGGGATGGTGGCAAAGGGGTAGGAAAAGTGATTGTGAGAGGGTGTGACAGTGGGCGTTTTGATCTGACTGGAGGGTTGCCATCGACTTGTGTATGGGGGCGTGTGTGTGTGTGTGCAGACGTGACTACCCATACTGTTTAATTTTACCACAGCGCTGTGCTCACAGTTCTCGAACGAAAAAACAAATATCATAATATATTTAATTCTCGCTCTCTTTTCCCGTCGTCTCTTATAACATAAACATATTTGTATAGTTATAGGTATAGTTAAGTTTTTTTTTTTTCATATAAAGCGCTCTCGTTTTTCTCCATTGGCTGCACTCATTCTCTCTCGGTCGTCGTTTCTCCGCTCCCTCGCCTCGGTGATCCTTTCATCGGTCCAGCCCGGAAGGGAGAGAGAGAGAGAGAGAGAGAGAACAAAAAATAAAATAAATGAAACTCGTAGTCGTCTTTGCCTCGACTCATTGCGCTGAAAGAGAATCGTTGAGAGGAATGAATGAAACGAATAATCCTTGAAGCTATCGACGGAACCGGCGCGCGTCGTCAATTCTCTCTCTCCCTCTGTCGTTTTTCTCATTTTCCTTCGTCGCTCGGCTCTCCGATTAGCCTTTTCACTTGGTTTACTTTCTACTCGAGCTACCTCATGGCGACTTATATATTTCTCAACAAATATATATATATATATATATATATATATATATATATATATATATGTTTATTTAAATATGTATATGCACATATATGTGTATATATGTATATATATATATATATATATATATATATATATATATATATATATATATATATATATATATATATATGGGTGTGTATGTGTATGGTTAAACATGTATAATATATATAAATATATATGTTAGAGGTAGAAGCCACGTTCATCTCTTTTGCATATCGCCATCACTTCCCTCTCCCCTCGCTATCACTTCTATAGATAAGAAAACGTGGCTTTCCCAGTTCCTCGACAACTCTCGTCCCTGTCAGACCTGGTAACGACTTTGCGTCTCGTTCAACGGGAAGAAGCTGCTCCGTAGTCTTGTCGTGCGGCGGAGCTAACTTCGCCCTTATACATATCTAAAGAATATATATATATATAAAGTTACTATAGATGTAGTAATATAGCGCACCGGGCATCGGAACGACGGGCGGCAAATCGCTTGGAATAATTAATAATTAACGTCGAACGTGACCGACATGACTCGACGAGGGATAACCTGCGTCTTTCTCTTTCTCTTCCCCCTCGCTCTCTCTCTCTCTCTCTCTCTCTCTCTCTCTGTCTCCCTCGCATCAGCATCGAACTAGCACGCTCATCGCGCGGCAAACGGTCCCGATACGCCAGGGCGCTGTGTGTGCTCTCGCGCGAAAATCAAACTCTTTTGCATATCGTGAAGCGAACGAGGACTTTTCCCTCGTCAACCCTTTTATACGCCCGATGATCGCACCTCGCTTTTTTTTTGCTTCGGCTTGGGGAGAGGGCTTGAAACGAATGAGGAACAAAAAGAAAACGTGCAGTCCTGAATTACCGGGAAATTTCGGTGTTAAGGGAAGTTCATCGATCAACGACGAGATTTTTTCGTTTTATCGTTGATTAACGCGGTAATTAAGGGAACACCGACGGAGGGAGAGATGGTAAAAGTGTACAAGGGGTGGCAAGTTCGATAGTAGAAATAATGACGATAAAATTCTTTGTGAAAATTTGTGTGTTTTTTATTCTCATTTAATCAATAATTATCTAATTATTACAAATGATCGTGACTGTCGGTAAATGTCTGTGAAAAATCGTCGATCGAGCGTATTTTTTCTTCCACATTTCTATACGTATGTAAAACACTCACGTATATATATATATATATACGTATGTAAGTGTGTAACTTGGCCAAGT
>OZ024923.1:38147868-38151113 GCA_964017225.1 Netelia inedita
AGTAGCTTTCGTCCGTTTTCCTGGGTCAGTCCCATAGCCCGGAGGGAGGATAGGAGACACACACACTCGACGAACGGAGTTCACTGGGTTAGAGAATGATATCAACGCGATCGAGAGAGACAGAGAGGGAAGAATGCACGAACGTAACGAGAACGTATGGAGCCTAGAAGAGGCTGGTTTCACGCTGGACCGTTGCCAAGGGCTTCGGATTTCCCGAACACGTAACCGCTGTTTTTAGTGTCCGACGGCTGAAATACGCTCGCGAGAACTCGCGCGTTCTATGTCTATACGTATTAATTTCCCTTCGTTTATATTCTTTCTTACATTCTTTCGTTTTTTTCTCCCCCCTGTATTTCATCATTTTTATCGTTCGTCTAATCGTAATCGACGTAGTGGAAATAAAAATCGGCGAGTGATAAAGTACGGTCCCTTTTTCTCTATAGTTTCCCGATGTAAAGGGCCAGAGGGGAGATGAGATTTTTCATCGTAAAATGTGTTCCCAAAATCGAGGTTCGATAATTTTCCATTTTCCGGTATCGTCTACCTGGAAAAGGTTTTCTTTCCGTTCGTCCCCGTCTCTTGGTTTTCTATACCCGCGCTTTGTTCGAGACAGACGCATGGACCAAACGCAACAGCGACGATTCTCTCTCTCTCTCTCTTTCTCTCCGTCGCGTTCTCATGAATCGACCGACAAAAATCCCGCAGGAATCGATGATTATAGTCCTTGCAGGACTCCTCGACGAGGGTCGCTGGAGGATACGTGTGTATCTATTGGAAACTAGGGGCGAGCAGGAGGGAGAAGAGTTTGCACACTCGAACCGTAGAAATATGTTTTCATCCGCGATCAACTCCGATTATCGTCACCTGGTTCCACCGGTTAGGAGCTCCTCCTCCTGAGATGCTTTTCAACGGTGTCTCCTCGCTCTTATTATATTCCTTCATCGTCTACAAGAGGGCTAAATTTCGCAGACAAAAAAAAAGGAATAAAAATTTTCTTTTGCCTCGCGAATTCACGTTGAGATTTTTCTACGTAACTTTAAGAAATATTTAACGCGATCGATTATTACGATATAATAATAACAATAACAATAAAAATAATAATTCATTGTTATTATTAATAATTATAATAATAAAAATTGTCTACGATTCGAATTATACATACGTTGTTATGATCCACGGAGCGTCACCTAACGAATTTGAAATATCGCACGAATCGAAAATTCTTCGTTAACATCTGCTCTGACAACTCGAGAAAACCCGCGCGATACGAAATCCACTCCGAAGATCGTTACAATTCTAACATATCGCACAATCTAAGGACTGCACTTACCACCTGCTAGTATCGTCGCCCAACGCACTTTTGTACAATTCTAGAAAACAGCACGATACGAAATTCACCTATGACTCAGGACCTGGCGTACGCACCCATTTGCGAGATAGATAAGATCATTCGATATTGGTTTCTCCTATTACCAACATTACACGAGAAAAGGTATCGGAGTCACAACGCTCAAATGAATTCGTTAGCCCTTGACACTTCGTTGAGAAGTCACTTCCGTTTGACACGTGAACTGTGACTCGGAGGGTGCGATGAGCATACCCAATACCTGTATAATTCACCCCTTCTAAGACGAAACAATAATTCATGTACTGTCCAAACCTAAGCGAGCCGACGAGCTCTTTCCAGGAATCCCCTACTTATTAATTAGGTCACCAAATTGTTATGACCAATCAGAGGACGAATCAAAATGTAACCAACCAATCAAAGGATTTAGCTAGCCCTAAGCAACCACCAAAAATTAATATAAAAAGGCCGTCCTTCCGCTAAGGAGGCAGTTACAATTTCAACGGGGACCAGCAACGCAACTACCTTGCGCAACAGAATCTGCGGAGCATTCTCGCTCGTCGTCCGTTTGAGTATCAAGTTGTAAACTCACCCAGGCCTACAAGTCGTATACTGTAATATATCTTAGAGTCAGTAAAGTAGTGTTTTCAATAAAAGACTTTGAGATAAACTTCGAGTATCCAGCATATTCTCTTCCCTCTTCATCGAGTCATCAGAGTCACCGCTACAGTACACCGAGCATCCACCAGTCTTCGATATCACACGACCCACGAAAGAGTGAGTCGATCTATCGTACAATCTTTCGCATAGTCAAAACTGACCATCGAACTGTCGAAGTCGACGGTGCCATCCTAGTTGAAAACCCTTCCAAACGAATCTTGCGATAAAGTAAAGGCGAGATTTCCGTCCCTGAGGAAAGGACTTAATTGCCCTGCCTCGAAAAGAGAAATCGAACCGTGCTACGCATCCCCATACTCGGGAGAGTTCAGCGGATCGTAACAACGTCTTTCTTTCATTCCTCGCGAATTAAAAAGCTTTCGATTTTACGAGAATTCTTATCGTCATGACCGTCGAACCGTGCGATGTACGAGATCGATGAGTAAAAAGCGATGAATCAGTAGACGCTTTACGAACGAGACGTCCGAGCGACGAAGATAAAAACAAACAAAAGAGAAAAGCGGAGGAACGTGTTTCCCTCGTTTACTATCGACTCGCCGATGACTCGATAAATCCCGGCGTCTATCGATCGGACGATCGTACGTTGTACACGCATAATACATTAAGCCGTGTCGTTTGGATTCGACGGCGATCAAAGTGTACCGTGAGTTCGCGAAAAGAAAAGGAAAAAGAAAAAAGAAAACGAAGGAAGAAAAAAACTAAGAAACACGTCGTGACAGTCCAACTTCTCGTCGTGAATTTATACGTCGCCACGTGTGTGTGAGTGTGTGTATGACAGAGAAACGTGTGGCGAACGCGTACGTCCGGGCTCTCGGGACTTACCGAGAAAACGCGAGATTGAGTGCTCGGACTGGCGTAACGAGAGTCACCCACGCGTGACGAGAGAGTAACTCCTCGCTCTTTGGGGATACACGGAATAAACGATCTTTGGACTCGTCGATTGAAGCGACCTCACGTACATACCGACGCGATACGACGCACCTCGATGATACTTGCGTAATACCATACTTGCTTATATCCACGTGATTCTTATTTTGCGATCGAGGAGAAGAGACGAATCCTCCGCTGTTCTCGATTCGCGAGTCCCCATGGCGCCGATAAAGTTGTCTTTTCTCTCGATAAGACGTAGGAGAGAAAGAGTGGCAGAGTAAGTGTAAGACAGAGACGGATAGAGACAGAGCTCGTTTAATCAACCAAGGTCAACAGCCACTGTGCACATAAC
>OZ024923.1:38151313-38226313 GCA_964017225.1 Netelia inedita
AGCAGCAGCAGCGGCAGCAGCAGCAGCAGCAGCGACAACCGGGATATCCCAGCTGACTGGCCGGTCCTCGGTCGCGATCGTAAAACCTCGTGAAAGTTCGGATCTTTGTCTGCCGGCCGTGCACGAGGAGTTATACCGGCGAGTCGGTGCTCGCTGTCAGTTGGCGCTGTGACACCGAAGGGAGATGACGGTGCTCTGTTCCATCCGGAACCATTAACATCCGCACCGCGTCAGAGAAAAGATATTTGATACTGTTGTAAATCGAGATTGAGAAGAATTGACGGTGATAGAGGTCAAAGGAAAGAACGAGAAATAAGGAAGAATCGCGAGAGAAGAAGAAGAAAAAAGGGAAAACGAGAGAAAAGATAATCGCAACTCGATAGTGTGAACCTTCGTCGAAGGGAAAGAATTTAAAGAATAAAAAAAAAGAAAAGACAGAGAGATATATATATATACATATATATTATTGGACAACTGTGCGCGCAACGGGAGGAAGAGTGAAGCAAGAATTAATTCACAAATTACGAGGTACGAGTGACCTCGCGAGACGTTTTTCATTATTTTTGTTCTCTTCTTCCGTTCCCTCGTCCCCATCGTCCGTTCGTCGATCGTCGACCGATCACGCGGAAGAGGAGACGATATCTCGCGTTTTTGCGAAACAAACGGTCGTGGCTCGATAATCGGCCGAGAATTTCTTTGCCGTGGCACAAGACGCCACGTCGATATTCCTTTCTTCTTAACGAGCTTCGTTTTTGCTCCGTTTTTGTGTGTTTTTTTTTTTTGCTTTCGTTCTTATTCTATAATCGCCATTGTCGTTAATCTCGTAACGTTCGGGCCCGGGGCTCGATAATTGTGATAACAAAAACGAAAATCGTGATAACGGTGGAAACGTCGTCGGGCTCGACACCACCGAGAGAAAAGAGAATTAAGAAAAAGAGCGGAGAGAAAAGAAAAAAGAAAACGAAGAAGAAGAAGAAGAAGTAGTGAAATTTCCGTTAGTTTTGTTAATTCGTCCAACACGTACGTTAAGAAGAATTTTTTTTTTTTTTTTCGAATCGAGACTACGCGATTTTGCTTCTTTCTTCGTTTTAAAATCGAAAACTGTGATATAATAAAATCGTCGCGAGGCGAACCGGAAATCTCGACCACTTCCAACCCGGTCGTACTTCGTCCTCCTCCACCCCCCTCTCACGCCTCGCTCCTTCCACTTCGAACATCCTACCAACTCGCAAAATTTTATCAATTTTCCCTCTCACTCTCTCTATCTTTTTATCATTTTTCGCGAAATCACGTCTCTCGACTCGCGCGAGGAAAGACGATTTTTTTTTGTTTTATTTTTTTCTCTCATCGTACGATCGAATTTTCTACGCTCGTTGTGTGTCAACGTTCTTCTGTTTAATCGTTTTTCGTTTTTGTTTCTAAACGTTTCTATGTGCTCGTGTATGAATAGACAATCTATCGAAAGTTCTTCGAGATACGCGACGATCGAATAAAAATCGATCGTTCGCAAGTTGTTTTTTTTGTTTGTTGTCGGAGGATCGAGTCAGTGTAAAAACTTGCGACTTCTACGAGCAACCATCACGATCCTCCAACCCCCTTGTTGCTCCGGATCCTCGTACGGTGAGTTACGAAATAATTGATCGATAATAATTCGTGTTTTATCGGGTTTTAGGAAATAATTTGGGAAAAGAGAAGAGGAAAGAAAATATTTCGAGGAATGAGAAATTGCAATTTTGTTTCTCTTATTTCTCGATGGTTAAACGACAAAATGTCGTGTTCGAGTTATTTAATCAGTTCGAGGCGACCGCCGTCGTCGGCTGACACGTTCCTGTCATTCGATTGCATCACCGTCGGACGCAAAACGAGTCTCTCTTTCTCTCTCTCTCTCTGTTTCTCGCGGAACACGTATTTTCGTACACGTACCACGACAGTAAAATTTTACCCTCCGTCACTTCCGGATTATGCAATGATTTTTTGTTTTTCTTTCTAAATTTAATCGTCATTCATCCCTCGCATTGAAAATTCTTGCCCCCTTTTTCTCTCGGTCGCGACGACGCGAGGACTTAACGTTGCAAATTTTCATCTCGTGTAATATCGTACATTCCGCGTCATCGACGAGGAATCTCAATGTTGAGCCGAGTAACACGAATAAATATCGTCAAAAATGCATTCGAGGACGAAAGATTTTCGTACGAAATATTATCAAAATTTTCCTCTCTTGCCCGTAAATTTTATCCCAGCTCGTTGAAAATATTCCGAAAATAATCGAAAATCTACTCGTACTTTTATTCTTGTAATAAAAACAAAAATACTGAAAAAAAAACAAAAAAAAACCAAATCACAATTTTTCCGATCATAAAGCTTTCGTCCGGAACAAATGACAAAACGAATGTGCGTGTGCATGTGTGTGTGTGTATTTTTTTTTCTCCTATCGACAAATGTATTCACAGAATACCACGAGTTGCAGAAGCATATTCGAACGCTGGCGCAGTTTGCCAAAATTTTCAATCGATTCTAGCTCGACGACGAGTACGAGAGGGGTTGTAGGGTTGGAGAGGGGAGGTGGTCGAGAATTCGCGCGTGTGTGCTTCCGTACCCGCAGAGACCGGAAGCTTATCGAAAATACGTTGAAGCTCCCACCGTGCTTGCACTCAGGCCTGCACACGTAGGACGGAAACGGGCAATGATTTATTTTACACCGTTTCGAATATCTCTCCGTTTGCAATTCGTACTTTCATATATATATATATATATATATATATAATCAATATATACATATATTCGGGTATTATGCAATTATCAGAATTATAGCAATTTATATTAATGCATAACTCGAGCTCGAGCGGGGGTGAGAACATGAAATATTAACGAGAGGTAGCGTGGAGAGTTAGGAGAGCGAGCGAGAGAGAGAGAGAGAGAGAGGGAGGGAGGGAGAGTTGGAGTGGAAGATACAAATTCATGAATATTGATTCGACGAAGAGGCAATCCGTGGTAGCGGAACGAAAACCAGTAGTCGAGCCTCCCGCGATCACGCGCGACCGCGCGGAGGGTCGCGCGACGCTCGTGGAGGACCACAGGGGTTTTCGCGAGAGTCGCGTGTTCACGGCACCTTTACCCCGTCCGAGATTAAACCGTTCGAACGAAACACTCGGAATAAAGTTACTTCTTCGACGTCGTTCCTTACGAAATACGCGTTTAATCATAAATAAGAGAAAAAAGAAACAGGACGAATACGATAATAAAGAGCGTTTCGCTCGAATCAATTTTGAAACAACGGGGTGAGAAAATCGTATTTTTAATCGTCGATTAATTTGTCTTTTTAACGGCAAAATATGATTTTGCATTGGCATTAATGTTTATTTTACGATACGAGAATCGTAAAATCGACCTGAAATTTGTATATTCGTTAAAAAGTAGCGAATTGGCGAATACAAAATTTACATTATATGTTTTTTTCTTAAATCGTTTTACCTATACCTGTAGGTGTCGTTGACTTTTTAAATCGTTTTTTTTTATTATTCTCTGTGTGTGTGTGTGTGTGTGTGTTTTTTTTAGTTTGTTGTTGGTGCGTCTGGTTTATTTTACGATCGAAGATTTCCATTCGACCAAAGTCCACTTTCGACTCTGGCCATTTCCGTTCCGTGTGTGCTCACCGTCGCTGGGTTTATATAGCTACTGGGAGATGGTCGATAGCGAGAGAGACCGGGACACACCGGTGGCGTGCGCCGGTACTCTCTATACCTACTACCGTACGCCCCGCTTGCTATACAACCGAGTGAGAGAGAGAGAGAGAGAGAGAGAACGAACGCCGGGTGATAACTCACCGCGCATTGTTAACAGCCGTGGCGATACCCGGTGCATTGTTGAAATTCTCTCGTTCCGGAACGTTTAGTATATAGGATGCTCGTGCGAAGCTTCCCTCCGCCTCTCTGTCTCCCTCTCTCTGTCTCTGTCTCTCTCTCGCTCTCTCTCTCTCTCTCTCTCTTCATCTCCAAGCAAGAAAATCCTGCAGTCAGAAACGCTGAGAATCCCTGACGATTATTCACGTTTCTCTGCCCTTTCTCTCTCTCTCTCTCTTTCTCTGTAAATCTTTTCTATCCCTTTCGCTCCCTCGACGAGTTTCACCCCTTTTCTCGCATGCTTATACACAGTGGGACGCGCACACAAACGCGAAAGCGAACGCAGGAAGCCTCGATGTATGGAATTGCATTTCAATTGAATTTATTCAACGAGATAAAATGCTCCGAACCTCTTCCGTCTCTTTTCTCTCTCTCTCTCACTCTCTCTCACTCACGCTCGTTCAGCCGATCTCGATTTTCTCCCGTACGAACGAGCGCCCCGAAGAGAGCCTTTGGTGATTCTTCTCCATTCGTCTCTATTTCTCTATCGCTCCGGAAAAATGTTCTTTTCCTTTTTTTTTTCGCCAACTCGATCGAATCATTTTTATTAACAAGAAGTACGATATAATACAAAAATAAACACGCGATAGAATAACACGAACGAGAAAATCACGTAGAAACAAAATCAAATGTGCAAATCGACGTCGATACTTGTCTGCGAAAAGACAACAACAAAAATCAAACGAGAGAAAGATAAATCAATAAAAAAAATATATTAAAAAAAAAAGAAAAAAAGTTAAAAAATAGAAAACAATTCGATTCATCTTTCTCCTGCGTCATAACGATGAGATGGCTCGGATCGGAAGTGAAGCCGTGGATTTCTCTGTGGCTTTTATTTGCGCCTCATCGCTACCACGGGAATAAATTGATAGGTGCACGAGCTCTCGATAGTGCTTTAGGAAAAAACAAAAATTTCGATTTTTATTATTGTTATTATTATTTTTTTTTAATACTATTTTATTCGTTCTCTCGTTCACGAACCGTCGAGCCCGCATCTCCGTTCATCTCTAGGCTTTTTTTTATGTATCGTGTATTCGATCCCCTCGGGTTTGGCTGTCCCTCAGGACTCCCCTCCTCCTCTCCCCCTCCCCCTCTGCCCCTCCAATCCCTCTGTGTCTATATGCATATATCGTTCCATCGCCCTCCTTCCCCACTCACGAATTACTCTCGATTATATCAAGCCCGGATTGAAACAGTCCGGGTGCACATCCTCTATAAATACCCCTATATATACCCCTATATATATATATATATATATATACATATATATACATACGGCATTGCAGTTAAAAATGCAGCGTTATATACACGTGCATGCATAATTAACTGCATCGTATTTCGTCCCTCGACAATAATTCACTCTCCTTTCACCCTGTGAACCGTTTCATTATTGCATTAATCTTTATTGCATCTCCATCCCCTCGATGTGACGTACAGAAGAAGAAATTTTGTAAAAAAATACGAAGATCGAGCTGAATAGAAAAGGTACAAAAAAAATCGTAAAACCAGATCCCGAAGAAGCATTTCCGGTTTGGCGTTTTATTCGCCAAGGTCGCTGCACCGCCTAGCGAGGGTAAGAGGGTGCGAGAAAAAAAAATCGAGACGGAGAGAGATATAAAAAGACGAAAAAAAAACAACGCGGAAAGTAAGACAGGGAGGAAATAAAAAGGCGATGTCGCGAAACAGGGGCGACTCCCTCCCTCTCCTTCGGCTACTTTGCATTTTATTACGGCTATATAGTTTCCTCCTGTCGGAAGGGGCTACCTGACTCTCGGTTCACCCTCTTTCGTTTCTCTCTTTCTTTTCGTGACCGCTTTCTTTCCATCAATTCGTTCTCTCTCCCTCTCGTCTTTATCTTCTCCCTCATACACATACGTTTTCATCTCCTTGTCTTTTCTTTTCGTTGGCAATGCTCTGACGCTCGCAGTCAGGAAAGAATGCGAGAGAGAAACCACGGGCGAGCACGTGAGCGAGCTTTTTCAGGTCTCGGCACATGTGACGGTTGTGTCGCTGCATCCCGAATGAGAGACGAAATGAAATGCAGAAATTCTAGAAAAACGCGGTTTCAAACTCACCCATACACTGGCACACAGCGAGAGAGAAAGAGAGAGGGAGAGAGAGATTATATATCTTACGTATGTTTTATATTTCTCAAGTCGTGGGTACATAACTGTACCACGAGCATATTAAGAACGTGCACCAGCGACAGTTCCGTACTTGAATTATTATTATTTTGATTTATCGAATGCACGTGAATTCTCTATGCAAATATAGTGCAATTTTACGTATATATTTATTCGCTTAAATATTTATTTATTTACGTACATATGTGTGTGTTTGTGTGGGTGTGTGTGTGTGTGTGTGACTGAGACTATGACACGTGTCAAAACTTGTTGTCAAGGTTCGACGAGTGAACTTTTTAGATTCTGCATGAGTAAAACTCTCACCCTCCCCTCCTCTCCCCCCACCCTCTCACACACACACATTGCCTACCCTCAACTATGATTAACTCTTTAGTCACGAATCGATAAACGATACATAATTAATACGGTAAACAGTCGTAAAGTTGGACGTTCCAATGACAATACTAGTATTAAGGGCGTTATTGTCCTACCCCAGTTTCTATTCTCGGTCTGCATCGCGCGATAAACAAACTTTTTGTTATTTCCGTGCGAAAAGACAATTGCTTTTTACTTCGTACCGATTTCTTCGTCATTAAATTTTTTCGAATCGAGAGAGAGAGAGAGAGAGTTTTTTTTGTTCATGAATTTTTGATCGTGGGAGAAGAACAGCGACGTTGCACGAAGAAGGAAGAACGTGGGGAGGGGATTTTGCGTTCGCGCTCGCGTCGTTCCTCGTTTGTTATCTCTCGCCACAGCGCCGCAGCTTACTTAACGCTTTGTTTATTGCATTAACCGCGAGCTGCATCGCGTTGCCTCCGTCGGCCTCTCGGTCTCGTTTTTTTCTTTCTACTTTCTTTTTGTTTCTTTTTCAAACGGGACGAGCGAGACGAAGAGAGAGAGAGAGAGAGAGAGAGATTTTCTCGCGTGGGCGAAAATTCCGTCGGCGAGTCTTGTGCGCGCAATCGTTATTCCCCGACGCGATGGATGAAACTCGTCGCGCTCCCCCTCCCCCCTTTCACCCCCCACCCCCACCCCCACCCCTACCGCCAAGCCTCTCTCGCGGTCTCGTTGCGACGTCGGCCCACACCTTAGCTTTATTGCATTACCTGCACCGTCGCATCTTCCCCGCGTGCGAGCGAGACTAACCGCGCTCGTATAATTTGTCGTTCGTAAAATCATGCGCCGCTCGTTAAGTCACTCGAAATAAAAAAGCTGTAATTCATGTCTAACGCGAATAACTCACGGGCAACGTTTTAAGACTTTCTTACCGTCGTAAAAGGATTTTTGCGGCAATTTTCGTTTTTTATTCTTTTTTTTATTATTATTATGTTTTATTGTTTGCGACTCGTCTATTTTGACGCGTTACACATAGACATTTTTTTGTTTTTTTTTTGTTTCGTTATAACGAAGGAAATATTGAGAATTACGGGCTCGTCGAGACCGAGGCGTTTCGCGTCGATCGATTCTTATCGTCGAGAGAGAAACGCGCTCGGGCTGCATGATAGAGAAGCCATACGCGATATAGATATAACGCAGTATATACACGTGTAGTGTAAAAAAAAAGAAGAGGAGAAAATATACTCGGCCTTGTTATCACCGGGGCATTGCGCCTGCCGTTTTTTTTTGTCCCACCTTATCGCACGAGTCTTTTATCGCGAAAGGTTCTCTCCACCGTCGCGTTGCACCGTCGCAAAGCTGGCCTCTGCAAAATTCGAGCATTTTCGTTCTCTCTCTCTCTCTCTCTCTCTCTCTCTCTCTCTCTCTCTCTCTCTCTCTCTCTCTCTCTCTCTCTCTCTTCTTTCTCTCGTTGTCGTAGTCCGCACGGTTTTCGATTACTATCGTCAGCGTTCGTACGTCATTCGCACACTTATGCAAAATACGAGAGCGCCGGGGCACGTTGAAAGAAGAAAAAACGAAACCGAATCTACAAAAAAAATGAAGGTTGAGAAGAAAAGGAAGTAAAAAAAAAAAGGAAAAGGAACAATAATAGGGGTGAGAAAATTCTGGCTATCCTCCAAGTCGTACCGAAAATTGTCGGGGACAGATTTTCGCGTCCTCTCCCGCTGACGTCGAGATTTCGTGACGTTCGATATTTTCTGCGTGCTAACCGTACCGAGAGTATGCCTTTGGCTTGATTCGATAAATCGTCCAATGATTCCAGTACGATGAAACGGGGACAAGGCTACGTTGAATAAATATATGTATATATACATTTATGTATGAAATATATATGGAAGGATGTTGGAAAACGGGGGATAATAATTTCTCGCGCCGCGTTTCCGCGAGAATTGAATCTCCTCGGAGAGCGAGCGAGGGGCGAGAGCGAAGAACGAGGAAGTTTCTCCTGAGTACAAGATGGGGATGAAGAGAGGGGGCGGGGGGGGGGATAAGAAGGGTGGAAAATAACGTTACAGTCTGAAATCTTCGTGCCCCTGCTTCCGTTGTAAATTCCGGAGATTGAAGAAAAGAGGGGTGTGGGGGAGGGGGTGGTAAGCCAAACGAGAAAAAAGATGGCAGTGAGAGGTAAAAAAATGGGATAATTGGTTTAAAACGTAAAATTTTATAAATCAAATTTTATCCAAATTGATAAATAATCAAGACTGACCTTCTATCTACTTTTTTAACCCTCGGGCGATTTTTTTACGTCAACGGGTGTATGTTTTTCATCGTCGTACGTCGAACGAGCTCTTCCAAGTACTTTTTACTTCGTTGTATCGAGAGGGGGAAAAAAGTGATTTTCGTTACGAAAACGGGAAAAATCGTATCGAAAGCGACGCGCGCAGAACGAGAAACATGTATCGTACGACGTATATAAAAAAGAAAAATATTTTGCCCCGACTCGCTCGCGTATTTAGAATTGATTTTTTTATTTCGAAGCATTTTTTTTTCTTTTTTTTTAACCCCCTATGAAACAAGGGAACGATATTTTTACGCGCGCGTATGGGTGGGTCCGAGTACGAATGCGACGATATATAGTCATCGGTGCTATTGAAATCCGTGCCCCCTCGAGCCAAAGCGCGCACACCGATTGACCGGGAGAGAGCGGAGGGAGGCTCTATAACCGACTTGCAATATGGCTTCGTTCATTGCATCCGTCTCCCTCCCCACCCTCCACCACCATCACCACTACTACCCTCTTCTCTCTCTCTCTCTCTCTCTCTCTCTCCTCTTTTCATTCTCATATGTATATAAATTCTTGTAACGATACATGCTCGCACACATAAAATCAATTCTCTTTCTCTCTTTCTCTTTCTCTTTTTCTCTCTCTCTCTCTCACACACACACACACACAGGCATATAGACAGAGAGGGACAGATTCGTGCCAGTGGTTAGTGCAATAACGCTCTCGGCTCCCGAATTAACGACTCGTTATAAAATACGAAAGGCGAAACTGCGATACACGTATATACACGTGGAACGGGTGAAAAATAAAACGAGGAAGGTGTGTAATACACGAAAATTGTCACGAGTGAACATATCGCGTTGTTTCAAGAAAAATTTATCTTTTCATTTTTTTTTCTTTTTCCGTATTTTTTAAATGAATTTAGTCACCGAGAATAATGAAGAAAAATGCATTATTGCTTTTTTTGTTGTCGTTTAATTTTGAAGAATTATTGTTATTATCGTTTAATACGAGCTCATAGACACAAAAGGCTCAGTCATCGAGTGGAAAAAAACGTCGTAATCTCGTATAGCAAAGTGTGCCACGTGATCCTAGAAAATAAAAAAGGGCTTGGATAACGGGTTGCCAGCTGTTCGAGAAACGACGAGAGATGTGTGTGTGTGTGTGTGTGAGAGAGAGAGGGAAAGAGAAATATATAGGCTCGTGTATTTGTGTGTGTGTCAAGCCGCGCGTTATACCTCCGCCGCCGCCGCCGCCACCGCCACCGCTCCTCATGCTTGGTAATATCTGCACGCTCTCACTCTGGGCGCAAAACCGTATGAGGCCTCTCTTTCTCTTTCTCTCGTTGGCTCACTCGCGGAGTCGAGAGCGTGAAGAGGGCCAGAGTCTCTCAACCCGATCGACGAGTTTTACTTCTCCCGGCTCTCGTTTCGATTCGCTCACTCGGGCATTAAATAAAAAAAAGAAAAACGATATATACGCGGATAACGGCGATGAAAAAGCGAAGAAGAAACAATTTTTCATGGATTTTTCAAATTTCATTGGTTTTCTTTTTGAAACATTAGTTCTTGGTCCGAAAGCGATCGAATTCGAGTGAATCGATCGAAGATTCGAAAATCGCCGTTTTTTTAATGTTGAGAAGAAAAAAAAGATGGAAATATATATTTCTACCCCTTTTGACGTTTTTCCTCGCGACGCGACTCGCGTGTTTCTCATTTGCTTCCTTATCTACTCATCCTATCACGGTCGAGACGCGAAACGACCCAAGCCCGTCTAGACACCACAGATCCGTGGCCTTTTTTCAACGGGGCAAACGCGCGCATTATACCAAAAAGTCTCTTCTTTCCCGTCGTCGTTTGTGTACGAGGCGACAGCCTCACCTGACCGCAAAATTATACAAAATTCTCGGCTGTCGTCCGTCACACATAAAAGAAGAAAAAAAAGGCTTTCTCGGAAAAAAGATAAACTCGAACCTTTCCTCGAATTATCAAACGAAAAACAATAATGAAAAAAAAAAAACAGAAAAGTAATTAGAAAGCGATTATAAATTTTTTCCCTCGTTGATGAAAAAATTCTCGACGACTCGTTTCGAGGGAAAATACAATTTCGCGATACTTTTTCATTTCTCGTCTCTCTTTGTCAATGATCTTGCTTAGCATCGAGGTCGTAAAAAATAATTGGACAAATTATAATCATTTTTCTTTTGCTTTTTTTTTTTATATATTCAAACGTGCCGATCCCTCTCCGGGAATTGGAACGCCGAGAATAATAATGATTCTCGCGCGATCGGGGTGAACGACACCGGGGGACTTCACTGATTTACGTTTACCGCGTCTCTACTATACATTATCTATATATCTATCCCATACGTGTATTTACGCACACGTGTCAAAGATCTCTCACGGCGAACTCTGTTCACGACGCCTGTTGTGGCGTTTCTCCTATCCGTTGTTTTCTCTCGTCGCTCGCTCGCTGCTCTATTCACGCTTCATAGATCCTTAACGCGACGCGGAACACGCCATTGACTAGCGATTTGCATTACAACGAGCGGATTCACGGTAATAGCTCAGGAGCAGTGGCTGACGTTCTACCATATGAGAGAAACAGAGATAGAGAGAGAGAGAGAGGACGATTATTCTTCACCCTCGAAGGGTGCAACTATACAACGTCGTCCAACCCCTCCCCCTACTCCTAAGGATATTCTATTACGTAGGCGTCATCAGCGTCGTCCGTCACAAATTTACGACCTAAACTGCTCCGAGACCTAAAGATCTATCGCGTGATGTAAATTTTTTTTCATTACGTTAAATTCATCAATTTGTCAAATTTGTTCGGATTAAAATTGACAAATTGTCCAAATCGTTGGATACTTTCGAGATAAAAAATCAATAGAGTTAGACGTATCGAAATAAAAAATTGTGAATATTCGATTTTTGTTTTTTCTTCTGGGAATCGACGAAGAAAAAAGAAAACAAAGAAAAATTGATAACGAAGTTTGATTTACGGATTTTTATCTCGGTTCGCGAATTCTTTTATCTCCCGCGCGATTTAACGACGATATATACCGATCGAACGGGCTATATTCCTCACGTGTGCCAGATGCTTCTCGCGCACAGCCGTTTCGAAGTTTATAACGCCTCTATACACGCGTCCGTTACGATAGGATCGTTCGACGCCTCCCACATATATCTATATCTATATATATGTATCGAAAGCTGCAACTATCGCCGGAGAAAGGAGAAAGAGAGATTCGCCTCTAGCTCGAGCCACGTTTACGAGGATCTCTTTTTTTCTTCCTTTCTCTTTCTATCTTTCTCTCTCTCTCTCTCTCTCTTCTTCTTCTTATGTATAGCAGAGAGGTTGGCTCGAGTCCGATTCCAGGTAACGATCGGACTCGAGAAGTCACCAGGAAGACGTTACGATACTTCGTCGTCGTTTCGACATCTTCGGGGTTCTCGACACGTTTCCGATCTAACGAGGTGTGGCAGGTGGCGAGAGATGTGCACAAACCGTCACGGACCGAACGTCCCACGTGAATTCACACAACGGATAATATATCGATATATTATATACATATATATCGATTCCGTTCGATATTCGCGACGTTAGAGAACACCTTGACTCGACCTTTCCCATCGAGATGGAAAAAATAATGAAATATGTCCATAAAAAAAATAACACAAAGGGGGAGAGCAAGAGAGGAAACAATAAAAATAATCCCAAATCAAAAATAATTACCAAAAAAAAAAATTGTTCGACTCGAACTCGCACGGAACGTCCCATAGGACGTTTACGATATTTCACGAGAGGCTAGAAGCCGGAAACTAGGAGGGACTCTCGCTCGTCCTCGTTATAACAGCGAGAAATCACTTCTAAGCTTCTCCCGAACAATCTCGAACACGATCTGCAACAACGCCTCTGTTCTCGAGCCTCGCGCTTGCAAAATAAAAATCACAATATTGGTCAACGAAGTTCTTCCTTCTAATCACGGTCAAATGTTGGATAATTTGCCCGGTCGTTAAAGACCGCGTATATATCTACCCTCACGCGGCTATATTATTATTTCAAATGTTACGAGTACGTGTGTGTATATGGTTATACGAAAGAGAGAAGAACTTTGAGAGGCGGAGCTGCGGGGAGGGAAAGATATGTGCGGAGTATAGGGTTGCTGCACCCCCCCCCCCCCTCCTCCTCTTCCTCGTCCTCCTCCATCGTTTCTCGCATCTCCGCTGATCGAGACAAATCGCCCGCAGTAACTCGAACGCCAGACCTAGACCCATCGCCGGTTCCCGCTGTTGCTCTTCGCTGGCCTGGCCGTTAGTACCACGGTGTCGGTCTACGTGCGACGCCTGAGAGCGAAAGGGAGAAATATGAGGAACGAAGAAAAAAAGAGGAAAAAATGTAAAAAAAAAGAAGTAAAAGAGAGAAGGAACAAGAGCGAGAGACAGTGGGAGGAGGTAACGCAGACGATGCGGAGGAATCTTCGGGGAGATTTATGGTGGACGCCCCGTTATCCGCCTTTCGGGCTGGTAAAAGAAGAAAAATCCCCACCAGGATTTCTGTACAACCCCTCGTTATTTTTTCTCTCCTCTATTTTCTCTTGTTTTTCTTTATTTTTCTTTTTTTCTCTTTACCATCGTCACTGGGAATGAGAAATATTATCTCTCACTCTCTCACTCTCTCAATGTTTGTACGATAATTATTTTCAAACTATCAACAGAGAAAACAAATTTCAAGTATTTTTACTTTTCGTATGAGGAGAGAAAAGACAAAAAATTTAAGTCGATAAATCCTGAAAAATGGAAAACGAAACCATGATTTTCTTGTTGTACGGAAAATTTACGCTCCATATAGACCCTTAGAGCTTGAGAATCTATTAAAATTCACCGAAATTCAATATATTGCTGTTTTTAATGGGTATCGCGAAACCTCGAAAAATCGACTTTTTGCGATGTCGTATCTCCATTCTCGTTCATCCGACAGAAAATTACACGAGTAACTTTTTGAAGGGCTCGCCGAGACGAAAAGAGTGAGCCCAGGAACATCCGAATATCTCAATTTTTGTGGCTGTGGCGAAAGCTCGAAAATCGCGACTTTTCTAGCAAAAAACGAGTCTCGAGGGGGTGAAAAATTTGATTTCTCAAAAAAGATTCCAAAACAGTCCCATTTGATCGGAAATTGCTCGCTAATGAAGATTCTGCCGTTATTTCTTCCGATATTTCAAAAACTCTATCAGAAAAACGCAAAAAACCCAAATAACGATTTACCCACTGAAATTCGTTTTCAAAATTTGCGAGATTTTACGCGTTGTATATGCGTGCATAAAATTAACACGAGCAAAATTCGATTGAACGAGCACACTCGTACGTGTATGTGCGTGCGTGTGTGTGTATTGCACTCTCACTATTTCGGTACGCCACCCGGTCAGCGTGCCAGGAAAAGCGCAATGCACTCGCTATAAACTGCATTCTTGAGTTAGGGCTGCGTGTGGGGTGGGGCAAGCGTTGGAACGCGACCGCTTCTGGATATACATGTACACACAGGAGCTAAGCAAGCTCGTGAGAGAAGAAGAGAAAGAACGGAAGAGAGAAAGAGTGAGAGAGAGAGAGAGAGAGAGAAAAATGAGTGGGAAGTTGTTTCGGTGCAAAAGCAGATGCCCGGCGTCTTCCGGGGCTATTCGCACGCATCGCGCACGCACACGCGCTTTCCTATCGCGTGTTCCATACGCGCAACGACGCTCTCCTTCATCTCTCTCGCACTCTTGCACAGCTTGTGTATATTTTCTCGTCTTTGATCGCACGCATTTCATTTTCTCTTATAGCCCCCTCCCTTTCTCATTCCCCCATCGAACCGGTTTTCCGCGTTCTCGTTTACTTTCAACACGGACAATACTCGCTTCCCTTGACTAATTTCACCAATTTGTCGCACGACTAATTTTGTCCACAATTGAAAAAAAAAAGGAAACTACCGCGAGAGTCTCACCGACGCATTGTTCCGTTCGTTGGTCGCGTTTCATTTTGTGTCTGTGTGTGTGTGTGTGTCTGTTTTTTTTGCCTCGTGCGATACATGCGGGCACGATATTCACCCTCGAGAACAAACTTACGCATAGGGGTGCAAGAGGTTTTGGAGTGTACGAGAAAGAAGGGAGGTTTCGCGTTTTATTAGAGCACGGACAAGAGAAGCCTGGGGTAATATAGATCACGAGATAGGAAAGTTTATTTTATTTTTTAGTTTTGTAATCAAACTTCACCCTTATATGAAAACTATTGTGCAAATATTTCAAAAATACTTATAATACACGCCATTATCATTTATTCCGTTATTTTATCCCCAAATATTAAATATCTAGGATATCAATCATGAATTTTTGTATTTCCGATAATTCGCATGGTTTTCTGCAAGATATGCAATTTTTCAATGCAAAGAAAAAAGAAGAAGAAAAAAAACAGAAAACAGTTCGAGGAGAAATACAACGTGCACTCTATTCCGGCAAACCACTCCGGTCTATCAATTTGGTCTTATTATACGAGTCTCTTTCGTTCCCGGTTCTCTCTCCTCCCTCTCTCTCTTACACGCGGCATATACACGGACGAGAGACGGCCAGACTTTGTCCAACCAAAGATATACGCTTTGTTCACCGGTATACCGTAATGAAATCTATTTTCATTTCATTTCCTTCTTATGTCTTTCTCTCTATCTTTCTTCTTCTATTTCTTCAACCTCCCTTTCTCACCTCTTTCTTCGCCCTATCTCCCTCCCTCCCGCCCTCTCCCTCTCACTCTCTCTCTCTCGCTCTGTCTCTTGTACACATTGTTCAATCCTCACTTCCCATTTCGACATCCTTTTCTTGTTACCACTCCATCTCTCGTATTTACTGCGAATACCTCCTCGGGCGATTTCAAATAAGTCCGGAAGCTCTTCTATCTCCCTCTCTCTGCTTTTCCTCCTCTCTCTCTCTCTCTCTGTCTCTCTTTCCCTCTCCACTTCCTTGGAGCAACGAACTAAAGTGACAGTGGCATATCGCTACGCTATGCATTATATTCGCAACAACGTGTATTTGATACACACACACATACACACACACACACACACACATACAATTATATATAAAATACATAGAATTATATACATACTGTATATTTCAGTAGGGTTACCGTAAATAGGAATGAGCGTGACTCGTTTAACTTTCCGAGAATCGCGATTGCATGTTGCTGACTCTTTTTCCACCCCTCCCACCGAACCAGCCTCTCTCCCTTCCACGAACCCTTACCTCGCTCTACGTGTACCTTATCCCGCGTGTCTTTCTCTCATTCTCACCGTCGAGGTGGAATCGAAATTCTCTTTTCCCGCTTCGCGAGAAAACGAACCAAAACTTTGGCGGGAATGAAAGAATACCCTCCCCCTCTTCTACCCTCTCTCTCTCTCTCTCTCTCTCTCTCTACCACCCAAGACCACCAGCTCACCACCAGGCGTCTCGAAGAACGTTTGCGGAATGAAACGTGATCCCCCTCCATCTCACCTCGCTCTTTCTATTTCTGTAACGTTACTATAAAGCTTTTTTCCTTTTTTTTCTTCTTTTTTTTTGTAGTCCGGGGAAAATTGAGAGACGAGAAAAGTGGAAAATACCACGATACGTATATGTACGTAGCGCGTATCGTCGCGAATTGATGGCGCGGAATCGGTATGGACGACAAACTAAACCACCGTCCCTGGGTAAAAACAGGCTTCTCCCGACCTCACCCCCCGAATTCGATAAAAATCCAATGCCGAGAGATTGACTCTCGATATAAGCGATGTGTCTGGCGTCTGCATTTTTATCTCTCCCTCTCTCTCTTACTCTATCTGTTTTTTTAACGCGTATACGTTTTTACCCCTGCCATCCTCTACTCTTTTTCCATCCCCCCTCCCCTTTCCACATCTTCTTCCAACCTCGATCTTTAAACGTCTCTTCGAAAATCGCAAAGTTATACATTTCGCGAAATGGTGTTGGCGGTGAAGGGGCGATGGGAGGGGAAGAAGAGACGAAGAGTCTCGAAGAGCGAGATGAAAAGCGAACGAATTCTCGAACGGCGGGTGATAACAGAGACGATAGGAATGAAAATTGAAAACGTGTCGATGGTTTACCTGATACAGGAGAGAACACGAAGAAAACTTGGGTTTGAGGTAGGAAGGGTGGGGGTTTGGTTTGGTGGAGGGGGAGAAAGGGATTGGAGCACTTTGAGAATGAAAATTGGAAAAAGCTCTCTCGTCTTTTCTTCCGTACACCGTTATATGCCTTAAGTACGCTGTCTCCTTCATACATACATATATACGTTACTACGCGCGAAAAACTTTTTCCACAAGGAAACATCGTTGTGAATTTTTCATACGGAACATCGAGGTACTCGAGCGACGAAAAATCTTTCCCCGCTGCAGCGACGAGATTCCATTTGGAGTGATGGAAAACGTACGAGCCAGCAATCTATAGATGACTCTGGCCAATGGGAAATGCAAATTCTCTATGTCGCGTAGCCGAGAAGACTTTTTTTTTCTAAAAAGGGATGAAATGAAGGGTCAGGAGGGCGAGGGACGAAAACTAGAAAAATACGAAACAAAATTTTCATTCGTACGAATCGATAATTTTCCTTGCTTCTTTATTGCGTATGATATATATATTTTTTTCTTTTTCTTCTCATCGAGGTATTCGTTCAACGTATGAGACACGTTTTAGATAATGTTTATCGTAGGTATATTAATTCCTCGTGACACATTTCGATCACGTCATTGTCCGATTTATGATTGATGAAGGAAGCATTAATGTCACGTAGCTTAATATATCTTCGTGTATATATTTATAGGCGGAAGGAAAATGTGTTAAAGGTCGATGGGGGTGACTGTGTCGCGGGAGAACTGTACCTCGTGCTGCAAATATATTATATACATTTCACAAAATGACACGTGGTCCTTTTTCAGCACGCGAGTGGCTCGACTCCCCCGCACTGTCGAAGATACATTGTTTAGTCTGTTGGCGGTTTTGCAAAATGTGAAGCCAAAGCAGTCGGCCGGAGAGCCAAAACGTCAATTCTACGGCGGTAAGCCTTACATCGGTGCACACGTGCGTGTTAAACGAGAACGCGTGAAAATATTGTTTCGTCTAGCGCGAGATTGGTCCAACCCCCTCTGTATTTCTCAATTCGAACAATCGTAACATATATAATTTTTTTTTTAATCCGTAGAAAATTCAATAATCTTCCGATTTTTACGATAAAAACAAAAAAACATAAAGTAAGAACAAATATGTAAGATTTTTGGTATTTCATGTAAATACGTCGAATGTAAGAAATAGGATCGATTTACTCCTGTTGTTGTTGTTGTTGTTTTTTAAAACTGGGTGCAGTTGCAGCTGCGCGTCCTGAGTCTAAACACGAATATATAAATATTTGTATATTTGTGCGTATATTCGTATTTCTGCGGGTCCTTCGTACACCAGGGTGGCTTATTTGTCTCGTGGACGATCCTGGCTCGCGTCTGTGTGCGCGCCACGACGTCGAGAGTAAACTGAAAAGTTTTTACGAGCCTGCCGGTAAAGCCGAGAGAGAGAGAGAGAGAGAGAGAGAAAGACCGGACCACGTCGCGTCGTAATCTCGTTCGTCTCGGAGAAGTACCAGGAGTCGTCGCCGTCTTGTGGCCCGGATCGGCCTGGATTTTTCAAGTACACGTTCTATATGCGCGTGTATGTGTGTGTGTGTCTTGATTCTCGGTGAAAATAGCGATTTGAGACTGAAGTCTACAGACTTACTTCTCTCTCTCTCTCTCTTTCTTCCTCTCTAGTAAGATATCGAGACCCCGTCACGACGATGATCGCGCAAGGGTTCAGAGAAAACGTCCTCGCGTACTTTTCGCAGCACCGACAGAGTCCAGACGCGATAAGTGAGTTATATAGAGAAACGTTGTAATAAAACCAGCGGAGAAAAGAACTATTTTGCCTTCTCGTTGACGTTTTTTTTCTTTTATCTTCTCCGTTCTTTACCTTTTATTGCATTTTTTTTTCTTTTCTTTTTTTTCCTTCTTTTCCATCGTCCTTATCGCCAAGTTCTCTGGTTCTCTCTCTCTCGCACTTGTCTGCTTTTACCAACGACTCATGACCCACTTGCCGTTAACCCAGTATGTATATATATATATATACATTGTGCTCACTTTAAAATCCGAAGTAAGGCGTCGTATTCCTTACTTCATCCTCCTTTTTTTTTATTTCATCTTTCGTTCCTCTCCCCGAACCAAGGACCTGTCCTTGCTACATGCGGGCAACGTGTTTCAATACAAAGCCCAAAAGTCCGTAAACCGAGGCAGAAGTATAATATTCTCCGAAGATTTAAAATTTTACAAAAGTCCGTCTCGTTTTATCTTTTATTTTGCCACGTTTTTTCTTTTCTTCCTCTTTTTTGTTCTTTTTCTTCACCATTGTCCTCGATGTATCAACCGCACTACCGGAGACGACAAAGGACGTCGTGATTCCGTAGCGCGTGATAAGAAGAAATATTAAATAAATAAAAAGCAGCGAAAGGTCGAATAAAGAAAATGAAATAAATAAAATTTATTTATATTTTTTATATATTTTATTTATTTGTAAATTGTATTTTTTCGCGGAAAATAATTTTATTCGCGCGTATAAATTTATTCTTCCGTGTTCCATGGGGACGTTCCATTGTCCACGCGTGTCCGCGTGTATTATCATACGCGCCACGCAGAGGGCGCTACTTGCCGGAGACTTCCACCACCGCCTAGTTTCCCCTCCTTTCGAACACTTTTAATTAGCCGGTGCGCCTTGCTCTCTCTCGCTCTATTCATTTCCCTGTTCGCATTACGTTCTCATTGTTTCGTACCAACGCTGTGCGTTTCGCGCACGCGAGAAAGAAACAAAAAACAAGGGAAGAGAGGTCGAAGCGTTGCTCCCGGGACCTAATAAAGTGCATTCCCCGTGTAAAAACCTCTCTCTCTCTCTCTCTCTCTCCTTCACCCTTACGCCGCAAAAAACACCCTCAACCCTCTGCCCTCCCCTATCGCTCTCTCATCCCTTTATACCACGTGGCCTCTTTCCTCTTGTTTCGCGTTCCTCTTTACTCAACGGTCGCGCTCGAGCTTGTAATTTTTATTAGTACACGCCAGGAATTTCAATATCCCCCTCTCCATCCCCTTCCGCCCTCCCTTCTCCTCTTACTAGCCCTGTATGGGTGTTGTATATTCACTCGCTCTCTCTCGCCAAACACGCTTCGTTGCCTATGGCTTTCCGGCATAACCCTCTTCAATAAATCGAGTTAACCTTTCTCAAAAGAGAGAGAGAGAGAGAGAGAGAGAGAGAGAGAGAGAGAGAGAGAGATAGAAAACTTGATGGGTTTAACTTGGTCGAAATGCGCTCTCGATATTGCCCTCTCGCTCTCTCGGTGTACCACCGAGGAATATAATTGCGTGCAATAGAAAATACCCTCCTCGATTCCTTTGTCGTCGTACGTTCGTTTTATGCGAATATATTTCAACGAGACGGCGAGTAACGAATTAAATAATTAAACGCTACGTACGAGATACAAATAAATAATTAGGGGATGATTTTTTTAAGCGACTCGTTTTTCAAGCCCTATTTTTTTCGATTTTTTTTTTCATTTCGTCTGCTGACTTTTGGTTCGAAAAAACTTCGTAGCCTTGAGATTGAGAGTAGTTTACGTGTGTATTAGTTAGACCGAAATAAGGGTAGCCATTTTTATCCACGTGCATGACGAGATAGTTATGTGTTAGACACGAATATATATGTATCGCAATTCGAGGCATTCTGCACGCAAATATTCGCGCATCACGGTCACGTAATAAATTCATCGAAATTTATCGTTTCGCGAGTGGAGGACGGGCGATCACGTGACGCGTGCCTAGACTCGGGCCTCTGTATGCACATTATCCTCTTCAGTCGGCACGCACGTGCATCGATATATATACATATATATTTACTGTATTTTTATTATATATTCGCGTATTTTGTGCTTCCACTTTACGCTCGTTCTATTTTTTTTTGTATATATATTTTTTTTAATTTTTTTATTTCTTTTTGATAAAATAAACTCGGATAGATCGCCGGTAAATTTATAGTAGGAAATATGCATTTCTAGGTGCAAGCGGGTACCAGGATTCGTGCAGGCACGAAATTTTACAACCCCGAATTGAGTCCTCACCCCGAAACTTTATTTCACTGTGATTTATTACCAAACAATTTTTTTTTCATCTCCTCTATCGAACCGGTGTTGCAATTATTTTTTATTTTGTCTATTTACCTCCAACGCGATAAATATCATAAAAATAGACGTTTTAATTGCAATACGATTATAAACAATATCGAACGTTTAGTCGAAGGCTCGAGAAAAAAAATTAGCAAACAAAACGAACAAAAAGAAAAGAAAAAGTTCGAAACGGTAAAATTGGTACGGCCAAGTTCGCGGAGCTGCAGAAATCGTTACTTCTGAGAGTAGGAAAACTTTCACGAAACGCCCCGGGTAGAAATTGCCTAAGGTTTGCCTTATTTCCTACTCGGCCGTGATCAGGTAGCGCTACGGCTTGCCATAACACGGCAAGCCTGAGAAGGTCCTGCAAAGGCCTGCCGTAAGACGGCCGTACTCACGCTTGCCTTTCACAGCGGCCTGCTATATTAGTTCACACATTGCCACACAGATGGACGCCGGTTCTCACAAGTGGAAAGGCGCGAGAGTAAGGATAAGTAGACGAGAGGAAATTGTTTTTTTCATAAGCATAAGACCGAAACATCATGAATAATAACATGAATGTTAATCGTAATTTGTCGATTTTTTAGCACTTTTCAATAGAGCTATCTTATTATTTTTTAATAGGTATTGGAAATTTGTTTACGATTTCGAAATGATCGTTTTTTCCATCGCTTTAAGTCGTATGTTCCACACTCATACACTTTGCAAAATCAATGGAGACCATTATATATTTTAATTTTTACGGGAAATCATTGCATCGTATCACCCGTATCACGCGATGACGAAAATGTATCGTTTGACAAGTTTTTATCGATTGTGTACAGATTTAGGTTATGTTACCCCGGAAAGAAATTCTAGTAGGGCACTATTATGGCATCCGTAAGGCAATCATTAGCGCCCTGATCAGGCAGCCTGATCAAGACCGTATCCGATTAAGCGTTAACACTTTCTAACGGGGCGCTGTCCGTCTGCCGTGCGAGGACCGTAATACGGCAGTCAGGCAGCCGGACAGCGCCCGAAGCGGAGCCGTACTACAATTTCTACCCGGGGCTCATTTACTGTAACGTTTGCTCGTCAAGAGTAAAATACGCTCGTTTACTACGAGCTTGTATACTGTAATAACGAATGGAGAAGGATAGGAGAAGACACTTTATGTATATCAACTGTATAGTAACACCGGAACACGTTTAATTTCTATCTCTATCTCACTCTCTCTCTCTCTCTTTCTCTTCATCGTTGATGGCTCCTTTCTTAGTACAATCGGTCGGGAGTCTTATTAACGAGGGGAAAACGCCCGACGTTTCGTTCGCCGTGCTTAGAGAGACGATGCTATTTTCACTCGCAATTATGAGATCTACTCTCCACGAAGAGAGAAAGGACTCCAGCCCCTTCCACCTTTATCGCTCGATGCTTCCTCTTTAAACCAGCCGTGGCACGAACCTCGAGTCTTTTATCACTCTCGTCGTTTCGCATCGCTGCTCCTGATGTTCCCGCGTGTAATTAATAAGTTTACTCACGTACAACAATGATTTGATTCGAGATTAAACAGGAAATATCGTCGATATGAAGAAAGACGGTAACGAATGATGATTCAAAAGTCACGAAATCAAAATACAAAAAATAAATATTGTCTCAACGCGAAATACGAATGCATTCGCCTCGATAATGGACGGTGATCAAGTTTTATAAACATTTTATCGTACTCGAGCATATGGCTCGAAGATAAAACAGAGAAAGAGACGAGCTCTTTGCGCATCTCGTCGAGCGAATTCAATTGCCAACGACCGAGATAGAGAGAGAGAGAGAGAGAGAGAGAAAAGAAAAGAACAATAGATTTTTATATCCCAATCTCATGAATTCGAATCGCCGAGATTTTTCTCAAGAATCTCGCCTCCAACCGGTGCGTTAGACTACTCGGCTAAAATCACGGAGTAACTTTAGCCGAGTGCTAAAATCACGGAGTAACTTTAGCCGAGCGGCACGAGTCACGGATCGACTATAATCACTCCGTGATTTTAGCCAAGTGGCCAAAGACCCGGAGTGGCTAAAGTCACGGAGTGGCAAGTGTACACGTATAAATATAGGCGAGCTCTCGTGAGAAATCTACGGGAGAGAAAGAGAGAGAGAGAGTGAGAGGTGAACGCGAAGAGGCCGATGAAGAAGAGCCGTTGGAAAAGCTCTCGAAGAGCCAATTTAAACTTCCGACAGCGTCGGACCAGGGGCGGGTTTTACTTCGCGCCGTGGGATACACCGCTATACCTGCGTACGGTATAACTCTATATCTGTGTTCTAGGCAGACGGAAATAGCGATCTATAGGCGGGAGGGAGTATGAGAGACGGACTTGAGGAGAGTCTCGCACGACGCGACGTCGGCCGATGGTACGAGACTCTCCACCCTCTCGTCCCTTCGCCCTCTTCCTCCCCCCTTTACGTAGAAAACCACAGCCCATGGTTCATTATCCACCTATGCAGGCGTACGCTCCCTCGAGGATCTCTACCGAATAAAATAAAAAGATATGGTGCGAGAGCGTCGATACCTACGCCAAAATTCACCTACACGTTTACTCGAAATCAATACCCCATATAGACCTAATTTTCATATTTTCCGTGTGGCTTATCTGCAGGATTGAGCCTAGGGTGACGTTCTCTCAATTTTAACACAGGTTTAAAAAAATCCACCATTCTTATTATCGTCATTTTTTTCTTGTAAGAATAAAATATTGTCGGATTGTGACAAGTTGTCTAGATCCTTTTAAAGGGGGTTGGAAAAACGAATCGACGCGAGGGACGTTGCCTACTTTTTTCTTCTCTCTCTCTCTCTCTCTCTCTGTTTTTATTTCGTCCGATGAATCTTCTTCTCCCTTTTCTTTTTTTATTGCCGTAACTGATCCAGGGAATTATGGCGTGTGCCCGAGTCGATCATCAAAGCCAGAGGATTGGAGGGAAGGGGCTGAGAGCGTCTCGAGGGTAGATATACATCGGGGCTTTTCTCGCGATCAGACTTTACCAGAACGCAGAAGGAGAGAGATTTTTTTCTTCTCTGTCCATATTCCCGCCTCCTTTTTCTCAACTACCCTCTCTTCCCCCGATCGTATTATATCTTTGACACTGCTACAACAGCACCGAGTGTGCGACACTCCGATTTTATGGACAGATTTTTTTTATTCCTTTCGCTTCGCGTTTTTTTTCTCTTCTTTTTATCGTTCTCCTTTTTTACGAGCGGGATCAGCGAAATCATGGTACAACATTCGTCTTCGTCGTCATGAACTTAGGAGAAAAACGAAGTCGATTGGAAAATTTGAACTTGAATCGTTTTTGGTTCGTTCAAGGGAAAAAAAATAAAATTACCGTTGTTCGAGATTGTGAATTATTTTTTATTTGCGAACGAAACGATCGACGATATTTAACGAGAATCGTGATTAATTTAAGGAAAAAAAGCATAATTGCGAAGCGCATTCGCCGACAGGAAGAATCGCGAAAGCGTGTCAAACTCGTATCAGCCAAGTACGCGAGATTCGACGATTACGTACGACTATATATAGAATCCTCGACGTCCCGACCTAGCCAATTAATTTCTGCTAGTGCTCTCTCTCTCCCCGTACACACCGTATGTGTATGTGTGTGGTGTGCTCGCGGTTTTCGCGAGAGAGCGACGAGCCACGAGACATCGAACGAAGCTGGCCGATGTCGAGGCCGGAGAGAGAAAGAGACGACGACGACGACGACGACGACGACGACGACCAAGACGACGACGTCGTTTCGCAGCCTTGATGCCAAAAGTCGAGATAAGACTTGATTAGCTGCAAATATATATACGTAAGCAGCGTATACACGCAGATATACTAATCGAGCGACGAATCTCGACGAATTTCGAGCCTCGAGCTTTTTTACATTACAAAAAAAACAGACAAAACTAAAAAAAAGATAATTAAGAGAAAAAAAGAATCGTAATTAAAAAAAAAATTGATCGCGATTAATGGCAATAAAAATTTCGACGCCCGGTACGCCTCGGGTGAATTATTTTCGCGGAACACGGTTTCTACTTTTATTTCCATCGAAGATTGATGGTTGTTTTTTTTTGACGACTATCCTTTTTTTTGTGCTCGGTCGCTTGTTTTTTTTCGTCTTTTATTCGACTACGTAGCGCGTAAATTGATTCGCGGAGTGCTCCTTCGCCCACTGAATCAACGAGGCCGACAAGCGAGAGAGTCAGCCTCGATTAAGTCAACTCAGATAACGTCTCTTGAATTCAAGTCTCTTTCTCTCTCTCTCTCTCTCTCTCTCCCTCTCTCGCTCTCTCTCGTTCTCGGCACAAAAGAATCCCGAGAACGAGAACCGCTAAGCACGCCGATCGCTGATGTCTAATCTGACCGACTTGCCTGCCAGAGAGTTTCATCCCTCCCTTTTCCCCTCCCATCTCAGTTCCACCATCTCTCTCCCCCTTGCTCTCGCTCTGTCTTTCTGCCGTCTAAACCGCTACCGGTTTTTAACGAAGCTGATTTATCCAGCTACGCGCTTTACACTATCGAGCTATGTTGTAAATATCCTCGTATCTTCTCCTTGTATCGGTTTTATTTTATTTTTTATTTTTTTACATCGATGAGTCAGAATTTATAATCCCACGAGTGTTCTCCTACCGGAAATGTCGAAAAAAAAACGCAACGATTTATCCGAAATCACAAATAATTAATCAAAGTAAAAATAAAATCGATACGTAAAACGAATCGAGCGTTTCTTCGTTTCGTGCCAATGAACGAATGTGTCATCGAGACTCGATATTAAATACGAATTCGATTAAACGACGAAAATTAATTGATCGAATTGATCGATCGTCGAAAAAAAAAGAATCAGTGTCACCGCGCGTTATCGGGTTAATCACGGAGAATTCAAAGGTCAAGTGTACCGAGGACTTCAACGAGAGTGACGTGTTGCCACGTTGCGACGAATCGATCCACGAAGGAACGTGCTAATTTACGATATAACGACGAGTACGGTGTTTCTTTTTTTAATTTTATTTTTATTTTCATCCGCTTCGACAATTCTCGAATGGTTACACCGTAGAACGAAAGGAGAACGAGGAGCCTCGACCCGTTCGGGCGTGTATCTCGTCGCGTATCTTGGGAAAATCTCGCCGACTTGGCTCGTACGCCAAGTGAGCGAGTGAGACAGAGAGAGAGAGAGAGAGATAAAGGGAGCTGATAAAAGAGGGCGAAGCGAGGGTGGGGGGAGGCAAAACGAAAAGTTTTGGGGGTTCCTGAGCTCCGAGTATTAAGGAGGAAAGGATGTATGGGCAGGAAGAGTTATATAGTGGAGTGAGAGAAAAGGATAGTGGCGAGTGGAGGAGGAGGAGGGGGAGGGGATGAATGCGGGCCATTTATATCCACGAGGTTCTCCGATACTATACCCACTACTAACTGCCGGTGCTTCTGGTGGTGGTGTTGGCCCACCCTCGAACGACCAACGAGACACAAGGAGAGCGAGAGAGAGAGAGAGAGAGAGGGTGAACAAATTTATGACGTAAACTTCTTTCTCGTTAAATGCCCGGCTGACGTTGCTTATACGCTCGCACAGCCCTCTCACCCCGTCGTGTTTTCTACTCGTCAACTTCTCTCTCGTTCACGCGTTTTTGACCCATCAACCTATATATCGGCAAAAATCGAGAACAATTTGTGAATTTTTTTTTCAGTGCGATTTTCTGCATTATGGACCGAGGAGAAAAATGCACGAATGCGAATCTAATAAAACGGGTTTTGAAACAAACACAAATTATGTCGCTCGAGATTTTTGATCGAAGGAAGAAAAAAAATTTTATGGACGGACGATAAAATCTTTTTTTTTTCTATTCGTAACGAAATTTATTTCTCTCGAGATTCGATCGAGGCAACAATAACAATTTATTGGATTTAAATTTGTTTTTTTTTTTACGCAGTGATGGGAGAATTTTTATTATCGACGCGTCGATAATCAAAATCCCCGGAGAGCTTTCCGTGGCGCGCACGAAATATCATCCGTCGAAACGAGCTGAGAAACTTTTACTTTCGTCGATCTCGTCGTTAAAAAAAAGGACTCGGGTAATGGAGACAGAAGAAACGTGCCTCGCGAACGAGCGAGTCGAATTCGTCCAGTTGTGAAATGTGTGCAACTCCCGCTCTAAAAAAGAATAGAGGATGAAGTCGCGAACTACAACTAAAACGTATCTAAACTTACCGAAAAAATCTTCGAAATAGAAAAAAGAAGAAACGATTTTAAACGATTTCCACGAAAAAAAATTAGAAATAAAATTTATTAATTTCAATTATTATTTTTTTATTGATAATTGATCAAAATTGATAAATTTTGGAATTTAACATTATCAATTTCGTCATTAGAAGCTTTTTTTCACGGTCGACGAGTCGTTGACGATTATTTTCGATAAGAAAAAAACCCATTAAACTTAACCCTCGTTGTCGTTCGAGTGTCCCGAGGTGTGGGAGAGAGGACCGAGGGGCTTGTGCGGACACGTGTGGCGAGGAGAACTCGCGAATAATGCCATTAGGACAAATCCAATATTGGTGGCTGGTCTGTAGGATGGACAGAAAATAAAAAAAAAAGAAAAAGAAAAGAGAGAGAAAGAGAGAGAGGGCAACGTATGCAAGTTTGGGTTGCATATGGCACTCTCGTCTCGTTCGAGACGAGAACACGAGTTGGCTCGTTCCTATAGGCTTGATAGGGTGATGGTGAGGGGGAGGGGAGGGGGTTGTACGAGAAAGGTTTCCTCGAAAACGGATTAAGAAGACTGCACCGAAATAAAAATCGAGCGGCTTTGCTCGCGTCACATTCTCGTTAATTCTTTCGTGTTTTTTTTTCTTTTTTACCCTCGCGATACATCCCTTATAGCCCTAACGCTCTTCGTGTGGCACACCGGACAAATATTTGAACGTCTTCTTCATTCGACCGATAAACGTAAAATCTCTTGTAGTACAAGATCTTAATGCATGTCGGACCATTGATCTAATAATGTCGTGAGAACATCGTAGTACGAGCGGATTAGTGTAGAAATATATATTTTTCTTTTTTTTTTATTATTCGTGAAAATCACTTCTCGCTCGGTTCGTTAATTCTCCTCGGAGATAATTCATCGAACGTTGCGCGAGCATTACGAAGCACTAAAACGAATTTGTCTCCGAGACGGAGAAAATAAAATGTATCGCCACTCCTCTCCTGCAAAAAAAAGTAATACAAATTTATCACTTTGTATTAAATTTTCGTTTTTTTTTTGTTTTTTCCCCGTCTGACTCGCATCGCGTATTTTTTTTTGTTCCTCCCCTCGTACTCGTAGAAAACACGCGATCGGCGTATAATTTCTGATCGCACGATACACGGTCGAACGCATCTCTCCCGTCTGTGTTTCTCGTCACGCTTCGAGGCTCGACCCGTGAGCAAAAACGTCGCGCGATTCTCGACCCGACCCAATCTCGTTTTTACCCCTGGCACGTTGCCGAATTCAGACTGGATATATAACAGTTGTCTCTCTCTCTCTGTTTCTCCCTCTCTCTGTCTTTTTCGAGACGATATACTCGATGTATCACTGTAGTTCGCTACGGTGTATTATCTTTTTGTCGTCTATTCGTCGTTGTACATGACGAGAGATCGATCGGCGCGAGAGAAAATTTCGTTATCGAAATTTTTTTTATACGAAAAAAAAAAAAAAACAAGAAATTTGTATTAAAGTCGAATAAACGTATTTTATTCGAATTAAAGAACAAAATAGACTAATCTTCGTTATCCCATTGATATAAATTTTGCACTTCGTTCGAACGAAATTTATTTCGACGAAGAAAAATCGTTTTTTTTCTTTCGTTCGCTAGTAAACGTCCGACGAATTGTCTATAAAGCATAATATCTCATCGGGTTCATTCTTCTCTTCGGGGCTGACGACGTCGAGAGGATATTCTCTCGAGTTTCGCAACGATAGAGGACCCGAGCGTATTGGTCTTTTTAAAGGCTATGGGCGAGGGGGAGGGGTAGTGAGGGGGCGACAGCTCGGCGTCTCACGTTTGCCAAGGGGCTAACAAAAATAAATTTCTCGTGCTCTCTCTCTCTCTCTTCTTCGTCTTCGAAGAGCATAGTGAAAGACGGTGTGTGTGTGTGTGTGTGTGAGAGAGAGAGAGAGAAGGAGATAGCGATAGAGAGCATAAAAAAGGAAGCTTCGTTCGCACAGAACCGAAATTTATCACCGATAGAATGAAAAATCACGCTCAGACTGTAAAACTCCGTTTCACATCGTTACTTTTTTTCCGGCTCGGCGATACTTCGCACAGTTGAAAGAAACTCCCGAAGATGAAACGAAGAGGAAGACGAAAGTTGATTAGAAAGACTTCCGCGTGTCTCCAATTATGAACTGACCGAGTCAACCGTGCGAGGGAACGAGCGATCGTTCTTTTTTTTTTTCTTCTTTACAGTCGAACGACCGAGCGTACCAACGATTTTCATAAATTGCTTTTACTTTCGACGAAGCGATACGAATCCGTCGTTTTAAGTGCAATAATAATGAATTATTTGATTTCTTGCGAAAAGTCAATTGTTCTCGAGTAATATTTTATCGAAAATATACGATTATTAATCAAATTGTTTAATTTTTATATTTAAAATAATGATTGATTATCATAGTTCTATTGTAAAATCATATTTTCACAAAATACAAATTGTGTCCTCGCCACGTGCTAAAAAAATCCTCGCGAAATTCAAGACAACTAATAATGCTATAAATATACAATTTTGGTTACGGTATAATCGAAATAAATTTCAACGTGCTAAGAAGGCACGAGAAGAGGCCACGAATTTATTACCGATAAATCGTTCGTCTCTCTCGATCCTCCCTGAATCGTCGACTTGTTTCTCTCTCTCTCTCTCTCACACACACACACAGTTTTTATCTCTTGACGAGAAACACACGCCTCCTCTCGTCCATCGATTCATCATTAAATGACGTAAGGATAATCGGGCTTCTGGAATTAATATTCCCAAACCGGTTTTACCCTTGGTCGCCACGCTGCTTTAATCGAAGAATGCTTGTATATAAAATCAAATATATAGATATACACGCGAGTCCCTCTCAAACTTTCGGCAGCATCACGTTCCCGCCTCCGTCGCTTTTTTATCCCCCGTCGTGCATTAACGTTTTTTGTCCCTGTTTCTTTCTCGTTTCGTCCTTTTACAATAAATAAAAATAAAACAAAAGTAACAATAATCGAGGCAATCATTTCGGAGTGTTTTATGATTTTATGGTCCGAGACGATGATGTGGAATTCAGACTCTTAACAGACGAGACGAGAGTCCGTCTCTCCTTGAGGAGGAAGTGGGGTGATGATGAAAAAAGAAAAGTAACGAGACGCCGACCTAGGTCAACTTCGACGGATCCGTTTCGTCTTTTCTCTCTCTCTCTCTTTCTCTCTCTGTCGTCGTTTTGTCCCCTTCTTCCTGTTTTTCCCCGCTTGCGAATGCTGCGATTGGTCTTGAAAAAACCCGTTTACTTAATATTCTCTGGCGTCTCTCGAGGATCGGTACGAAAATTTCGAGCTCGCTATACTTACCACGTAGACCGATGGAATTCGGGCGAAAGATTATTCCAAAGAATTTTTCGATTAAACAATTATCGTTAATACGTTATAAAAAAAAGGAAATATCGACTTTCAATTCGCAAAGAACGGTGCGAGTCATTTCTTTTTTTCTTTCAAAATTAACTTTTGCAAATAATTTCGCAATCTTCGTTTCTTTCACCGATCGAATCAGTCGCGTTATAAAAAAAAAGCGAAAGCCTTCGCCAAGTTTCTTTTTACGCCATGATACAGGCTCGTTTACCGTAATCCTTCGACAAAGGATCCAAGTTTAAATCAACGAGCTCGAGGCCCGAAATCGATTCTCCATAGACGCGATTCTCATTCTTCGTCTTCATCAATTCTTAGTCATCGTTCGTTTTTTTTTGCTTCCTCGATTTCTCGTTTTTCTCATTTTTTTTAATTCTCTTCTCATCCGAGACGATTGAAGAATCGATCCTGCGTCACCGGGACTTCATTATCCAATATCCGAATAAGTAGAATGGAAAATCAGACGATTTTATCAGATACGGTTATATTCTCTCTTTCTCCCGGGGCTTTGTCGACAATGTACCCATTTATCTATACGTACGAAAGGTACGTGAAACGTCGACGACGTTTTCCAAGCGCAAACTCGAGTCTCTTGTACACAGAGACGCGTATACTTACGTATGCAAGTTGCGGGTTTCCGTCTGTCGCTCGTTGCAGTTGACTCTCTCGCGTGTTATATCGCGAGCAAGGTGCGCTCTCCTTTACGTAACCGGTAAACGTGGATGGTGTAAAGTCGCGCCTGGCTCGAACTCCCTTGTCCATACACATACACACACCCACTCGCACGCATATATATATAGATATAATAAATATACATTGGGCTAAGCTTATCCTCAAATATTTGACGGCATTATGGCCGTGGCGAAGATCGCTGCGCGTAGATGTCGCCACGCGTTAAACATGCGCCATCTTCCTCTCGCCTCGTTCTACACACGAGATATTATGCGCATGCGCATATACTTACATCACGTGTGGCCAATATACAGTTTTCGTATCGTGTAACGAAGTATGCGCACGGTTACGGCTACATGCTTGTACTTCTCGACGTTTCTCTGTACCAACAGAATTTATAAAAATGTGCACGCGTGTTGCAAGACAATCTCTCCCTCTCTCTCTCTCTCTTGCTCCCTTGAAAAAGAAGAACGAATGGCAAAGAGAGAGAGAGAGAGAGAGAGAGGAAATAGCGGAAGAGTATAGAAAGCGGCTAAAAGGAGGATGACGCGCTTTGTATACCGAATGACGGAGCGAAGCTGCAAACGCAAAATTTTCACGATCTAATATTGGCTAACGCCTGCAAACAGATCGGAAGAGCTCGAGGTGCGCGACGGACATGATAAATTACATTTGCTCTTGTATATTTTTAGAACGCTGATGGTTTTCTTCTTTTTCTCTACCTCTCTTTTCTTTCGTTAAATCGTTCTTTTCTCGACGTTCTTTTATTTTGTGTGTTAAAAACGAGTATTATCTCATTGTACTCGTACTTAATTGCTCGACACGATTTGTTGAGCAACGAATAGACGACGACGAGAGAGAGTACAAAGAGAAATATTTATGCACGCACGGCGAAGTACATTTTGCAACGTTTTTCCAATCGATCTGCGACCGCGAAGATTCTCCTATCTCTCTCTCTCGTTCCCTTCTTCTGGCTCGTGTTCGCTTTATGCAAATTGTGACACTATTTCATAATTGACGAAGGCAACCCGCGCCTTCGACGGTCTCTACCCGCTAAAAGGATTTCGCAATTTTGTTGAATAAGCTCGAGAGATTCTTCCAAACCCCACTCACCCCTCCTCCTTCTCGCTCCCCCCACCCCTCCCCCACACACACACATTCCCTTGCAATTCCTCGTTGAAAATTCCTATATCCCGAGCCATAGGATTTCTTCCCGAAGCGAACAACCTCTTGCAATTTTGTTCAATAAATCCTCAGATTCTTTCTCAGGGTGGAAGGGGCAGGGGAGACAACAACGTTCTTCGAAGAATTCTAGTTTTTTTGGGGGGGGGAAGCTTCGTTCAATTTATAATAACGATGTTGGGTTATTTCGCGTGGTTATCCGTCGTGGACTCGAGGCCATTTCTTCTCTTTTCTCTCCTCGTCGCGGTCTCCGATCTTTCTCTTTTTCTTTTTAGATACATATATATATATGCACAGCAGACAATTATGTGGTTTCGTCGATAATGACTTAGCAATGCTTCGATGCAACATTGTACGTTATTTCTCGCGTGTTCGCTCGACACAAATTGTTCCGACGTTGCACGCGTCACGATTTAACCCTATTCGCGCTTGCGCGCTCGATCCTCCGAAGATTTTTCAAAAAAAAAAAAAGAAAATTACATTACAGGCTTACACGCTTCGAGTCGGCTACAGCGCGTTCTCATTCTCGTTTTGCACATTCGTCGCGGGCAACATAATTTTTTTCTTCGTTTTGTCACTTCTCCTGCCCCTCTCCCCTGCCCCGTCACTCCCTCTTCGACCCGTTCTCATTTTTCAACAACAATTTTATTCACAATGTTGCAAACGAACCGATCGATCTTTTAGTCAACGTTCGCGAATCGAGCGTGTCTGGAAGCTGACTCGGGCAAACGCGCGATGCACGCGATGTTGGCGAAGAACGAATTCACCCCTCCCCCCTTGACACACAGGAGATCGCGAAGTCTAATTGCAAATTCCATTCAGGCCTGGAGCGATGTTTGCCCCGCGATGTGTGTTAAACTTCGGAGGGGCTTCAACATCGTCCGTTGTGTTTCGACGGGTAAACACAACGAGAGGCGTCCCTTAATCGCACGCGAAGCCGCGGGATGAGAAAACCTTCGGGGATCGTCCAATTGGGCACGAATGAACCGCGGCTCGCGAGTGACGCGCTGCAACGCCGCACTCCCACACATCGCGTAACCGCTTCACCAACGAATACGCCGTGGTAATATCGTGCTTCACGCGAAAAGCTCGCTTCGCGAAGAATCTCGCCATATCTACCGGTCAAGATCCGTGGTCGTTGTTTTTCTTTTTCTTTTTTTTCTTTTCGTTTTGTCCGCCATTTTACGTGTACGAAACGACGCCATTTTAGTCGCGATATCCCTCGATCGAGCGAACGTTCCGCGAAGTCTCTCGAGGGGAGAAACTCACGCAAACTCCCGCGGGAACCGGGACACGAGTTGCGAAAGAAAAAGAAGAAAAAAAAGCAAGAGCAGCGTGCAGAAAACGCATGTGGCGATATTACGATTTTAATCGTTTCGCGTTAAGCCGGTAAAGTAGAAAACTGTAATTGGTACTATGGGTGTGTGTGTGCTTTCTTTTTTTTGTTGCAAACAGGAAGTGGCCGTTTCGTGTTTGCCCAAGCTGTAAGTTTCAGTTTTCAACCCCCCGCGCGATAATTAGGCTCGAAACTACCTTGTTTCGAGCGAGCCAGCCGCCATTTTGTGCTCATTAACCACACGACCTCGCTGTTCGTGCGAGTTACACACTCGAGAATGGTTTTGAGCCTCGTGTTGATTCGTTCCATAAATCACGGAGTTACAATGCACGAAAGACACTCCGATGATGAAAATAATAAACGACCTTATTGCCGTTCGGTCGCCCAAAAAATTAATGGATTTTTTAAATAAATTGCAATCTAGTAACGTCCGTGTTTCGACCTTCGTATGTTACAGGAGTTCGAGCCGGCGGTCGTGTTCGCCCACTTGTCGGACTTTCACATATACAAGATTTGGGCCGGAAAGAAATACTTCAGCGCGCCCTTCGACTGGGCCCTTTGTCTCAGGCCGTCCACCAAGGCGGAAGCCGAAGACACCAACGCTGGTTTGCCCGGTCTCAAGGTCATAGCCTTCAGCAGCGACAAGACACGTAACTGCTGGCTCACCGCCATGAGGCTCGCCAAGGTAACGACCTCTTCCTTACACCCTCACTACTGCTGCTTCGTATTTGTTTTATTTTTATGTTTTTATTTTTATTTTTTTGTTCCTCTCGATACTTCCGCGACCAAAGTCGATAATGCACACGTGCCGAGGTGACGCGCATGCTTTGCGTAGAACCACTTCTATCTCGATCCTACGAGTGAACGGAAAAAATGTTCCTTCGCCAACCCAGTCCGTCGATCCGTTGGAACGAGAAACAACCTCAACGGTTCCACCGGCGGGGAAGGATGAAGGGAAAAAAGCGGAAATCTTCCCTTCCCGATATATCATTTTGGCATAAAGTTAGGTCGCGTCGGCCCTCCAGGCAAGTTGTAGTTGAGTAACGGCTTCCGGTGAAGCTTGCGGCGAGAGAGGAACGTGTACGGGGAAGGGGGGGGGGAGGGTTTCTCTACCGGCCCCATTATGCAACTCTTTAGGGGGTCTATTCTTCTTTCCGCCAAGTAGCGGCTCAGACCTTGCCTCTCGAGTCTGGGCGCGGTCTCTAGTGGCTTTCGTAGCTGAGGCATCTCGCGACCCAACCCACCCCCTCTCTACCGATCTTTCCTGCCCCTGTCCAACGACGCCCACACCCTACCGCAAAGTAGCGGTATATCACCCTCTTCTTCCACACGTAGCGAGCACGAGACTCGTAACGGGGATGGCATCGTCATCATCCATGCACTTGTCCCACTCGAAACACCCCCCCCCCTCCCTCACGACACACAAGCCCCGCTCAATCCCTTATGCACCCGCGATAGAGGGCGATGAATACGAAGCTTCAAAGTATCCGCTGCACCGGGTGAATGGAAGAAAGCTCCGAAGGATAAAAAGAAGCGAAGAAAAAAAAACGAAATGAGAGAGGGGCAATGTCTAAGTTGAGTCGTGCCGAGCCCTGCTTGCTTAGCCCAGTCTATCCTTCTCGCCCGTTTCTTTTTCCAACCTTTCTTCTTCTTTTTTTATCTCTCCCGATGTCCCCGCTTCGTCGTTCTTCCTCTTTTCTCACTCCTCGTAATCCCTGACCCCTAGCTCCTCATATTTCGCCTACCCTCTTACCTCCAACCCCTCGCTCTCTCTCTTTCTTTGTGGCTGTCTTCTGCTTCAGCTTTCTCAGATCGGCTAGGGCAAGAAGGAGAGAGAGAGAAAAAAAAGAAGTCCACCAGGCGGCGCGATGATAGTCCCGCCGGATGAGAAGCAGCGACCTCTTCCACCAGACTCCGGTACTTAGCCGCTTCTACCGTGAGTCTTTGCGACTCTCTTTTATCTGGGCGATCCGGGGAAAAATAGATGAGACTTTGGCCCGAAGACTTTAGCCCGCTAGCTAAGAGACATCGTCACCAGACCGAACTCTCTCTCTCTCTCTCTCTGCTCCTCGTACCGTTCTCTCTTTTTTCCATACAGTCGCGCTTCGTCGTACTCGTTTTCAACCCTCCTTCTCTTTCTTTAAACCTCTTCTTCCACTTTGTCCCTTCAACTTTTCTCTTCCTCTCCGATAGACCAGTCGACTCTGTTTCCCAGACATCCTTCTTTCGCTCTCTCTCTCTTTCTCTTTCTGCCTCGAATCCACTCGACGAAGCGATCCTCTCTGTGTTGGCTCACACCTCGTACGAATCACACGCACACGGAACCTCCGAGTGAGCCGAGGACGCGTTCGAGCGAACACGAGGGTCGTTACGAGCTACGGCTCGAGCTTGTACGAAGTAGACCGGGGATTAGTCTGACCCTGCAACTTTTCTCACAACCAACACTTTTCCCAAGAACATCTGGAAACACCTTCGTTTTTCCCGGTTTTCCAAATTCACATCGTAGCATCCCTTCTACCGTTCGCGAGATTATCAATCGATCGTGCGACAGTCTCCTCGTAAAAATAAATTTCATCGAGCACTAGCAACTTGTCGAAATGAATTCGTTAAAATTAAACGAGCTTCGATCAAATTGAATTTTTAATTCGCGACATTTCTGGGTGGTCCGTGTTTGACGAAGCTTCGATTATCGCTCCAATGGGAATGTCCTCCCCCTGCGTCCCTCGACAATTTCCAGACCAAACAGGTGGCAACCATGTACAGAAACGTCACAGGCAAATGGATAGACATCCTCCCACCCCTACCTTCCTACCATACGATGATCAATTGCCTGTTTCTCTCTACCATCCCCTATCAATCCTCACCTATTCCCTTAACAACCAAACCCCCTCCTCTCCCCATCACGGTCTATTCCCGCACATCGACGAATCCAGTCGAGGGTTCATTAAGGTTCGGCTAGATATTCAAACGTCATTAATTAGACCCGGGCTCGTATCGTACGTGTACGATGTGTGACCGGTTCCTAGATGGCGTTACGATGTACAAATGTATTCAAATATACATATATGTGATATATCGATGTCAGAGACGAAACTGCTCGTTGCCTCGGCTCTCCCGTAGACCGGGGATCATTTAATTACGCAATTATTTGGGAACGCCGTCGTTAATGTCCGTGGAGCCACCTTTAATTAGTCGAGTAAACCGTGAACGCCCTGCAGCACAACATTATCCGCCTTCTTGAGCGCGCAGGTGATACGAACGTATCCGTGTAGACACTCTGTGTTTTGTCTACCGCAATGTCGTATCTTCTGTTCTGTGCAGAAGTGCCAACAGACGCCACCTCTCGACTGTTTCGCTCGATGACGCCCTCTGGTACTCCTGACGCGATATAAACCCTTACGAGAATTTTCCCCTCTTTCTCTTTTTCTGTCCTTTAATATCCTCGCTCACATCCGACTCTCGAGCTTTCTCTCATTCTTTTTTACATTGCGACGCGTCGGTACACGACTCTCGCCCGCAGCGGTCACGTCGACCATTTTGACAAATCTATGAGAATTTTTCACTGAATGTAACACTCATGCATTCATTCATCCTTCGGTTCGAGCGCTTTTACCACCTTTTTCGGTATTTTCCTCCACCCCCTCCCGCTCGTTTTCCCGTAAAATTTGCATTTTTACGAGGGTGAAAAGAGAAAAAAAGGAGAATCACCGGCACGTCGGAAAGATGAGAAACGATCGTGTTTCTCTCGTATCGTCGTTGATATACGCGCGCGAAGGGACATTGAAATTCTGTAATTTTCTTACGATCTACGAGCAGTTTGGCGTTGACGAACCAGTATACGTACGTGTGTTAAAACACATACAGGCATAGACACACACACGAACGTTGGATCGCCTCCATCAGCTAATCATAAAACTATTTACCGGCCAACAAAGCCCGGGGGCCATGTACCCACGGATTAATTACGAATTACGAAAGCCATCCCCCCCCACCCTCCTGCTCGCACCTCTCCCCAACTTTGAGAACCTGTGTTCGCGTTTCAACCCTCTCTCTCTCTCTCTCTCTCTCTCTCTCTCTCTCTCTCGCTTCTCGTTGCTCGCTCGCCGATAATTAATCGCTCTTAAACGAACTCTCGCTCCAGAACTAATTGCTTGTTACACACTCGATAAATAACCGGTCGATTATCCGTTCCAATTCAAGAAAACGACCTCTCGCGCCCAAGCGCGATCTTTTTATTCTCCCGTCGTTTTCACGAATGTGACAAACGTTACAAAAAACGAAATCCGTTCGCCGTAACGACGACGATATTACGAAGTGAAATCAATTACCCGCGATGCGACGACGAAAAAAAATAAAATATTGGAATAAAAATGAATTGCTGAAAATAAAAACAAAATAAAAATAAAAATAGAAAGGGAAGAACAAAAATAAATACATGTATATATAGAGAGAAAAAAATGTCAAAGGCTCGAGGGACGATCGTTCGCAATTTCTCCGCTATTCCGAGGCTTCTTTGACGATGTGCCAGGCCAGAGGATGATCCGGGCAAAATTTTTCATGTCAAACCGATTTCACTGGGGACGAAGGAGAGAAGGGGGGGGGGGGGCGGCAGGCTTGGTGGTTGTGTAGGCCTTCTACCCCGAGACTGTAATGTCGACAGAGGGCTGACTTTTGTATGTCTGTGTGTTTTTCACGTCGGTGTGTGCATCAATGCCGCGAGCTTGCGCGCCGCTCGAACGGGCGTTGCTCGTCTCTTCACTGTGCTCTGGGTCGATACAAACTCGGCTTGGCTTCGCACACGCGAATGTGTGCGTTGTGCCACTAGCTCCGGAGTTTCACCCCAGATTTTGCACACAAACACAAAGAGAGAGACACATACACACACACAGAGGCCCGGAGGGACAAACGTACTCTCGCTTTCTCTCTACACATCGTTGACTTATAGAACGGTAATGGACTATCGGGGGCTACCCGGCGTAATACACGAGATCGCGAATTTCTATTTCTCTCTCTCTCTCTCTTTTTTCGTCTTTTTTTTGATAGTACATCATCGATGCGACAGGAGAACGAGCGTCGTTGGGGAAAGTAGGATGAAGGGAACGAGAGAGAAAAAAAAGAATCGATTATCCGATGTGTCCCAGGTAGAGTGAATGAGTGAGTGAGTGAGAGAGAGAGAGAAGGCTTTTATCTCGACACGCACTGATGGATTATTAACCAATCGACTTTCTATCGTTTCGCGAGACCTGTTGAATCGTGGGTGGAGAAAGAAAAGAATAAAAAGAAAACACCCGGAGACTCGGACCTCCATCCTCTCGTTCGAGACTATAAAATTTCCAACTTCTTCGATAATCCAACATTTCGACGTATTTGTTTCACCTTATTTAATTTTCAGTGCCCTGTCGTCTCCTTTCTGCAATTATGTTTTTTAATGCGATGTGTGCGTTGTGTGTCTTTTTTCTCTTTCTTTTTTCTTCTTACCGAACGAGTTCAACGACTCCCTGACCCGAATTCAACTCGCGGTTTCTGACTCTCTCAATAATACCAGTCTCGCGAGACTGGTATTATTGAGTATATATATATATATATATATATACACATACATGTACGTATATTTGAATGACGACGGCCGGAAATATTCGCCCGGTGTTTCCAACCGGTTTTGCGTCTCGTACCCCGGGACAATGTCGCGGGTGTGCTTGGTCGACGGTGGGTGGATGGGCCGGGTCGTCCGCTCTCGTCTTCTGGGTCGATACCGCGGGTCATACGCGAGATCCTCTGCCGCCCCCGCGCACCCCCTCCCCCTATACCCACCGACTCTCGCCTCATCTCGTTCGAGGTCGATGCACGAAATCCTCGACTGGACGACGATTTTTTTCAAAGTGTCAAAAAAAAATCGATCAACGGATTTGGAAAATTTGCGAGGAGTTTGGAAATAATCCGAGTCTCGGGAGACTAGAATCGTTTTAAACGGTTGGCAGGGTAATGAGCGCAGGGCAGACTCGCTGAGTCTCGGGAGAAATGAAATAGCGATTTAGAATTTTTCAAAATTTGCGATAAAATTGTTTCGGCTGAAACGTTTCCGGTTGGAAATTCGTCGATCGAGCGTTATCAAAATATAATTTGTGGAATTGTTGATCGCGTCGATCGTTTTTTTTTGTTTCTCGCTGACGAGGAATACAAATTTTGCATTCTCGGAAATTTTTGTAAATTTGACAAAACCTCAGCTAAAACGTTTCCGGTCGATTATTTTTATCGGCCGTATCGCTGATTCACCGAAAATCGTTTAACTCCGCCTAAAATTACGTTACGCGCCGATGCGTCCGTTTCACACGCGCGCGCGTGTCCCAGACGCGTTCCGTGTCCAATATACACGGTCGAAATTGCATCGTCGTCTCGATCTACGTAACGCAGGAAATTACGAAACTTTGATTTCGCCAGAAGTTCCAAACCTCCGCTCCCGACACAACCGAATCATCGTTCCAGTCTGGTCTCCATTGTCCAAAGCGACTTTTTCGATCTCGCGCAGACTTCCGGTTTGATAAACCACTTAACGCGCGTTCTCTCTCGCTCTATCTCTCTCTCTCTCTCTCTCTCTCTGGTCCGCTAGCCGAGAGAACGAATTCTCTATTTACACTTAATTTTCATTTTTACTCGTGCGTAACTTTTTCCATTTCTTTTTTTTTTCTTTGTTTGGAGCAAATTCCTTCATTTCCGGTCTTTTTAGCGAATAATTCAAAGACGAAAGAGCTAGAGAGATAGAAAGAGAGAGAATATATAAAACGGGCTTTGTCTCTTTCCCATCCGTCACGGTTATTTAATGCTCGTTGCTATTTTTTTTTTTTTTTTTTTTTTTTTTTTTTTTGATAAATTTATTCTCTTCACCTCGTTGACTTTTGCGTGGAAAAATACTCCGCGAAGCTTTCACCGTGGACGAAACTGTCGCAGATTCGTCGGTCGTTCGTAGCTGTGTGTCGGTATATTAGGAGAAGTAGACGAGGGACGAAAGCGGCTTACGCGCCCGAGGCACGAGCCCTTTTCTTCTTTCTCTCGGCGAAACACCGATTCAACCTCGGCCATATATTTTCTCTCTCGCTCCCTCATTCTTTCGCCTCGTTTTCTCTCCCTTTCACTTCTGTCTCATTACGATTTGACGAGTCTCTCGGGACTCCTCCTCCCGTTCTCTCTCAACGTTCGCCCCGTTTACCAAACTTGCGTTTTACTCGTGCTGAACGCGCGTGTCGTACCAAAAATCAGTTCGCTCGCACGATCTATTATCTTTTTTTATCACAAAACATTCGATCGAATTAAAATTCGTCGATCGATTAAAAAAAAAATATCAAATTTCCTTTTATTATTCTCTCTGTCTCTTTCTCTTTCCTTCTATCTCTCTCTCTCTCTCTCTCTCTCTGTCACCCCATCCCCGGGTGAAAAAAAAAGTATTTCAATTTCTCCGACGCTATCCACATTGTCTCGAGACCGATACGCGGACCTTGATCCTCGTGTCTCCGACCTCGCTCTTCATTTGCTTCCAGGCAAAAGTTCATTTCTCGATTCCACCGCCTTCTTCCTTCTTCTTCCGTTATTTCTTTTTTTTATGTTTCCTCTCTCCTCTCATTTATCTCGAGAAGATCGCGCATTCGCGTCCACGACAAGAGAGGGAGCCCTCCCGCGGTTTCATTGTCATCGAGAACCGCGCGAGGCACATTGTTGCCAACATTGCGATAGAAACAATGCGACTCTCGTCAGACGTTGTAAACTCAACGGACAATCGCGACTTGGCGATCAAAGTTGAAAAAAAAAGAAGTTTCTTTATCTCTCTCCCCCTCGGCTCTCCCCCTCTCTACATATATATACAGATTCTCCGTAGACTCGTCTCGCGGTGACGAAACGTTTTATCCGACCGCCCAGAGCGTCCTTTCTCCCGCTACCTCGCGTCCAACGAACTATTAACGTACATCCGCTTATGATAAATTTTCTACCTTCGAGCATTAACTATACAAACATATATATATATATACAACCCCCTGTGTGTTTAGTATTGTACTTAGTAGCACTCCCTTACTGAGATCGTGTATCTCATCCCTCCTTGGCACACGTTTCACCTCGATACACTTTGAAACTCGCGACAATCGTCGTCTTTTATACGTATATATATATATATATGTACAGAGCATTTGTATAGATGTGTGTGTGTGTGTACAGCGCGAGACAAAATCCTCCGCCCGCCTCATACCCCCTCTCACCATTGCGCGCTATCCGATGACAAAGAGGCTTATTTACTTTGTTGTTTCAGTACGGTAAGCAGCTCAGGGAGAACTACAGGGCCTTCAAGAACAAACGGGACCAGAACAGCGGTACGAGCCCCACGGACCAGCTCAACAGCTACAATGTACCAAACGTGAGTCTTACGCCCCCCCCCCCCCCCCCCCACAAGTCTTATCTCTACGAATACCTTTTTTCTTTGCCTCCTCTCGTCTCCGTATCGTCCAAAAATCGTATTCGTTCACACTCGACAAAACATTATCTTTCCCATCATACGTTTTATTGCCAACAATTTTTAAATAACCAATGGTAAAAAAAAAACGAAAAACGATTATTTTTCAACGATCAAATTTTAATTGAGATTATTAATTAAACGAGAGAAAGAATTCGACGAAAATTGCCAGAATTCGCACGAGAGTGTTTTTCACTATACATTAGTACTCGAGAATAATGAGTAAGACGGGATAGCGTGATTTCTCGTCGTTTCGAAGAAAAATGAAAACAAGAAGAAGAAAAAAAAAGAAAATCCATCAAGTCTGGTTTTTAGGACAGGATGAGTCCTTCTTTTTTTTTCATTCGCAGCACCATCATCATCTCGTTTGTATGTTCCTGTTTCGTATCAAAAAAAGAAAAAGGCTACGACGAGGGTGAGGTGGGGGTGGGGGGGGGCGGCTAGTTATGAGCAAAAGACTTACCGGAACCGGTTGTCCCTTCCTTGCCTCGTCGATTCAGCCTGGTGTTGAGTTTCTTGTGGAAGGGCGAAGGAGGAGGGAGAAGAGACTTTGGTCGAGGGCGTCTCACTCTCTCGGTCAGACGAGACGTTAGCAACAGGCGAGAATTCACGGGATCGCCATCAGACCGGCCACTTTGCGTATCGGATTTCTCTCTCTCTCTCTCCCTCTCTCCTCCCACCCTCACCTCGGATGCAACGAATCGTCTTACGATTCCAAAACCGTAGGCTTCGCGTTTGCGCGAGAATAATATCGAAACAAAAAGAAACGTGAAAAATACGACGATTGATAGATAAAGGTCCGATAATCGATAAGAGTTAGAGTGAATAATTCGTGGGAGAGAAAAATCGCTCGACCGCTCGTGAAAGAAAAAAAAGAAAAAGATGAATTTTACTACGAATAACTTGTTTCATAAATCAAAATCAAGACGAATTTTTTCTTATCACACCACGATAAAATTATTTCGGCTGTTACAAATTGCTCGATCGCCAACCCCATAAATGTCGTTACGTTCGAATAAAATTGATCAAGCTCGTTTAAAATACGAGTTACGCCCTTCTTACGTTCAATGATCGATAACTTCGCTTCGGGTGACTGAAAGTCAATATATATATTCATATACGAATACCTATATACGAATGGTATAGAGGCATAATCGAGGAAAGAGCTCGTAAGTCAGGCAATCCTGAGAGGTATTAGTCACACCCGCGAGCGAACGATGTGACTCGGTCAGTAAGTCACCGGCGAGAGGAACGAGCACAGAGCGAGAGAGAAAGAGAGAAAAAGAAACTAAACTGTTCGGTGGGGCCGTTATCAGTCGTTCATCGAATTAGTGAAGCACGGCACCTCGAAACTTCTCTCTCTCTCTCTCTCTATATATATATATCATGATTTAATACAACACCATGACGCAATAGGCACAAAAACCAGCTGACCGACCTTACACACAAGTACGAAGCAGGAGAGCCTCTTGTATATTTGTGGGTATGTGTGTGGGTTTGGGGGTGTGTGTTACCGTACACGATACGTGCCAACCCTATATAGATCATGACGAGTCTATAAAACGGTACACACCTCTACCCGAGAGTAACCTTGTCGTGGCGAAAAATAAGACAAAAGAAAAATACGAATGATCGACACGTGCGCCGCCGATCTTTATCAATGACGAATCTTCCGCCTCCTAGACACTTTACTATTATCGGATATGTTAAATAATAATAATCGACAACTCGTCGTCCATGAGTTCGATATTTCTAGGAACTATTTCTTTGTTTCGCGAATTCGAAATGAAAAGAAGAAAAAATAAAAGAAAGAACAATATTCCGAAAATGAATAAAGTTTCTTATATCACGCACTGAAAATTTTTCTGGTCATTTGCGAGCGATTAAATATTTTCGTACGAATAATTTTCCAGTCGTACGTAATGAGGATTAGTAGAGCGTTTTAATATGTTGCAATTTCATCACGGATCATAATTATTACTTAGTATATTTCGACGTGTGCATTTTTTTTATCGAATATTGAATATTTGATTAAAGAGAACGATTAAATATCACAACCATTACTCCCTGACTATAAATATATATCGGACGAGGCTATTGACAAATTGCGTGCCCATATTTTACACACGCACTAATTTATATAGCGATGCTATCGCAAATTGAGCCCGCACTGGCGCATTCGCAATATTTTACCCGGTGCATGCACTTTGTACGTGTACTTGATTATACGACCATACAAACGCACACCCATATATAAATATATGTATAGATATATATATGATACTGGAACGCTTAGAAGATTATGCTAATGACGGTACGGGGGTGAATTCATACCAGCTGAGCGCCAAAGTGCGTGATGCGTGTCAGAGCGAGAGAGAGAGGATCTTATCGCACAAATATATATATATATATATATTTAAAGAGAGAGAGATAAGTGTATATAGTGTACGTAACACGCAAACTACCACTATAATATACGTATACGTATAACTATAGGTATACGGTGAACCGTTCGATTCGAACGTCAACGAGAAGCCCACTGCACTCTGAATATTAAGTTCTCGTTGCACCTGAAGCAATTTACATTTGCCATCGTCGTCGTAGCTCGTTCCTCGTCCTCGTCCGTGCGTCGTCGTTTTCACCAAGTGGAAACCAAATTACTCGTAACAACTTCCAACTTTCGTTCCTCCTCTCTCGAGAGAAGAAGAGGGTATTCTCGCATAATATATAGCCGAAGCGTTAATATAGTTTAGGCGCGGGGCTCGTATCTTCATTACGCTTAATTCATTCCTAGCTCCTAGATACATCTATAGATATATATATAGATAAATAGATAAATAGATAAATAGATAAATAGATAAATAGATAAATAGATATATAGGTAGGTAGTCGAATTAGTTATAGTACAGACAAGACTGTTCGACTCGTGTCGTGTCAGACAACGAGCCTGATATGCATACGCGTCCTATAAAATCGAAGTATCGGCGCGAAATCGAAAAAAAACCCTAAAAAAAAGGAGATACGTTGATCGTTTTAAAATCGGCTCGCGCAAACCGAATTACGAAGATAAGCTCGAACGCATTTGACGACTTCCGCGTTCGCGTGCACCTTAACCCGGGATATAAGAAAATTGACGCGACGTAGATTGCCGCTATCGATAACGTTTTATAATTGGTATAACGTATTGCTTTTTATCAAACCCGGGGATAAGATTTCATGTTTTTTTTTCTTCTTTTATTTCGGATTTTTTATTTCTTTCCTTCTTATTTTTTATCGTCTCGTGATATCTTTTCATAATTATGAGGTATGGAAGCGCGATTAATCTAATTGAGAGATATCCTTCAATTTGACGTCGTCGTAATCTTTAAGAAAATCTTAAGTCGCGTTCGTGCCGAGAGAAGCCTTCGTCGATTTTTTTATCACGTTGCTAGTGATCGACTTCGAGTGAAAAAAATTTTTTTACTCGTAAAATGAATTTTGATAAATTCAATAAATATATAGAAATATCGAATCACATTTATTGTGGGGGAGAAAATAATATTTTTCTTACATATTGTTTTTTTTTTTTTTTTTTTTTTTGGAGGAAAGGTCATGGTGGACCGGATTGCGTCTGGAACGTAAACAAATATTTTCGACCCTTCGCCCCTCCCCATCCCCTATCCGCTAAGCCCGTGCTTTTGGAGAATGTGCAACGCGCCTTTAAGAATTTTACTCGAGCGTGTGTTTGCTCGCCGTGTGTCTCTGAGGTAGGTGGCTGGTATACGCCCGGGGTCACTTCGAGAATCGAGTTACGAGGAGTGGCCACTCGGGAAAACTTCCCTCGTTACTTAACCCCGGGAGCCTGGAGCATCGTCGTCGTCGTCGTCGTCGTCTTCACCGTCGTCGTCGTCTTCGTCGTCGTCGTCGTCGTCGTCGTTGCTCGACGTCGTTACCTCGTTCGACGCGGACTTCTCAGCAACCCCCCACCCCTTCTTCCTCTTTCTCTCTCGTCTATACCTCACGTGTTCACCACCCTCGACTTATCCCCATCTTCCGTTCTCCGTTATCGCGAAAAAGCTTTCCCCGCTTTTTTTCCCTCCCACGAAGACGTTTATTTTCTTTTTCTTTTTTACGAAATTTTCGTCACATTTTCGAAATATTAAATAACGATTAAAGAAACATCGAATTGATTTGCTTGTTTTTATTAAATTTAACCCTCGTTTCGACAATAACGCGAATTTTCCGGCGAGTTTTAATTTCACGACACCTGGAAGCACCCTGACAAAAAAAGAGCGTGTTTTATCGCACGGATAACCTTTCGAGATAATATAGATAACGCGAGACGTAAGAATAATCGTAAAAACGTGTTTTAGTAAAGAACGACCGGTAAAAAAGTTTGCGTCCAAGAACCATAAAGAGGCGCGCGCGAGCGTCATCAGAGAATATAAATCCCATAGTTGCAAATAATTTTCATACCGTGTGTGTGGTCGTCGCTCATTTTCTCATTCTCGTCGTCTCCTCCATTTCTCCGCTCTTCTCGTCTCTTCGTTCTCCATATACATATATAACGTATCACTCTCTCTCTCTCTCCTCTTTTCCACACTATCGCTCTTCTCTCTCCGGCATCACGTTCGTTCTGTTATCCGCGCCCATGCACCTCTCTCTCTCTCTCTCACTCTACATCACCCTCGTCCCCTATCTCGTTACGTCATATCAGCTCGGCTGCAGTTAACAGGCTGCTGCTCGTAGCCGGCTAGACGTTAAAGTTTGACGATCGTCGTTGCTTTTAGCAACGCCAGACGTCGTATTTCCCTTAACGAGCCAGTACCTCGTCTCTCTCTTTCTCCCTCCCTCCCGCCCTCCTCTCTACTCTTTCTCTCGCTCCTGGCGTTCTAACCTCTCGTCTCTCGACGCGTCCGGGGCACTAACGGAGACCCCGTTGCCGGTTGCAGCACGAAACTATTGCCGTTCTCTTGGTTCTCCCCGTGGTCTCGATGCTCGCCGAGGCCTCGCCCAAACGCGTTGCAATGCCGGAAGTAAAACGTCACGACCTGATTTCCTGCTCGAAGCCTCGCAATTGCTACTTGCACCGATCGCCGACAATCATCCGCGCGATGTGGGACATATACGATTGTTCGTACGTAATTGACGTCGAGACGTTGTCGCGACACCATACCCGACTTCCAAATGACCTTCGGGGGTCGAATACCCGAATCGATGTTCGATCATTTCCGGCAACCCAAGGGTACCCGGGCTTGATTGCTCGCCCGATTTATTACCGAGACTTTTCAATAGAGGGCGCCGCGGCGTCGTTGCGACCTTGCTAACGCCCTACGTGACCTCCGGACGACCTTGAGTCAGTTCAAACCCGAGTCCGAGCAGTTCGTGCCGTTACTACTGCTCGGCACTTGCCACTGATTTACCGAAATTAAAGTCCATTTCCCGACGATCTTTCCACCCTCAAAATGGAATAAAAAATATGACGAAAAAATCCGCAGGCTCGAGGTAAGAGCGAAGGCTCGGTCGCAATGAAAATAAAAAAAGAAAAACAAATAAACTAAAGAGAAAAATGGAAGGGAGGAGAGAACCTTCGTCGTCGGCGTTGGTGCAGTTCGGGGAGGTTTTAAAAGTCGAGGGAAAAAGCCCCGGTCGGCTGTTGCTACGCGCGAACTATCGACCAGCCGGGGCGCACGGAGCGAGAGAGACGAGAGCGCACCAGAGCACCGTTGGCAGTCTCGTCGGCTCTCTCTCTCTCTCTCATTCTCTCTCTACCTATATATGGGCGTTCATATATACAGATATATAGAGATGTATATCTAACGAACCCGAGAGAGCTCTCTTGGGGCTATGGAGAAGAGAGACCTGGTATAGGTGGCACGCGGTTTTCAGTGAACGAGAGAGAGAGAGAGAAGAGATATTCGACCCGGGGACCCGCCGAATGCTCATTTCTTTTTCTCTTTTTTTTTCGTCATTTCACTCTTTCTTCTTTTCTATCCTTTTTTTGTTCCAACGTATATAGATACCTTCTCGTCTCTAACAATCTGGCACCCTCTGTATCTTCCCAGTTCCACCGCTATTCCCCTTTCTCCCGTCTGTCTCACTTTTTCTTTTTTTCTTACTTTTTTTCATTTTTATTTTCATTTTTTTTATCATTTCTCGCTCTCGTTTTATCTTTCGCCAGAAGGTAAACGAGAGAGAGGGAAGGGGGAAAACTCGGAAAAGTGCATTGGTTATGCATGCAACGAATCGGGATGGGCCATCGGCGCGTCGCTTTTACCACACGCATCTGGTCCGACGTAGAGCCGATACACTCTCGCGTTTCACCTTTTTGCCATTTAACGAAATTGGACCATAAAGTGAAAAAAAGAGGCAAAACGACGGAGAGGAAAAAATAAACGGAAAAGTGACCGTTCGTAACGTTCTCCGGAGACACCTGTCATTGCCTCTGGGCAACTTCGACGCTCGATTTTTCCGGCCTTTCTTTTTATCCCGACAATAAAACTTTTTCTCTCGTTGGGCTCGTGTTTCTCTCCTGGTACCGACGACTAGACGACGGAACGATCGATTGAACTTCCGGTACAGACGCGCTGCCACACTTTACCGTGAATAAAGGTTGGCACACTTCTTTTTCCCTCGCGAAGATAAATTTCTCCTCTCCCTCTCGTGTGCGAGTTTTCGCTGTTAAGAAACGAGTGGACTTTGACCTTTTTTTTCGAAAAGATTCGTCCATTCAATTTTCCAGCCTATAAGGGATGTATTTTGATCCCCTGATCTTAAAACTTTTATCAATTTTAACGAACATTGAAAAATCCCGAAAGAAAATTCAATGTTTTCACTCATTTTACTTTCCGAATCGTGAAATTCCAAGTTGGCGTAACTTGGCTTCCGCTTGTCCGATGCGAATACCTTACACCCTATCTGGCTCAAATCTAGCTCGCCGGGTTCGGTACGCCTTATCGATCCCTGATCCGATCCTGATACGATCCTGATGAAACGTCAGGTAGGCTGATTAATTTGCTACTCGGGTGTGTGCAAAAAAATGTATATAAATAATACATGACCACATATATTTACTATATACGTAAATATAAGTGACCGAAGGCACACGTGCGATAGGAAGACTTTTTGCTTCGCCTCGTATTTTCCAACCGAGCGATGTATATATGAAGAGGGTGCGTACGAGCATAATATCCAACCAGGGAGTCTCGCTTGATAGCCAAGATTTATTCCTAAGACCTCGCGAGTCAGTCAGCCGCAATGTGCGTGCTGTTCTCCTCGCCACGCAACGTCACACTCTCTCGAGTCTCTCTCCTTACGACGTGCCTATCGTATACAAGACGACATAAAAATTTTCACGTTACGAGAACGTGTATAAGTGAGTGAGCGAGAGAGAGAGAGGGAGGAAGAAAGATAGACAGTGAAGGGGCGTCATGCTCGTAAAGCAGCATGTTGGAAAACGTCCGGAAATAGCGTCGAGAAGACACGTGTGTGTCATGTGGAACGAGGAAAAACGATTAAAGCGATGCTTTCTTGCGAAACCAGTGTACAACACTTTATAGGAAAGCGATGACGGCGAAGGGGAGCGAGAACGTTCGGAAGAAGAAAAAAAAACCTTTCGAAAATGCCGCTTCCTAAAAAAAAAACTACCCCGTGCGAATACAATTTCTCCCGCATGTTTCTTCAAATTTAAATAATTTTCAATTCTACTCCCCCATTCGAAATCCATGTGGAGGCAAAATTATTCTCACTGTATATCAGTGGTTGCGAGAAAAAAAATTAAATTCAAGATAAAAAGCAAAGTACGTGGCGATCCTCCGGTAGAGGGACAGAGGGATGTCGAAGGTCGCGTGTGGTTCGCGCACGTTCGCAGAAACTATCGACCCTGTCTCGCGCCCCGATGTGCGGGTGTACCGAGGAGCGAGTAGAGCCGAGTTACACGCTGCAAGGTGCGGTATGGCCGATATATACGTCTATCTCTCTCTCTATACATATATATATATATATATATATATATATATATATATATATATATATATAGAGAGAGAGAGAGAGAGAGAGAGAGAGAGACAGAGAGACAGACAGAGAGAGAGAGACCTGGACACAAACGGGGCATATACGTACGTATATCGCGTTGTGTCCAGGTCTCGTCTCATCCCTAGCTTCGGGTTGGGTGCTTCTGCCTGTAATAATTTTCCGGTCTGACCCGGAGGCAACCCCGGCACATGGGAGTGAGACAGAGTGACACGCGGGTGCAGCGCGGAAGTGAGGCGAGGGCGATATATATATACACACACACACATTTATATCTATAGTCATGTGTGTGTGTATAACGTAAATACGTATGTGTAGGAAGTGGCATCAGGCTAGCTAGCTGGTAGTTGGTTCGGTATAGCTGGGGAGGTTCGGTTGGGGTACGCGCCAGGGGTAATTGGGCCGGCGTCCTCCGACATCTTCTATGACTATAGTTACGGGGTTTGGCCATCGCCCGTGAGCGCACCAGCCGGTCGCATTATCGAGAGATCCGAACCTAAACCGACCTAATCTCCTTCGCCTCTATGTATATGTATATAACCAAGAGCCCAGAGGGAAACGGAGAGAACGATATACGGGAATTGAGAGAGAGAGAGAGAGAGAGAGAGAGAGAGAGAAAGTGAGAGAGGAATATACTGTGGCACCGGCCATTTCCGCTTCGCTTCTCTCATCGCGACGCCATTGGCGTCTCCCAACCCTGTCTATCTCTATCTCGCCTGGTTTCTCTCCGTCTAACGCCACGACGACGTTCTATTGCATGGAAATTTTTAATTTAACTTTACGACCCCGTCGGGACGTTTTCAACCCCCCACTCTTTCTCTACCCCTCCTTCATCTTGCCTCTTTCCACGTCTTTCCAGTTACCAACGCCTCGTTCACCGTTTCTCCTTGACTCTCTGCTTCTTCTTCTTCTTCTTCGTCTTCTTCTTCTTCCTTTCGCTTCCGGTCCCTTCCTTATTTCCGCCATCTCGTTAACCGGATACTATACAGCGAAAAGCCAACGAGAGAATGCACAAAATGGGGACTTGGAGAGAGAGAGAGAGAGAGAGAGAGAGAGAGGAGAGTTGGATTTATAGAGTAAAAGCTCGAGACGAGAGAAGTCGTCCTTGTAGGATTTGGAGGATTCACTCCCGTAACACTCCGGTTCGCGGTCACGAAAAGGTTTTATCCGAGCTTACACATCTCAGACACGAGGCTTTCTCTGTGTATGTGTGTATAAGTTAAATGTTACATTCACAAACACTTATGTACCTATACCTATGTGCGCGTTTGTATACCCCAACGAAACTTCGAACTCGCGGAATAATTTATACGCTGTTCGGGAACGGTAATAGAGTCGTTAATTAAGATTTTATACTGGACGTTTTTGGGAAAGAGGTCGTTAACCGAGGACGAAGGATTAAACCACTGCACGGATCAACCAGACGAAACCATCACGCCCTCCCCTCTTTCCCAGTTTCTCGGTGTCCCAAACGAAGAAGAGTCGTCCTATATCCATCCAATTTTAAAGAATATCCACCAACGTGTAGGATATGTTCGAAAACTATTTCGTAGCCGAGGTACGAGATACAGCGAGAGAAAGAGAGAGAATTACAGCAAGGATGCTTGAAAGGCGAGATGGGAGGATGAGGAGGAGGAGGAGGAGGAGGGGGGGGGGGGGCAGGGGGGAGTAATAGAGTTCATAGTGGCAACGGAAAATTGAGATAGAGAAAGAGAGAGACGGAGCGGAAGATGGAGTGTTAGGAAGAGGAAGTGAGAGAGGGGGGTGTCTAGATCGAGGATAGTGGAAATAGAGAGACCAAGGGAACAAGAGAGAGAGAGAGAGTTAGAGGGAATAAGAGAAATATACCTCGGACGTCTTTTGGAAGAGATGAGGCTGTCAAGTAGCGCAGCATAGAGTCGATTGTACCTCTCTTATTCCTCGTTTCTCTTTTCACGTGAACGTGATCCGACTTTGTTCTTCGTTCGTACGTACCGGGGAAATAAAATGAGAGAGACAGAATGAGTAAGAGTGAGTGAGAGAGAGAGAGAGAGTGAGCAGAGACACCGATTTTCCGTGACTCTCGTAACGTACTACGGTCTCGCAAGCAGCGAGAGTGGAACGCAAAGACGTCTCACGTCGTCTCTTCTCCCGTGTCTGACACTTCTTACCATCGAGACGGTGGTGGAAGAGACGTTCCCGTCTCTACCTCTCTCGAAGTATCCGTCGCTGAGAATCTCAACGACACACCGGGGCTTTCGAACGTGACGCTACTTTTATTTCCGATAATACGTGAAGAAAAAAATTGTATTCAATTATTTTCCTTGCGAGATTGAAGACAGAATGGAATTATCATTTTTTTAAAAAGTAATTTATCGAACAATTTGAAACTATCCGTTCGTTGACCTTCGCGATTTCAAGATCATTTTTCTCATTCGTTCGACGGTACTTTTTTTAAATATCAATTAATCATCGATAATTAAAAAAAACACAAAAAATCCGATTAATAATTCAAATCGATTATGAATTATTTCGCGATTATAATCGTAGTGAAATTGGAGGGAAAAGGTTATTGTAGAGAAGCGAGGTGGCCAGCGGGTGCGTGTATTACACAAGCCTCTCCAACAGATCCAGCAACGAGAGCGAACGCGCTCGCGTTCGCGTTGCGTAATCGGCTCAACACCGGCACAAGGGAGTCGAGCCAACCTCGCTGATCGATCGGTTCGCTCGAGCATCTCTCGTGTTCTATTATTAAGCGTTACGTCCAATGCTCGTTTCCTGCAGTTAATCTTGCGCTATTAGTCGTTACATCGCCCTGAAAAGTTGCATACAACGATGCACGCGCGCGCGAGCGCGTGTGTGTTCTGTAAGCGGAAGATAAACCGCGCGAGCTCATTTCGTCGTTAAATCCTCGTTTTTTTTCTCATTTTTTTTTTGCAACGAATATCTTTTTTCTCGTTTATCTCTTTACGAAGTCTTTCGCGTATGATTTCACGTTCCCTTCGGTCGCGAAGGTTATGGGTATACTTTTCCTTCGCCTCGTGGGGCCCCTCGCAGCCCCTCGACACGAGACAGACCTGGAGTATAATATATATATCTATATTATTATACATTTCATATACATATATATATATATATATATATATATATCGGAGAGACTCGCCACGTAGCGAGCTCCGTTAAATTGGCGTTCCCCGAACGACCTTTTTCTTTCCGCCTCGTGGAAGACCTTAGCGTCAAGACCTTAGCGTCATTACGCAGTTTTTCCAGAGACGATCGCGAGTGCGCGAGAATCGTCGGTTCCGAGGGGGATAGAGAAAAAAAAAAGAGAGAGAAAAAAAAACGAAACGAGATACGCCACCGGAAGGAAATCTTTTCTCGTTTCTCGGCAAAATTTTCTCAACCCCCTTGCGCGAAACTTACATATATATCGGTGCCGGCTGAGAGGAGGGGGGGAGGGGGATGTTCGTAATTCTTTTTTTTAACCTTTGAGTGACTTTAGTCCTTCGACGGAGTTGCGAAATCGTTCACCGGATACCATCAATATTTCAAACCCAACTTTAAATATTTACGTATAATCCCACCTCACTTTTCCGCACTTTTCCGCCTCGCTTTTTTCCCCTTTTGAACCGTGAAGCGTGCTGGTCTTTTTGTACGCTTTTTTTTATACCCCGGAAGCTCGACGAAACGTTAACTCGATTAATCGACTGAACTTTGCGAAGCGAATAATCGCGAGGCACTTTAGCCGATTGAGTGCAGATAGGGGTTGGCGGAGAGATAGATAGAGAGAGGGAGAGAGAGAGAGAGGGAGAGAGAGAGAGAGAGAGAGAGAGAGAGAGAGAGAGAGAGAGAGAGCAACAGACAGAGAAAGAAGGGATGGCTTGGGGACGCCAGAGGAAGAGAGAGAGAGAGAGAGAAAGCAAGCTGTTATTAATTAATACGCGATACTTTCCCCTCTCGCTGTATTAAAATATTAAGAAAACCCTCGCTCGAGAATATACAGCTTATTTGCTTTCGCAAGAAAAAGGGGGAAGTCTCGTGCGCACACACCCCCAGCCCTCGTCCCCTTCTCCCCTTAACCCTCTGTTTGCTCTTCTTCTTTCACCCTTGGTGAATCACTGCCTGCGTCTAGCTCCCCCCTTTCATCCCCCCGACAGCGAATCTCTTTCGAGGTCTCGGTGGATTATTCGTACATTCCAGGTTGGAATGTTCCACGAACGACGAGGAATAATAATGGATATGCTCGTCGAGGAAAATGAAATGGCCGCGACCGGGTGGGGGAGGGGAGGGATTTTTCGCCTGTTGGTAGATGGATGAAAATGATGTTTACCCTATATATATATATATATACAAATAAGTGAGAAAAGGGCGAGACGTTTGAAATACTATTGAAGTCAGAGGGAGACGTTAAATATGTCATCGGCAGATTGGACCAGTCGTCCCCCTCTGCAACCCTCCTGCACTGATTACGCGCTTACATCGTATTTCTTCCAACGGTGTAAATTACATCATTCTTGCCCCCTCCCCTCCACCCCCAAAACGAGGATAGATTTTTGCCCACAATTATAAGCACGAAACGAAACGTTTTCGATAGTCGGCAAAAAGAAATTGAAACTTGGAAGTCATTTTTCTTTCCTACATTTTTTCGCATCCTTTTCTCTCTCTCCCTCCCTCGCTCTTTCTCTTTATCGATGGCAATTTGTGGTCGTTCGCGATACCCGTTATCCCCACCACCACACCCTTACCCGAAGCTTTTGTACGTCTCGCCCGATCTCCTTCTTTTTCTCTGAGCCGCCGCTTTTATCGCGCGCGCGCACACACACACACACACATATGCGGCACGGTCGAGACGCTTTTCGAAAAGTGCACCAGCAGCACTAAACACTTCACTGGCAGTTTTACCGGCGAGGTATAAATTAAAGGAACGAGAAAAGAACGGGCCCCCGAAGCGTGCTGCGGGGTCGACGGGAGGATAGAGGAAAGGCAAAGGAAAGAGGGGGTGGGTTTCAAGGTTTACATATATTTATATATAAGCGAGAGAGCGAGAGAAATGGAATAAGCGGCATCTTTCCTTATCGCTTTCTCTCTCTCTCTCTCTCTCTCTTTTTTTTCTTCGCCTCGGCTCACTCCATCACTCGCTCGGGGGGGGGGCCGTTAGTAAAGTATTCCGCGCGCAGTAAAAGTCAGCGAACGCTCGAGGATTATATTTTATTCCAGAATTTATTAAGAATCTCTTTGAGCTTTGAGTCGTCGTCGTCGTCGTCGTCGTCGTAGTCGTCGTCGTCGTCGTCGTTCTATCTCTCTCTATTCCCTCCTCCCTCTTTCTTTGCAAAACGGACTTGGCCTCGTCTCTTCCCTTTTTTCCTCTACCTCCTACCCCCTCCCCCTCTGCGTATACCTATATACGCGTATGGGTTTATCTGTCTCGTCTCGTTTTTTTTGTTCCCGTTCGTACCTTCTATATATTTATTCTCCTTTCATTTCCTTCTCGAATCTCATTCTTTCTATCTCGCACGACCGACCCTCCCTCCCACTGCTCCCTCCCTATACCAACCGCCTCTTTCATTCTCTTTTCTCTCTCGGTCTCCGTGCCCGAGCGTTCATATCTTTCGTTCCTCTTCATCCCTCGGCTCGTTTCCTCATCTCTACCTGTACTTTCGACCGTGTATATATATATACACGTGTATATCAAGATCGCAGTGTGCACACCCGGAGTTTCTCGTCGAAAGCGAAACTAGTTTTCATGTTGGCTTTTATACGCACGATTACACGGGACAGAGGGAGAGAGAGACAGAGAGGCAGAGAGTGAGACCGGTCGGGCAGGAGGGGGAGGGGGCTAAGCGTGGCTACCGGTCCGTGGAAAGTCACTCTTCCTATTGCCAACCCCTCCCCCTTGTGTGTGTATTTTTTTTCTTCTTTTTTTGTTTTTTTTGCATCTCCACTCTCTTTCTATCCTCGTCCCCGAACCAACCCTCGGCTACACCGAGTCGTCCGGGGCAACGAGAATAAAAAAAATGAAGAGAGTAACGAAAACGAATACGAGGAGGCAATCGGGATAACGCCCTCGTGGATCGTCCAAAGAGAATTCTATATTAGCGTGCGGCCGCTACACACGACCCTCGTTCTACCCTCCTTCTCCTCTTTCCCGTTGAATTTCCTACCCCTTTTTTCTCCGCCTCCGCCCGCTCAACCCTCGACACGGAGGTTTCAGGTGCGGGAACTGTACGAAGCTTCGGGATGGCTGGTGGACATAAAAGGGAGGATGAGCGGAAAGGGGGGGGGGGGGGGTGGGGTTGGTTTTCCTGGCACACGACGTCAACGCTCGTGTGGCTTTCTCCCTCTCGTCGTCGTCGTCGTCGCTGAAAATCATCCCCCCCTCCCTCTCGACCCATGCAATGAACGGGATAAAACTTTAACTGGCTTTTCCCTCCTTCCACCCCCCACCCCCTGCTCCACTTCCCTCACCACGTCGTTGAGCTAGCTCGACAATGGACTTGTCTGTAGCGTCTCCCTGACATTCTGCAGACTACGGGAATCCATTAACCTCTCCTGCCTGGGGTACAGCCCCTCCCCCCTCCTCTTACTCCCACTTTACCTTGTCCTCAAACTGGTGTGCAATGCTTCTCTCCCTAAAACCTCTCCTGTCGACGCCATTATCGCGTAAAACCCATGGAAAACATTCACGGTTTGGCGGGACTTACCGAAAAAACAAAACAAAAATACGCAACCCCGAAGAATCGACTTGCGTTGCATGAATTTCTCATTCGTCGTAAATAGCGTTTCGATTCGATTCGTCGCGACGTTACGAGAAAGACTTCTCTCTCGATTTCGAAAGCTAAAAATAATAGTGAAAATATCATTTGAAAAAAAAACGATATTATCGAACGAAACGATATTATAGAAAGAAATTCTAAGCCGACGAGAGACATCTGGTGCGATTAAAACGAGACGGAATCGTTCGATCCCGCCACGTGTCGCGAGATAAAACGCCCCTTGTACGATTATAAAAAATGAATTTTTTTTTCTTCTATTTCTTTCCATTTTTCTCTCGTCAACACTCGTATCACTTTCCTTATTGGAAAAACCGTACGTTATAGAGCGATGACGCGTCTCCTCGATTAGAGCCGCTTATCTAATATCTTCGACGTGAATCAGATTGCTTCTAAACATATTTCATCATTTTGCATTAGTAATTGAGAAAAATCTGTTATGATCGGCATCGTTCGTGGCACGATAAATATTTTACCGAAAGTTATCGAGAGAGGGTTTTCCTCGATATTAATTAATTGATATCGATCGTAAGAGAGTGAGTGAGAGAGAAAGAGAGAGAGAGAGAGAGAGAGTGATTCGAGGGCGTGGAAAGATACGGGAAAGTTTTGAGCACGGTGGGAAGATCGATGAATGGCGTGTGGTGGCTTTCGAGTTGAGCAAAGTCCGGTTAACACATATATATATATATATTTGTGGGTGTGTGTGTAGTATGGTTTATATAGGGTAGATGCGAGGTAGGTCTTCGGTAGACGGGTGTTCCGGTGGTTAACTTTATGGTCTGACCCTCGTAGCTTCGCTCGTCACCTTCACTTCCCTGCGAACGAGTTTTCTCCTCGTCAAAAGAACGAGAAGAGAAAGAGAGAGAGTGAGGGAGAGAGAGAGAGGAAGGAAGATTCGTCAAGAGAGGTAGGTATACTCTTTGAAAGCCAGGATCTCAAGGATCCCACGACGAAGAGAGAAAGAGAAAGAAAGAGAGAGGGACAATTAATTAATTTACTTGAAGCACTTTTTTCCCTCTCTCTCGCCCGTTCTCTCGTGCAGGGAGATAAACGTCTTCTCGACTGCTCTTACTCTCGTCCTTTTTCTTTCCTCCCTCTTCTCTTCGTCCACGTCGATTCCGGGGCATTATCGGAACGTTAACTTAAATTGCACGTAAAACTCGATACCCCCGCGGTGCTTCCGAGCGCGCCGAAAGTGAATTAAAATCAACCCTTGCCTCCCTCTCCCCACGGCATATATTCACGACTCTCATATCTATAAAGAAAGAAACTGTACCACGACGAAACCTCCAAAAGATCGTGCGCTTAATTACTCCCATCATTAATATTATCTCTCTATCTCTCTCTCTCTCTCTCTCTCTCTCTTTCGTTCAAAAGAAGTTTTGAACAAAGAGAACGTTAGAAATTCGTGTCTCGAGTGGATCGATCATTCTCGAATTTTGAATAAACGTCGGTAGGTTCGAATTCCGTGTTGGTAGGTGGTAGTGGGGGGTGAAGCAGGGGGAATATTCCAGACCGTCTCAATATGCCCAGCAGGCAGGAAATCACCTGGGATTGAGCCTCGAGTCAATCGATATATTACGACGAGGGGGCGAAATTCTCCCTGCATCCGTGGTATAACTCAAACGTCTGTCTCTCCTCTCTCTCTGCCTTCCCTCCGTTTCATCCTAGCCCTCCTAGCCGCAGAACTCGTCGAGTCCATCCCCCCTTGCCCATCACCTACCAGACAGTCCCGTGGCTATAGCTCGTGCAAGCTATAATAGACGACTAGATGCCTGGAGGTCTTGATACAATGAGAAGAGGTGGAGGGGTGGGGGGTGAAACAGAGAGAGAGAGAGAGAGAGAGGGAGAGATATGCATCATCTCATCGTGCAAAGCACCGCGTGCACACACAACAGAGATCTTCGGAACAGTGTTCACGGGGCCATCATGGTGGCGATGCCTGGCTAGCCCGTCTGTCCGTGACTCCTCTCTCCCTCTCGCCTCGAACAATCGCGCATGCGCCTATGTAACCTTGACATTGAACGACTTCCCCCTCCAGCTCAGTCGACGCGACTGGTGTAACTATAGTTCGATCTTCTCTCTCTCTCTCTCTCTCTCTCTCGCACTCTGAGTCTTCCGACCGTGCCCTCTTGCATCCTTCTCCATCGCGTGGAAACGTGAGAGAGGAAGAGAGACGGGTAGATAGATAAATTTACTCGATGATACGACGGCCCGCGTTGCGTTATACGTCAGCTTTTATACAGTACATACAGGTCCAAAACGGCGAGTAACGATTCATCGCTTTGCGCTTCCCGGTTGAAAGGCCCCGAAAGATAAAAAGAGTTATCTCTACCAACGACCCCTATTCTAGGGGTTGGAACGTAGCTCGAGCGGATAATATTCGAAGACCCTTTTTTTTTGCTTTTTCTTTTTGTTAAGGTCGGTCCGAGAAAAAAAATGTACGAGGCCAACCGAAGTCGAGCGTGCGAAAACGACCAATATCCATACTCGCGATAATAAATTTACGGAAATGTTCACTTGCAATTGTAATTTAAACAGATTAGAACACAAATTATGTTCAAATCGAGATTTAAAAAATTCGTAAATTTTTGAAAATTTCAAAAATTTTATAATTTTACGAAAAAAGAAAAGAAAAGAAAAAATGTAATTGGCCTTTACGAACGAAGTCTCGAGTTCCGATTACGTACTGAACATTATTAGATCCCAACGTATGGAACTTTACATAAAAACAATTACCGGTACAATGAACGTGTACGATTACGATTATCTAATCGCCAGGCGATATTACGTAACGTTGAAACTCGATGATTCAATCTCTAAGCTATATACGACATCGCGATGGCTCGAACGTTTTATTGCGTTTTACGAAGAGTCTTTTTTTTCTCTATATTTTTTTTCTTCGTTTTGTTTTTATTCAGCAACGATTCGTTAATTCACATGATATTGCACAACGGCGCGTCGCGACGGGAAATCTCGAAATTACAAGGCGGCGGATCGATAAATCCATTTGAGCGTGAATGGTTAATCGGCGGAAAGAGCTCGGTGGAGGAGGCTTATACTGTCGCAAGTAGATAAGACCCATGTGTGGTCAGACAGCGCGCTAATCCACGATTTGTCTCGCGATGGGCCGGAGGTACGAGAGACAATGCTTGATTTTACGGGTTTCGTAATGGTGGAAGGGTGAAAAAGGGGATTGTAAGGGTGGTGGGAGGGCTAAAGAAGGAAAAACAATATGGCGGCGGTTAAAGGGCCGGGGATTAAATTGCAGTAGATAAATCCCGAGTCGCTGGGACACCGCACGCTGAGAATTGGCAAAACTTTCACTCGACCGAGCGAGAGAAAGAGAGAAAATCGTCACGCGTACGCGACCTCACGTACCGACAATAACCTCTTTCTCTCTCTCTCTCTCTCCCCCTCTTTCTCTCCATTTCCCCCTGGCAAGCTATATTCCTATCGTGGCTACGCTCAACGTGCAAAAGGGGCCGTTATAAGCCTCCCAGACCATGAAGCAATCTGCGGAGAATCTTGAAGAAAATAGAGACGAAGCTGGGGTCATGGGGGTGGGGAAGGGGTGGCTCCCGTGGATAGAAAAAAACGTGATTGTAATATTTTGTTCACCCCGTTGAAAAAAAAATCATCTCAAATCTCTCCAACGCGTAAATAAAACATTACGTTTTTTTTATAATTCGTGTGAATTAAATCTTGATAAATAAGATGAAATTTAATTCGATTCGCGGCGATTTTTTCTCTCGTTTTTTTTGTTTCTTTCACGAGCGAGAAAGATTTCTACCTGCGACCTCGCCCACGGCCGGCTCACAGTATCGAGCGCTTTTCCAACGTTTTTCATTCCTCTCCCTCTCTCTCTCTCTCTCTCTCTCTCTCTCTCTCTCTCTCTCTCTCTGTCGTTCTCGTTCTCGTTCCATCCTTGATTCTAAGCCTTTTTTCTCTTCTTTCTCGTTCTTCTTTCTCTTCGGTTTCACCATTTCGTTGAAACGGCTCCGGGAGTGCCGAAAGCATTTACACAGACCGTCACATTTTCTATATCTGTATATACGTATATTATATATATATATATATATGTGTGTGTGTAATGTGAGAGAGAAAGAGAGATGGAGGTCCTTTTCCAGTGGCAAGCCTCGGTAATACCACCGACAGGACCGGAAGCTCTGCGCAGGATCGTCCACCGCAATCCGGTCGATTCGGAAACCGTGGCAGTGCAGAAAAGACAGAATGAGAGAAAGAGAGAGAGCGAGAGAGTTAGAGAGAGAATTCTGGTAGCGTTAAACCTTTTATGTAGAGGGGTCCCGACTCGTTTTTTTCATCGGCTTCTCTCCATTCGCCATGGAAATTACATCGCTTAAAAAAAAAAGAGTTCGAACCTCCTCTAATTTTTTGTTTCAATTTTTATCGCTCTTCCCTGATATCGATACATTGATACAACGAGATTTCCCTCCTGGCTATATTTCTCAGGTTGAAATAAACCTATCGACAATAATAATAATAATAATAATAATAATAATAATGTCGAGAAGAAAAATGTTAAAAAAATTTAGAAACGGAACATGATCGAGAGATAAATAAGAAGGTAAAGACAGAAAAAAGTACGGTCGTGTTTTCTCGTACCGAAAGATCCGGAAACAGAGAGAAAGAGAGAGATAGATAGATAGAGATAGAGAGAGAGAGTGTGTGTGTTCGGCGCCGAAAGCAAAAACGACGAGAGTATATAGTTCCAGTTGGAAAAGACGAATAAGGTAGAGCGAGAGAGAAAGAGAGAAGGCCAGTGAGCTCTGAAACGGAGCAAAAAGATGAAAAACTGATATATATATATATATATATATATATAAAGTAGAGATAGAGATTCGAAGGTTACGTGGCTGGGAATCGGGTCGAATCCATAAATCGCCCGGGTATTGCTTGCGATCCTACCTCGTTCTTTTTCCTTCGCGTTCTTCTTCTCCTCCTTCTTCTTCTTCTTCTTATTCTTACAGTACTTTTCTTCCCACCCTAGTGAATTTCTTCTCTCGCTTCTCTCCCTTTCTCTCTCTCTCTCGCATTCTCAATTCGTGCGCGACGTCCAGTAAAGATACGCCGGGACTCTCTGCCCACTGGTTTTTCCACGGTAATAGCAAAGTCGGTGGGATCGAGCGGCGGGGGAGGAACTTTTGAAAACCTTAATCATATGGGCCTCGTAGCGCCGGCCATAAATATCCCCCGATGCAAGCTCAGGTTGGCCGTTATCCAACTTCGTTTAACCCCCGCTTAGCCATCTTGGACCAGGTCCGCCGTAACGTTCCGCATTTAGCGAATACTCTCCCTCCGCCCCCCCCCCACCCACCCCTTTCGTTCACCCAACCCTCGTTCTCTTACTCCTCGCTCCATCTCTTTCTGCCTTCGACCGCATCGCTTCTTATCTATCTTTATCTCTCTATGTCTCTCTATTTATATATATATATAAATAATAACTCTCTCAGGTTCAGAAGAATCTTTAGAAAAAGACGAAATTGTAATTATTGAGTAATCCATGGTTATCCCTCACCAGCATATATATATGCATACATATAAATTTTTGTTCTTCCAATTTCTTTTCTCGTCGCTATCTCCGACTTTCGCGTTGCCGCGTTTGAGATTAAAGCGAGTGTATATATATATGTGTGTATGTGAGTGTGTTGCGAGGGATGATCCGAGGACTGCCGGGCAAATTCTCTCTGTGACCTCCCCGGACGAAAAGATTACGCGAGATAGAAGAGCGAGAGAGAGAGGAAAAGGGAGCGGAAGATGAAAAAAGGCTTAGAAGCGATTTAAAATGCCAGAAGTAAAGTCGCGCGACCACGCTTGAGCGAAATATCCGAAAGAAATAAGAAACGGAAGTGGAGGTAAGGAGAATAAGAGTGAGAAAAATTCACGACAGTAATCGGGCCCTTCATTTTTCTTCCCTCAAACTCACTTCCTCTACCGCGCGCTTCCTTCTCCTTTTCTTCTTCTTATTCGCTTTCTCGTTTCCTTTCCTACTACGGCTTGTATGCAAATTCTCGAAACTATTGCCCCCGAAGAATAGAGCTAAAGAGAGAGGGTGAGAGAGAGAGAGAGAAAAAGAAGAAACGATAAGGGCGGAGGAAGCGAGGGATGAGAGACCGCAGGGTTCTTTCATAACTCATCCATTTCTTTCCAGCGACTTATCTCTTTGACTACTTGCTCGCTTCGGTTATTAATGTATATCTATCGGTAATAATAAAAAAAAAGAAGAAGAAGAAGAAGAAGATGAAGAAGAAACGACGACGAAGAAAAAGTATCTTCGTATTCTTCGCAAAGTTTCTTCATCGCGCGTTTCACAGTCCCCTCCTTTCCCACCCTCCTCCCCAAACCCACAGAAAATCGTCGAACACAAATTTTATAATCGCCAGAGACGGATGTGGACAAATTTTCCTCCCTACGATTTCTCAAAAAGAAAGAAAGAAAGAAAGAAAGAAAGAAAGAAATAAAAAGACTCGAAGCGAAAAAAGCTCCGGTGGCAAAAGTTCTGCTTTATGTGATAAAAAAACTCGAGTATCGTTATACTTAGATACATATTTATGTATATATATATATATATATTACGGCACATATACGTCGCTTTGTCGTATTCCCGAGATACTTCCGGGATATACGCGATGGGTAAGGGCCGGAGGAGGAGGAGGAGGGGGGGGGGGGGGGGGAGGACGTTTCGAGAGGGAGTAGGGAAGGAACCCGGTGGGACACATTTCTACTGCTTTCTCGCTATCCTCTCGTAGCTTTTCTTTATATACCTGTATCCTCCCCCCACCCCTCTCCACCCTTTTATGTATCTCTCGTGTATGTACACAATATGGTTTTTTATACTCGCGCTTATATAACGCTCGCACAATACCTCCGTTCTCTCGTGTATATCTTTAGAATTGGTCTGAACACTTCTCTCTCTCTCTCTCTTTCTCTCTGTCTCTGTTGCCCACTCACTCGAGCCCCGACACTTCATGCATTTTTGAGTATAGCGAGAAGTAGGTATACACGTATATATTGCGTATAGTCGCGACTTCTCGGATATTTCCGTACTCCATTTCGCATACGTTTTCTATTCAGACGAATATATATGTTGATGTATATAGTAGCTACTCTCACTTTTCACCCCTCTCTCGCATCTCCTCCCCCTCTTCCTCTTCGCGGCATCGCATTTTTCCACTTTTCAGGAAAAATTCTCAAGAGTTTTCACACAGTGACGGTTTCCTTTTTATCTCTGTCTCTCTTTCTCTCTCTTTTTCCCTTTTTATCCATAAGGGTGCTTTTCTCAACCTCTCTCCCATTGGCGTCTGGCACGACAGAACGAAGCTTTGGGAGACGCTTTAGCGTGACGGACGCACGCGAGAAAGAGAGAGAGCGAGAGCCAAAGTGAGAGAGAGAGAGAGAGAGGGAGAGAATGTGTCAAGGGTGGGTTTTACACAAAAGGGACGTTTTCAAAAGTCGAGGAAAAACGTCTCTCCGTCGTCGTCGTTCTGCTAAATGGCTAGAATGCGAATTCCTCCCGGTCGGACACATTCCCTCGTACACGAAATATTCATCCTCTCCGGGATAAATACGAAATTCTCTATAAAACTAAAAAAAAACGTAGAATAAAATTACCAAAAAAAACAATTCTTTCCCTTCTCCCCCTAGCTCTCCTCTCTCTCTTTCTCTCTTCTCTCTTTCGTAAAATCCACTCGCGTAATTTCTCCATCTGCACGTTTTAACCGGCTGCGTTTGCTCTACCCCCTCGCTCCTCTCAATATCCTTCTCACTCAGTTATGCTTTCGTGCTAATGGAGGCTGTTTGAAACAACATTTTACCATAGTTTTCCTTTTTTTTTCGTTTCGTCCCCCTGTCCACGGTGAGGATGCAAAATGTTTGCAACGTGAAACAAAAACAGTCTACTGTATGGATATATATATATATATATAAATATATAAATAGTACAGGCAGGTCGTTTGGATGGAAGGAAAAGCTTCGTGTTCCGTGCAGTGTTGCCCAGTCACTGTTAACCGCGGATGTGATTGATCGATCGACCATTAATCACGAAAAATTCTATACAAACCTGTGTATATATCTATCGAACTTGCAATATATATATATATATATGAATTGATTCGAACGCGATGAATCAGCATTCGTGTTCTCCACTCGAGGATATACCCGACCTCTTCTGTTCTTCAATTTTTCTCTATCATCCCCGAAGGACGAACGAACAACGAATTCGTGGCACAAGTTAAAGCGAGACTGAGTCAAAGTGGTGGGAAAGAAGAAGTGGAAGAAGGCGGAGAAGAAGAAGATAAGAAGAATGAAAAAAAAAATGTTAGCCTATAGAAAAGGGGTGACGTAATCCCGCGCCTCGGGACTTCCTATCGGCGATCACGTGCGCTCGGCTCTCCCCTCGCTCCTTCTCTTATTCTTATATTCTCTCCTCTCTTTCTCTCTCCCTCTTCTACTTCTCGTTCGGCTCGAGCTTCCGATGCTTCTTGGACTATATAGTTACACGGTCAAGGCCATCTCGAAAAGGATATCCTTTCTTTCTCGTCTTTTTCTCTCTCTCTCTCTCTCTCTCTCTTTATCTGTCTTTGTCTTTCGGTCGTCTCGCATCGTTCGCTGAAAAGGGGTCGCGAGTCGGTCTTCTCTCGGAGGGATATCCCGGCGTTGATGTGCCCGAGACGAATGAGGGGCGAGACCGAAGTCTGGTCGAGAACGAAAGAGAGAAATAAAAAGTGGCGGGACAGGTTGAGGAGGGGAAACAAAAAATCAAATAAAAGCCATACGAAACTTGCCCTTTGTAAAGGACGACTCAAACTTATGAATTTTGTTTTGTAGTTTTTATTTTATTTTTTTTATTTTTGTTTTCTCGAGGCTTCGCTTCCTTTCTTTTCTCTTCCGTTGCGGGCGTCTCGTACGAGATGAGTCAGAGTGGAAGATTTTTCAAACGCGGCTGTTTTTTGTTTTGTTTGACATACCCACGCAAGAATACTGTCATTTTTTATGATTCAAACAAATGTATGAATGGATCGAGACAATAAAAATGACTGTTTCTTTGACGCGATGGAAATAATGATGACGATGATGATGATGTGTATAAATAATGACCGTTTGAACAAATTGAAAGCTGTCATTCCTGTCAACAATCGGTTTTGAGAAATATATTTATTTATTTATTAATTATACATATTATAAATAATTTTTTTCACAATAATATAATTTTCATTTATAAAAAATACAAAGTCCAATTAACCTGATAAAAAATTTCAAAAAATTCTACTTCATAAACTACCCCTATTAGAATTTGTTTGTAGTTACGTCCGCATTTTTCGCCCATGAAACCAACGACTCCACGACGATAAGAAGTACCCAAAACTTACGTCGACATTCCCTTCAAGTTCCGTAAAATATAACGCTCCATTGACCTACTTCCGGTCGCCAAACGTAAACAAGACAAGGGGACAAAAGACCGCGATGCGCTCTCCGGACCACGAGTTCGTAGAACTCGACTTGATCGCGCGCCCCCACGTACCCCGTGAAACGCGGATGTCCCTCAATACCGAAACATTTGGCGAACGCACGATGCAACCCCCACCCCCCCACCCCCGTCCATTCTCAGCCTTTTGCCTCTCGCAACGCGGTCGGGCTAGTCAGCTGTACGCTAACCGATCGATAATTTCCCCTATTGCCTCTTCCGCGCTCGTACGTGTCTTGGCCCGTCTCGACGCTCAACGCACCCCCTGCATCTTGAATACTTCGCGCGATATACAAACGGGATAGGGGAGCGCTCGACTATTTCCTAACCTACCTTGTCTCACTGGCGCGAACGTGCTTGATTTCGCCTTGCACGATATTATCTGCATCTTTCGTTTCGTCGTAATATCATTCATATCATATTCATTCTTCGCGGAGTTGTTGGTCTCGTCGACAAATTTGCATGCAATAAACAAGGGAAGAACATTCTTTCCTTCGTCGATTGTACGACGGGAGAGTGTCGAGCCCCGAAAAAAAATTCGAAAGTGACGATTCGGATTTACGCTCGGTCGTCTTCGGTAGCGGTCGGGAGCGTGGGTGCGCGCGCACTCTCGCGCAGCGCCGCACGGCGAGAGAGCCGGATGGTGGGGGGAGCAGCGGTCGACCGTGGTAAGCGGCGAGTGGGAAGGGAAACCTCGTCAGTATATAAGGGGTGTTCCAGGCTGATTCGACTCCCGAGTAAGCATCGATCTCTCTACGCTAAATCGACAGGGGCAAAAAATGACATTCTTTTTTTTCTCTTTCTAACACCCTCTTTACGATATTTTCGTAACCTCGTTATAATTATACCGAGCAAAAAAAATGGAAAAAATCAAGATACTTGTAGCAATGTAATTTTTTCAAGTTGCTTTACACGTTGAGAACAAAAAACATACGGAGGCGCGGTCGACTTATCGTTAGTCTAGAATATCCCAATGCGTTTATCCATAGCCGGAGTGCAAACCGGTGGAATACATCGTCGCGAATGCAGAGGACGTCTAAGTGAGGTATCTCGCTCGCTCGTCCATTGTGCTCGCACGCGCTTCTGCTTTCTCTTGAGCGCACTCGTGAAACGGGGTTGTGTGTATGTTTGCGCGTAAGTGAGAGGGAGAGAGAGGGTAGTTGTCTCCCCTCGCTGACAAACGGTCTATAGTTATAGACGTCTCGGTGCGAGGGTGACAATGCATCTCCGGGTACAAGGGTCGTGCAAACATGCACGAGTCTCGCGCCCTTGGCTACACATTCGCCCGGCGTCCATGCAACGAGGGATTACCAAGAGGTGTCTCAATATACGTATATACCGTGTATAAACGCGGGCTTTAGGGTCGCGACGATGTCGCGGAGATTCTTACGCCCTCGAGTCTGTCTCGTCGTTTCTCGATTGAATGCTCGCTCGAAAAAAAAGAGAAAAAAACAACCCTTCACCCCCGCAACCCTTCAACCCTTGCGCGAAACCCTTTCTCGCTCTTTTTCCATCGAGCTTCGAGAGAAAGGACAAAAAAACATATTTCTTCGTTGCAATTTTTAATGCAAAATAAAACGTTCGAATAATTTTTCAAATTTGTAAATAAAATTTTTCCTCGCGACGATCGTAATAACGAGAATGAGCGAACGATTTTTATAATTTGAATCGGGAATCGAGGGGAGGCGGATGCCTGGGTGCGCGAAACTGGCTGGTTAGCGGTTTCCTCCATCGTCTATAATTCCGCATTGTACTTATGTATATGGGTATTTATGTATGCTTTATGCATATATATATATACATATATATATATCGTTTATGTGCATAGGTATATAGGTATGCGTCGAGCACACCCAGGGATAATAGGGACATAACATGCGTGGGGATTTGTATGATTTATAGAATTATACACACATGTATATATGTATGTATATACAGAGAGAAATACAGGGCTCATGTCCTCTACACGTACATATATACCTTTATATATGTACAACGTGCATGTACAGAGGCCGCACTGAAATTACAGGTCTATATACGTACATATATATATATGTATATATATATATATATATAACGAGACGTCGTGACGGGGCTGGAAACGAACGCGCATGCGTCGTTCCGTGCATCGGTGTGCAACGAGAGGGAGAGAAACTGCATGCATCGTGTTCGCTGCAAGCCCGACTTACACACGGACAGCTGACGAGCGCCTAGCAACAGGCAGTCAGGGGTTGCCAACCCCTTCCGTTACAACTCGATGGAAAAATTTCACAAATATGTTTAATCATATTTATCATTTTCTAATTAATATCAACGATATTAATTACTCGTCCGATCATTCGACGTGAAATTTGTTTTTTTGTTGTTTTTTTAAAATATAACTTTGCATATTTTTACCAATGGGGGGGAAATAATTGAATTAATGAACAATAGAAATTGAGATTGGATCGTATCGATGTTTAATTGAGTCGTGAACGATCGAACGCGTTATTTTTCCGTACGTTGAATTTTCGTGATTTTATTTCTCACGCTTCATCGTGACGTCGTGTCTCTCTGTGATTCTCGAATCTTCTCGAAGGAAAGGGGGAAGCGAGAGACAGAGGGCGACAAAACCGCAAAGTGAACAGCCTCGATACGCTCGACACTCGTGACTCTCTCTTGCAGGTGGAAATCTCGCGTGATACACGTCTCTCGGTCCGTTCGAGCCTTTGCCTTCTCGCTCGGTCTGCTCGACGTAATACGATGAGTTTCATACCCGGGGTGTATACTTTGAGTCGTTGCAGTCGAAGCAACCGTGCCGAGTGAGAGACAACGAGAGTGCGAGCGAGAGAGAGAGAGAGAGAGAGAGAGAAAGATGGATCGGAAAAGTGCTGGGTCTTTGTGTGCCGCCGGTAGAACGAGATTTCCGCAACGAGAGAGAAAGAAGAAACAAAATAAGAGACAGAGAAGTAGAGAGAGAGAAAGAGAGAAAGCTATTGGACTTGGGTCACGCACGCACACACAGATTACACCGAGAAATTGCACGCATTCGCATTTGTAGTTCGCCCCAAGCTTCACGTGCCCACACACACACACACACATATAAATATATATATATATGTGTGTCTGTAATCATTATCATTCTTATCCTTAAGCTGTCATGCGATGCCTACGTGCATTTTTTGAGAAATATTCGCGAGTGCAGCATAGCGTGGCAAACAATTTTCTCTCTCTCTCCCCCTCCCTCTCCCGCCGCCCCACACTCCATCCCTCGTTTTCCAAAGAATCCAGATTCGTAGAAAATCATTATTTTGCCCACATCATCTCCGTCTCTTTCCATCCCGAGAAATCTTAATGCAAATTGCGAGTATCCGCCGACGACTCTCCGCGAGTAGTGGAAAAAAAACGACCGGACGAGAGATAATATAACCGAGCGGAAAATTAATCAGACTTGCGTATAACGTTTTCATCCGAAAGGCAAGATCGGGTGTCGATAAGACACGCCTGATACGTACCACCTTTAATCTTGTAAACAATTTCTATTATATTATTATAATCGAATTCGAGGGAAAAAGGAAAAAAAAAAATTGAAATTATTTCATTGAAATTGACATTTTATTCTTTCGTCGATTACGAGTCTGCGAATTCTTGTCTCGACTTCCTCTTTTGTTATCCGCGGGGCTTTGTAAATGGAATTTAAATATATTCCGTGTATTTTAACAATTCGCGCTATCTAACGAGATCGATCGTGGCTGGAAGGGAAACGAGAGGGATGGAGGATTGGCGAGAGAAAGAGAGAGAGAGAGGGAACGGAGGAGAGTTGGAAATTGTTTTCACCCGAGGGCACTCGATCGCTTTTCCTCTGTCTCGCTTCCGGTGCGAACGAGTCACACGCGAGAGGAGGAATACCTGCGTCTGTGTAGGACTTTCATCCCTCTCTCTCTCTCTCTCTATCTCTCTCTCTGTTTTCAACCCCTAGTGCACAGTTTACTATTTTGCTTCGTAGCTGCAGAGACGTCTGTGACACAGCGTCATTGTTCCATGTAAACACTCGAAGTGTAACGACGTGAATATTCGCACGTGAGAGAACTTACGGCCGCGAAATCGGCTGGAGAGAGAGAGAGAGAGAGAGAGGGGAGGAAGGAGATAGAAAGAGAGAGAGGGCGAAAGGAGAGTAATGGTATAGAGTAAATTTACACCAGCACTCGTCGCTTCGCGACTTTGAAATTGCTTTCCGCAAATTTCATCGTGTCGGTGAGGGAGCCACCGCCCTCTCCCTCTTCTTCTCTCTCTTTGTACCTTTACCGCAAACGTACACCAAAGAGAGAGAGAAAGAGAGAGAGAGAGAGAGAGTGAGGGAGAGAGCGAAGGGGAGAAACTTAAGCACTTAATGATCGCGGTGCGATAATGAGAACTCCTATTTGCATCGCAAATTTTTTTTGCTCCGTCGATATTCGTTACTGGAAACATTGCCGACGTGATCGTGCTTTTTACAATAAAAAAAACAAATCAAAGCAATAGAATTTCATGGAAAAAAATATCCGTCTGACCAAAACGCTCTCTTACTACTCGCAAAAAAAGTCCAAACGTAAGACACGTCCTCGCTTTCACCTCATTTTGACTCGATAGGCTACGATCTTTTTTTCATTTCCTTTTTATTCGATCCTTCCTATTACGTTTCGTACGTTGGAAATTGTAGCTCGTCTCGCGAAATATTTCCTCGCGATTACGAGGCAGTTGTAACGATTTTCGAACGCATCTCGGTCGCTTATTTCGAGACGTCTCGTAACGTTTGCTACCCGCGCGTAGCGAACTTTGCGCGTCGAATCGATAGAATACCTCTGGCACAAACGTTATAACGATAGCAAAGTGCATTTTTCTATATATACATATAGAACCCGGGTCGTATGGGTGTTACGTTATTCAGTGGTATAAGTAAACGGTGTTCTCTTCGAGGCGGTCAACCTCGTCTCCACGATAAGGATAATACTGGGTTTCCTACTCTTCCACCTACCATATCGTAGCCCATATAAACACACAAATATATACAGATATATATAAATATACACACACTCGTGTATTGTAGATCGCATCGCACGCTCGTAATTCCAGTGGTAAACTATACGTCTACGTATATACCTGTATATATATATGCTCACTCCGGCGACCCTTATCTCTGCTTCGCCGAGAGAAAGAACGGCCGGAAGGAGGGGAAGTAGGAGTAGTAGTGAAGAAGGAGGTGGAGTGTGGAAAAAAAATAGAAAAGAGCTTGGACCCGATAAACTTGAACGACGACGACGACGACGACGACGACGAGTGCGACGAAATTTTTCTTTCGCGATTTTTTTCTATTTTTCTATTTTTTGTTTTTCTTATTATCGTCGCGAGGGCAAGTGTCCAATGCAATTTCTGCATCGTCCGGTAAGATTTTTATTTTTTTACCGCGAGATTGGAAATATTCATTGTCGTAAAAAAGAGGAAAGAGGGAAAATAATTTCGAAATGGTAATAAAAATATGTCGTAAAGAAAAAAGAAATGAAAAAAAAAAGAATTGAAATAGAGCAATATCTCGGGTGTATCGTACGTGATGAGGAAGAAGAAAAAAGACGAAGATTCTGATATAGCTTATCTCTTGGATAAAAGTGTACTCGGTGGGAAGGGGGTGGGCATACACGCAGACCGACACAATAACCGAGAGGGCACGAGGCCGATCGGAGGTAGACTTTACGACGTTCATGAAAATTGCTACATAACCATTCCTGCCTCTGTGTATAAATATATATATAGTCGTATAATATGGACCATTATGTGCAGTCCGGTAACTTTATAATTCGTTTAATTTGATAATCTACTTTTGCCTCAATTTCAACTCTCCCTCTCTCTTTATTTTATTTTTATGCTATACGTATAATCCCACTTTGAGTGCACTAGCGTTTCGCTCCGGTTCGCTGTTTGTATCGTTTTTTTTCTTCTTTCCTTTTTCTCTCTCCTTTTTTCTTCTTTTCTTTATTCCTTTTCTGGACTTTTTTACGTTCGCTTTAAAAATATAGTTTTATGACCGTACCGACCGACGGGGCAACACACCCAACGTTACGCTTAGTGGTCTCTTTTGCCCAAGGTGAGAGGGAGAGGACGAATGTGAGTGAGAGAGAGAGGGAGAGGCAGCAAAACAGCCGACCGACTTTTTGCAACACCGACGTCCTCGTTTCTTCGACTGTTTAACTCTATCGTTTTATTTTTTTTCTTCTTCTATCTCGCTCTTACCTTAATCACGGCCATTTTGCCATAATTGACCGAGCTATTATCAAGATCGATGTTCTTACCCTCATTTTATTTTCATAAAAACAAGAGAGAAATGATTAAACGCATTATTAGTATTTTGTTTTTCTTATCGATTTAGCGATCCGTTCCATTAATTAGAAAACTGAGCAATCCGATAAAAATATAGACAACAAAATATCGTAAAATATCGTGAAACATATTTTTTGAAATTTTTCATCCGTTCTTTAATTTATTATTTTCATCGCTCGCGTATCAACCCCCTCGGCCCCACCCCCTAGTGCTGTCTATAATTCATCATCTCCCGTTCTTATATATACGTAATGTACGAGGAGACCGGGAATGAGAGCTTCCTTCTTTTCTTTCGTTGCTGTGTCCCGAGGCGAGAGTGAAAGAGAGAAAGAGACCATGAAAATCTTACAGAACGATATACACAAACGAGAGAGCTTCCTCGCGATTCTTAAGAGCGTATAAATCTTGACTCTCGCACCGGCGTAATTCGTGCAAAATTAATGCTCGAAGCGCGGAGTCTCTCTCTCTCTCTCTCTCTCTCTCTCTCTCTCTCTCTCTCTCTATCTCTCTCTCTCTCTCTCTCTCTCTCTCTCTCTCTCTCTCTCTCTCTCTCTCTCTATATATATATATATATATATATATATATATATATATATATATATATATATATATATATATATATATATATATATATATATATATTGCTCTTCTAGAGTCTCACATATCTTCTCGCGAATGCTACGAGCGCCTCGCCTCTCTACGAACGCTCCGGGTGCCGTCCGGAAATCTACACGAGTTCTCCCTGTGGCTCGAGTCTCAAGACTCCGAGTACTCCTCGTCTCGTGAACGCGGTACACTGGGGCGCGCGTTGCCTTCTTCAACTTTGGGAGATATAAATTCACTACACCTTCATACACACACACACACACACATATGTGTATGTGTATTTTCCAGAGAAGACGAAACGAAGAGATTGTTGGAGTAGTTCGTATCGTCCTTGTTCGCACATACGACAACGCGATACCCCGTGGTATCACACCCTACGTTACACCACTCAGCTGATCTACCCAGCACTCAGACGTCGCGCATAGTTTCGAGCCAAAATTTTATCAAGTTACAAATGAAATAGCGCGAGAGAAAGATTATAAATTATACTCGATTCGGGAACAATAACGTTCACGATTTATAATTATATTCTCCGCTATTATTATTATTATTATTATTTATATTCACGAAAAATAATTGAAAAACGTATCCCCGCAAAGAGACGAAAAAAGCTCGTTTATCAATATTTCCTTTGAAAGCTTCGTTCTCCCGAAAAAGAATAAAACCCCTGGCAGAGACCCGCTTCATAAAATCCGTCTGTGTGTGCGCGAGCTCGTCTATGTGTGTATGTGAGAAAGAGGGTTGGGAGAGAGGGAGGGAGGGAGAAAAACACGAAGTTTATCGCGGAAACTGTTTTATGGACTTTCTATAGCGTACTCAGCAATCACTACCGCTGTCTAGGTTCTCTCTACGTGTGTATGCGGTGGTATGTGTGCACGTGCCTCGCTAGTAGTAGTAGCAGATGCGATATGGTTTCTGGTCTAGACTGTAGTCAGCAAAGGGAGAGAGAGAAAGAGAGAGAGAGAGAGAGAGAGAGGACGAGCAGACCGCGCGCCTGGCGCGTTAGTCTTTCACTGCTGATGCTGCCATAGTATAATACGTATATATATATATATATATATACGTACAGTAGAACGAGAAAGAGAGAGAGATCGGACATTGGTCAGCCAGGCACAAATGTTCCGCGCCAGCAGTAAACGTCGAACGGTGCATAATAACGATAAACCCACATAGAGACGAGTATGAAGGCACACGAAGCATCAAAACATATAAACATATAAATACGTATACGTATATAAATATGTGGGGGTGTGTTTGTGTGTATATATAGGTGTAGTAGGTAGCGGTATTGCACAAAGAAACGCATGAAATTCGCCGCTACGTGAATGTAAACCGCGAGTTGCTCACTGTGATGCAGTGCGGAAGTTCACTTTTGCCCTCCCTCCCACCCTTTGCTTCTCGAGCCACCCCTACACCCTATCTCTCGCTGCCGCTGTTGCTGATGTTATGCTGACGAAGTTAGACAGGAAGCGGTAAACTCCTCGCGGTTCGCCAGCTCACCGGATATCTCTTCTATGTTCTCTCTCTCTCTCTCTCCCTCTCTCTATCTCTCTCGACGGTTTTCGCAATAAATTCTTGACGGTGTTTAAGAACGGCAAATTATTCATTACGAGCGATGCGAAAG
>OZ024923.1:38914111-38956611 GCA_964017225.1 Netelia inedita
AATAATAATAATAATAATAATAATAATAATAATAATAATAATAACGACGATGCACAGAATGAATTACAATGCAGGGTGAAATTGCGGCCGGTGCAATCGGACGTCGGACCATCGCGGGAGATTACGACTGCGACAACGTGAGGTCGTTTCGAGCTGGGGGAGTTTAAGGGTGGCAGGGGTGGATTTAGCAAGGGTGTTGTAGGAAAGTTGAAGGCGTTAAAGAGCCTCGCACGTCGTATTGCCGAGCGAGCGACAGCATGGGGTGGTGGTAAGAAGGGGTGGGTGGGTAAGGGTAGGTACGGGTGTCGGTGTCACGGGGTCTGCCCCACGGGGGTATATAAAGCTGTGCCCGATGTGCTGTTCGCGAGCGAGGGTTGAGCGAGCCACGATACACAAACGCCGAGGGTTGGATTTTATATATACATATACTATATATACTTGGCATAGCTCGAATGAGAGAGATACAAAATCACCCCTAATGTCCTCATACATGAAAGTCGATGCAGCGGGAGTTGACAGCGCGCCAGCTGTCATTTGCCATTTACGGTGAATTAATGAATAGACACACGATGGTGAGTGAACGCGAGAGCCTACGACTCGGAATCGTATACGAACGATTACCGAGATTAAAGAGAGCCCGCGGGGTAGGTATCCTTCGCCAATCGATATAGGTAACATCCAACTCACGTGTCAATGTAAATAATCTATTGGCGCGAGAGGCCTCGAGGTTCTCTCGTCATTCGCGTTTTATTCTCAATCACGACCTTAACGTATAATTTAAAACGTAAACAACGAAAAAAAAAATCTAAATTCTTGTTTTCTATTATTATTAAATGACAATTTGAAAAGCTACGATAAATTATTACGTATTAAATGAAAAAAACGTTTGATCAAAAATAGGTGGGCGAAAATTTTGCGATCACCGAGTACGTAGATCGTGTACCAAGATATATGTATGTACATGACGTATGTATGGTATATATGTGGATGGAAAAGCGAGAGGAGGGTTGAGCAGCTCACGGGCGTGAGGGTTGCGTGTACATACATAGATGTATATGTGTTGGTGGCTTTCCGTTCCGTTGGCTCCGGGCTCTTTTCCGCACAGACCCAGCCCCCTCGTCTCGTTTCCACGTGCCGCGTGAGCTTCCCACCCCCCCAACCCCCTCCCTCCCTCGCTCACTAGTCGGTTCGCAATTCTACCGGCTGATGCTGTCTCGCTGCTGCTGTTGCTGCTCTCAGCGTTACGCACGACTATATATATCGTAGCGCCAACTTCCGCTTGGTCGTGTTCGCGAGAGTCCTTCCTCACCCTTGCACGTTGCAACCTCCACCACGTTTTCTTCACCCTTCTACCCTCTGTCTCTCTCTCTCTCTCTCTCTCTCTCTCTCTCTCTCTCTGTATCTTACCAACCTGCCTCTTATCCTCGACTCGTACTCGTACCTTCTCGTCGTGTGTGCCCTTACACAACTTTGGTCTCTACCGCCGAGCAGCCGGTGTGCGACCGCACTTGGCACACCTACGTTTTAAGTATCAACCGCGATATATTCCAGCGAATTTTAGAGAGGCTCGGCGAGAGAAATATATACGAGAAAAGGAAATGGTTCTGGGGAACGACGCTCGAGTAGTGACCCAACGATATGACTTTAAGATGGTTATAGGGTTTTTTTTGGTTTGTTCATCGTATACGAAATGATTTATCAACGAAATCGTGCGATTATGTTGTAACTTTGTTTTTAAAATAATACGAGTTCATTCTCTAACGATTGTTATATTCTTGGGTTCGTACTTGGCAGTTGTACTTACACATACGTGAATATATATATATGTATAATTTTTGGCAATGCCGCGAGCGAGACGCGCTATCCGAGTCTCGTCTCGTCGCGGTACAATTCTCACACAGCGAGACGCGAGAGACTTCAAAGACGGCCAAAGAGTCGAGAGCTCCGAGGGGGACAAAAGCTCCAAACTGCTGCTGCTGCATGGGAGCTACAGCGGATCTATATCGAGGCAAAGCAAGAGAGAGAGAGAGATGAGCGGAAGTTGCAGAATCGAGGCGAGGACGGAATTCGTTGAGAGAGGAGAGGAAACCGGAAACGGAAGTCGCGCCTGGCTCACGTCGTATACAGACAAAGAAGGAGAGAAAGAGAGAGAGAGAGAGAGAGAGAGAGAGAGAGGAACTGGGAAACAATTCTTGGATAGAAATTGTGAAGCTACGAAAGAAGAGACGAATACATTCTCAGAGCGAAATATCGTAGAAATCTCACGATCTCTTCTCGTCCGACTATGAACAGCAAAAAGCTTATTCTTACCCCCAACACCTGCCATTATTCATTATTGAAATGACGATATTTCAGTAAAGAAACAAGTTTTTTTTAAATTAAACATTCACCCTCAATCCCGCACAGGCGAATTCGCTTTCGATATTTTAACGTCGGGTGTACGTCCGACGTGCATAATCGTCTTCTTATACGCAGTGATAAAGGATATATACGACAGCAGGGGTGGATTTTGGCCTCGATATTCTCGCGGGCTATGAAACTCCGTACTCTCTCTCTCTCTCTCTCTCTCTCTCTCTCTCTCTCTACATATATATAAGTACGGTATTAAGGGGGATCTAGCCGGCTGTCTGTATCAGCCCTGGTAGAACTAAGCCGTAAAGAGTCTCGGTTGCATTCAGCCGCACGGAAGAGCCATATAGCAAACGAGAAATATGTATATAGGTAAAAGCGAAGAATATATAGTAAGCTTTGGTTATAGCTATACGTGTGTGTAGAAGCAAGGACCGTACTCGTCTCTACTACGTTCGACGTCATTCTCTATACGCGCATTTCGTACGATCTTCGTGACGTTACGGACCGGACAGAGGCGGAGGGGAGAGGGTGGAAATGCGCGCTCCCGCCTAATCTCTTAGCAAACACTTCACTCTCGGGGCGTAACAAGCATCCCCGTCAGCCCCTCGCGACCCCTCTATCGTCGCCAGCACACGCTGCGCCAGAAGACGAGGGCATCGACGACCAACTATCCATGGGGTGGGTGGTGAGTATATATACTATGTATACCGGGAGAAAGTCGAGGGTGCTCTACTACGACCACTGTCTAAGGATGACCTCTAGCGAACGAGAGGGATACTGGAAGGTTCGCGTCTACCCGAGAAGAGGCTTAATGCAGGAGATAGCCAGTGTATATATATATAGAGAGATATATAGGGGTGGGAATGAATCCTGCAGCAGGATGGACGATCTTCGTTGTTCAGACAGCCTCGAATTGTCCCTCGTTTCTCGTAAGATCAATTTTTTCGTTTTCTTCAATTTTTCTTCCTTTATCAAAATATTTCAAATATAATCACTGTATTAAAAACACAATTTTTTGTTTTTATTGGCTCGTAGCGCAAGGTCGTTTCGCGAGGGAGCGATCTCGACAAATCGAAAATCCATCATTCACCCATATTTCTCGTACGCAACCACCTGCGCGTCAATTTGCGAGTACGCGCTCTGTTTTTATTTCGTAGATACCCTTTCCACCCTCGTTTCGGGAATCCATTGTGGGCACACTGTAATGTCAGTTGCATATCACGTTTTGCGTGGGCAACGAGATATACGCGGAGAGGAGACGGGGTTGGTGTGCAATATATGGGTGTATCGCTCGCTGCGCGACGATGGTAATTGTAGCCTACTTCTACCCTCGAGTTTGCCACCCCCATGCGTTTTGTTATAAACACAAGAGCTGAACACGAGAGCCGTTCTGCCCATCATGCTCTCTCTCTCTCTCCCTCTTTGTGCGCTCGTGTTTCCACAACCTCGATATTCGCGTACCCCAAATAGGCACGAGTCAAGGGTGGAAAGAGCGATTAATTTGAAGCCATTTGAAAAATTTGATAAAACACATTTAAAAAAGGGCTTTTTTCGGGTCTGGATGAGAAAAGTGCGCTGCTGTCAAGCTCCTTAGCCTTTTCGTATGTTTGTATTAGCGCGAGGAAACACGGACAGGAGTGCTTGATACCGGAAGTTGACACGTTTGAAATGCTTTGGCGATCGGTATGGCGAAGACTTCGAGTGCGGGCGAAGCGTTTTGGTTGAAGCATATACGCGCGGTATACGCGAATATTTCCATATATACCGTGAGAACGAGAAAAGGAGGGACTGGGTACGATCGAGCTCAACGAGAGGGAAGTAGGCTGGTGCGAGAGGTAGATCGCTCGGGAGGGTTGGAACGAGAACCAGGCCAGATTGCGAGTAGTGAGAGCAAGAGGAAAATATACAAGAGTAAAGGACGGCTATAGCAAAAGATAGAGAGAGAGAGAGAGAGAGAGAGAAAGAGAGGGTGGAAGGGGGTTGGTGGGGGCATAGCGTGGGCGGCCTGAGCGACCATGGGGAATAACCGTATTCCGTATATATCGTAGAGTACCAACCTATATACATACTTTTATATATATATGTATATATACATGAAAATCACCCACGTCGTTCCGAGGCCTGATGCCGGGGTGGTGTGCGAGGGCTGTGCAATGCCGCTGCTATAGTGCCGCACATATAGCTATAATATACGTTATTCCGCTGTACAGAAGGCTAGGTCGGAGCTTCTACAAGCTCCGAGCGAGAGAGGGCGAGAGAGAGAGAGAGAGAGATCGTGGTAGGGTGAGTAGAAAGAGCGAAACACGTGAGAGCGGGCATATATATGTATATATATGTATATAAGCGCGATAGAAACGCGGGAGAGAATGAACGCGAGGGTGAGTTCGGCACGAGACCGAGAGAAAGAGAGATAGAGATAGACAGAGAGAGAGAGAGAGAGCGTACATACGGGAGTGGCGTGGTTGAGCCCCGATGGAAGAGAGAAACGGCGTGTGGAGACAGAGAGGGAGGATGGAGCGTAGAGCGACGAGAACAACCCTCCCAGGATAGTGAAAGAGGAGCAAGCACGGGCAGAGGTGGTGGCGACAGAGAGAGAGAGAGAGAGAGAGAGAGAGAGAGAGAGAGAGGTGAAGCGAGCAGAGATGCGAAGGTGGGTGGAGGCAGGAGGGGGGATGAGGGTTGGATCGGATATATAGCGGTCGTACAGGAATATAGAGGGCATAGTAGAGGATAGTAGACGGGGTGGGAGTGAGAGAGATAGGAGGGTGGTCGAGGTAGGCGATAGCGGCGCTGCGGCGTAACGACGCTATAACGCGAGCCGCCGGGTGATTACCTACCACCTCCTCCCTCCCTCCCTCCTGCCCACCCTTCTTCTCACTCCCTCGCGTCTCTTCTTTCAGCAGTAGCGGAGCGGTGTGCCGCACCAAGCCCGAGCTTGGCGAGCAATGGTGCGCGCCAAGCCGTCACACCGCTAGCTAGAGAGGGAAAGAGAGAGACAGAGAGAGAGAGAGAGAGAGAGAGAGAAGGAGAATGAGGAAGAGGATGGGGGCGAGCAGCAGCAGCGAAGCTTCGCACGCCACGCCACGCCACGCCACGCCCCATGCGCCAAGCCCGTGTACGTGCCAAGCCCGTGCCACGCCATTTTACGTCGACGAAGCGGTAACTCTGCCGCTGATGCTGGCTGAGGGAGAGAGAAAGGGTGGCTCGGAGGGTGGTGAGCGTGTCGGTAGCGCTACGAGCGGTAGTAGTAAGGGGAGTGGTTGTAGTAGTAGAAATATAGTATACTGCCGCGGTCCTCTCGGTGGCTTTTCTCTCTCTCTCTCTCTCTCTCTCGCTCTCTCTCTCTCTCTCTCTCTCTGTCGCTCTCCCTCGCTCGTTCGCTTTCTATGTTCGAGACGCGGCGTGCTTCAACTCATCCCTTCACCCTCGAATTTCTCTTTCTCTCTCCCTGTAGAACGCTGGCTCTTTCGATCACCGTACCTTTCTCACCCTCGTCCTCTCTCTCTCTCTCTCTCTCTCTCTCTCTCTCTCTCTCTCTCTCTCTCGCTGCCACGAAGAGTTCTTCCCTTTTCGTTTCTTGCTTGCTCGCCTCATCTTTTTTTATACCTCGCTGTCTCTCTCACTCTCTGTCTCTTTCTCTCTTACTCGTATACTCGGAAACTACGCCGTATTTCTCACCCTCTCGCGAACGCCTCGCTTCATACGTATATATGTATACATATAAAGGTATACGGAGTACCACGAGAGAAGATCCTCGACTGGCCTCGACGCTCTAAACGCGCCCGGCGCCCTCGTAACGACGTCGCCAGGGGATGCGAAGAGAAAGAGAGAGATGGAGAGAACGAGAGACAGAGACGAAGCGTCGCATTTTCCTTCTCGCATCTTCTCTTCTCGTGCTGCTTTCCACTTCTATATATATATATATATATATATGTGTGTGTGTGTGTGTGTGTGTATGTGTCTCTGTGTGTATATAGATCTATAGATACACGACGAACGTACTTGCCGCGCTGCGAACTCGTTCCACCGACTACATCTCCGACTAGCGCGACGAGTGAGAGAGAGAGAGAGAGAGAGAGAGCCGTTATAGCATCGAAACGGTCGCGTCGCCCTCGTTAACCCTTATCCGGACGAGGCGAGACCGTCCGACTCTCAACTGCCACCACCACTGCTATACACGAGTATAGCCACACCGCAGCGAACACCGCATCGTGCCCTCTCACTCCGAAGAGAGAGAGAGAGAGAGAACAAAAGAATTGCGAGAGCATCAGGAAGAAAAAAAGAATTATATTTTCGCGCTAGGAGAAAAAAAAGGGTGAACAGGATCTTCCCGTTTGGTCCTTAAATGCAGAAACGTTGATATGTATGTATGGCAGAGGTTAAATTTTGAATAGTACAGTGTGTGATTGAAAAAACGGGCTTTTTTTTCTCGTCGAATATACGACGAAACGAGCAATGTACCATTTATCGAGGGGTGGGAGGTGTGAGGTAGTAGTTCGAATAGATACATGTTGCGAAATTTTGTCAAGGGATGGTTTTCAAGCCCGAAACGCGCGATATATTTTCTACGAGGAACGAACCACGTACTCGGTGGACATCGAAGTTTCAGGCGGGGGTAGAGAGGAGAGGGGGATGATGGTAAAACTCATCCCCACGGATCGACGGAATTACAGCGGCACGAGCCCCGTGACGATGTCCCGTATACATGGAAGAGGAGTCTCGCGTCGTTCGTACACCGCTTGAAAATCCCGGTACGCGGCGAAGGGGGTGAGGGGATGGGTTGGATGAAACAATTGTAGCGTGTAAATTGAAGGGTCGCCAGAGAACGAGGGTGGGAAAGCGCTCGCGTGAGCCGAAAGAGACAGAGAGAGAGAGAGAGAGAGAAAGGGAGAGGGTGAGGGAGGGCACGTGGTGCGTTTTGCGTTGATACTGCGAGAGGGGTGCGCAGTTCACTGTGACGGCGGAGCTTGTCGCGCGTACGATTTTCAAACGCGACCAGACGAGAGAGGGAGAAAGAGAGCAAGGCGTGGGTGAAACGCGTTTAAGGGGTTTGGGGTTAACGCAGTGGGGTAACAAATGGGCCAGAAAGGCACGCAACTACCCCTTCCACTCTACCATAACATCTTCCCCGACCTGAATTACGACTTTGCCTATGTGTGATAAGGGATATATCGTTATTTCGATCTAACGAACTACGTGTAAAACAAGAATACGATATTCGCGTTCTATGGAAAAATCTGCGATCGGATAAGCTCGTGTAAAGTTGAAAATTATGAAAAAAAAAATTGTTTTCGATGAATTTTCCAAAAAATCTCTAAATATTGAGATTTCGAGTAATTTTTTCGTAACTTGACCGATATTTCTCCGTCCAAAGAGAATTTTCAATTTGACCCGACGATCTATAGAAAATGGCCGCGGGTTCGTCGCGTCTCCCGGGGTAAATTCGAATATCAGCGACGATCGTACCAAAACCAATATTGAAACTTTAAATATTCGAAGAAAAAAAATTGTATTCTGCGCGAATCAAGCTTGAAATCGAGCCTCGAACAATTACGAATCGATCGTGCGAGCGCAGGTGCGAAGTTACAAATCCAGGGGGAACCGAAGTAACGGTCAATTTGGTGAAGCGAGGAATTTGTGGACTGTGGGGAAGTCGACGATTTCAACCGTATCGTGGTATTAATTGTTATCTCCGAATCTACCGAGTTCGCTCTACATTATTTGTCGCGCGACGCGACTGTTGGTCGCAGCTATCAAAAATATCTCGCCCACCAACGTAAATTCTATATTCGTATACGCGATGGGTCTATATATACGTGGATATTATAAGGTGGTATAGGTTGGCTCGGTGAAGCGGAGGGAAGTTGGCGCGTAACTCGAATTTAGAGGTGGGACAAGGGCGAGAGAGGGAAGGAGGGAGGGAGGGAGAGAGAGAGAGAGAGAGAGAGACGGAGATCTCGGATACTTCCTTATATCCACGGGAAGATCGATGTGAGTCTCGCCGAATTCTGCCCCCCCCCCCTCTCTCTCTCTCTCTCTCTCTTGGGGCAAGAGCACGTCGTCGAGAGTAGAGTTACGAGTCGACGCGTCCTCTCGGCGCTACTTGGCGAGACGCTCGAGCTCTCCGACACTCTGAGAGGGTGCGCGCACGAGAGAGACAAAGACGGAGAGAACGAGCGACGAAGAGGAAAGACGTGTGGAGGGACGTACGTTTTCTTCGAGATTGAGGATGGATAGATGGGGATGAAGAGCAATAGTGTGAGAACTAGACGGGTGGGGAGGGAACAAAAAATAGACCGAGTTAAAAGGCTAGATAGTAACGTATGTACACTACAGATATAAAGAAAGCAAAAAAATGAAGAATATTTTAATTTGTGGATAATCAAAAAATAAATAAAAAGTCGAGCAATTAAGAGTCGTCGAAACCGAGGTTCTCCAGCTGTGAATCTTTTTTTTCTTCCTTTTCTCATTTTCTTTCCATTTTCTTATTCCCTTCGTACGTTCGCGCATTAATAACTGACTCTCGCGAGGTATCGTCTCTTTCTCTCCCTCTCTCTCTCACTCTCTGTCTCTCGGGCCACGCAACGACGAGTCGCCAGCGCGACTTATTCAATTAAAGGGGAACGTGTCCGAGCCTCGGGGACTTTTACTCGCGAAAGAGAACGAGTGAGAGGGAAAGAGAGGGTGAGAATGCGGGTCAGCAACCACCGACGACCGCAGCAGCGGCTTTTTCAATTATACACTTTTCTTTCTCAACGTCCGACTCGTTTCTTCTCTCTCGGGCTTTTCTTTTCCGTTCGCGTTTACTTCTTTGTTCGAAGATAAAAGAGGAAAGGTGAATCGAAGAACGATAGTTACGAACGTTTCGTCCCGTTAATTCTTTTCGCGTTACGTTCGAAGGAACGTTAAAAAATTTGAAAAATATCGATACGAGAATAATTAAAATTACGTAATTTGTAAAATCGTCAAAAAAATTAGATTTTATCTAGAGCGAACAAAAATCAAATTCGACGAGTCGATCAAAATCCTCACGGAAATTAATAATAAAGACCGACCACGTTGGTGTTTCACCCCCCGCGAGTAGGGTGGTCTCCAACGATTAAAAATTAATAATTCCTTAATTTTGCACCCTCGTGAAGAATGAAGAAACTAAATCGAAATTACGATCGATCGATGCACGAGATAAGAACGATTAAAAGATAAAGAAGAAGGAAGAAAAAGTTAGTGAGAAGGTCGATAAAAATTGGAAAAGAAAGAGAGCGAACGAGACAAAGAACTGGCGTTTTTTGTCAAAGAGCGTCGTAGCCCTAACTCTCAGGGGGTGGGGGTGGGGGTGGCTTAACCCTGGGTTTATTGCAGCGGTTATTATTAATAACCACCGCTCTCCCACTTCCTCCCCCACCCCCCCCCCCCTCTCTTTCTCTCGTTTTTTCTTCATTCTTTTTATTTTCCTTCTTCCGTCTGTCTCTCTCGTCCTCGCGAGATCGTTCGCGAATCCTCGCCACTTCTCATCCTGGGCTTTTCGGAAGAGCCATCGCCGCTATATTATAACCATATATATATATATATATATATATATATATGACACATAAGCCTTCGAGCAATGCCAACGAGCTGCGAGATCTTCTCCCTTTCTCGTAAAACTGCGCGCGACGAGATATTCCCGGGCTTCTCACCACCCTCCCTACTCCTCTTCTCTTCTCGCTCTCTTTCTCTCACCATTTTCTTCTTCGTCGTCGTCGTCGTCGTCTTCGTCGTCTTTCTTCCAACACCTTTCACCCTACGCCTGGTGGTGCGCTATAAAAATCTTCCTCCCCTTCTACCGTCGGCGAATCTCTTCTTCTCGAAGAGGAAGCCGCGGCATTTATAAAAACCGAGGACGTAAAGTCCGCGAACGTCTCGAAAGTATTCTCAAGAGGGGGTGGAATATGGTTGTTTCCTTGTTTATCGATGACGACTCTCTTTTATATCCCTTCGATCGAAGCTTGAATCATTTCACATAATTATCAACCCTCTTACCCTTATTTCAATTTCTTCAAACGATCGCGTCAATACGAAGACGCGACGCTATTTACGATTCGTATTTCCTGTCCAAATATTAATAATAATCATTATATCTAATTTTTCTCAACTTTATAAAAGTATATATATATTCATATATATATGACGTAGGTATATATACCGTTCAATCCTTTTAAAGGTATGCCGGACGAAACGTGACGTATTATTCCAACTCTCGCACCCATACGCGTATCAAGCCATACCTACGCATATATATATATATATATCTACCTATACTCATAAATATTTAAATATCGCGTATACCGCGAGCGATCGAGGCATTCGAGCAGCTCGCATAAATATATGTACATATTTTCGACGAGGAATATTATATACACGCCATTTATGTATGAATGGTATATAATCAGAGATGGATATTCTATATATATATATAGAACCGTATATTATGTATACCCGATTCTATATATAATCGTACGCGTGTGCAGACTACGTTCAAGCGCCGAGGGTACATAAATCCATATACACACACACATATACATATGTATATATGCATTTACATATTACGCACGAAGGAGAGAAATCGTATACACGCATACACACACGCGTACGTGAGACTGATTTGACTGTGGGCGTCACGCATTACGTTATTTTCTCGCGTCTGTGCATAAGTACGAAACGCTACAGGGTGTTATACCCGTATGATATATTACGTATATATTTTCTTCGATATACTCACGTGAATATATCTATAGGTATACGTGCGTCTCGTACGTATTGGATGGATTACGTTCATGCGTGGGACGCGCGCACGGTGTATGTAAAATATATACGTAAAGCGATCAGGGTGTATGTTGGAGTGTGGAGGTGGGGTGGACGGAGAAAGGGGGGTTGGGAAGACGACACAGACCGCCTTCGTATTAAAAAAAAAAAAGGGAGACCTCCAAAGCGTTTTCGTTGATTTCGACCGCAACCATCTCTTCTCTGCCGGGAGATCCTCTTTATATCGCTCAAATTTTTGTCACTCGCAGGCACTTAATTAAATCCTGCAAAATTCCTTCCCACGAATCAAAAACATCGATTACTACGATGATTGAATACTATTTTTATTATTTTCTTTTCATCCTCGCATTTAACTAATATTTCGCAGTTATCTAGATGCGCACGAGGTCATTTCCGGTCTATCGTATTATCGTTGATCGATCGTTGGATTCTTCGAAAAACAAATTTAAAAAAATTTCGTATAACCCAGTCGAATAATTCGTTAATCGTCGATCTTTTCATTCCCGAAGTAAAAAAAAACACAAAAATTCTACATCTTCCAATGAGTTGGTCCATTGTTTTCCGATCTGTCGGTGAACGCAAGTGGCTCCTCTCCGGGTGAGCGAGACGTGTCTAATAATAATCCACTGCAGAGATAGAGGCGCGTAAGAGCATAGCGCGACGTTTAGTGTGTTCAACGCTAGAGGCATTCACTTTTGTCGTACCCCTTGGCCCTCCGCCGATACTCGCGTATGTACATGTATAACCATAGGTTGGGGGGGGGGGGGGGGAGGGGGGAGGGGGTAGTGCGAAGCTTTTTCGACTTTATCCTCCCGCGTTAGCGAAGCTTTCCGCTGATCCCGGAAGTACGAACCGCTCGAAATCGTTCGAAGGTGGAGTCAACACCCCGGCTTCGCCCTCCCCCCCCCCCTGCCCCGCCACCACCCCCTCTTCGTCGCTCTCTCTCTCGGCCTCTCGCTCTCTCGGGTCTTTCGCGCGCGCGGCCTGAAATTTCTCCTTTACTCCCGCTTTCTCTTCCTCCTCAACATCGCATTCGGCATGCTCGCGCGGCACGACCCTCTTTCTCTCGCTCCCCCGCGACGGGATATCTGCTATGCGCGCTCGCGTAATAGCCTCGTTCCTGGCGTGTGCGATGGTAGATACGCGAGGCAACGTATACACGCGCGCGCATACGGACACAGACACGTAGCACCGAGCCAGCGAGCTTGGCGTCGCGCGCGCTCCAGAGCCCGAGGGCGAGAGCGATAAATGGTGCCGCGCCGCGTCGCTCTTCTCACTCTCTCTCTCTCTCTCTCTCGTTTGCCACTGGCTCGCTCTCCACCCTCTCGCTCTTTGCCACGCCGGCCCGAGGAAATATAGCCGCGAGAAAAAGCCGCGCGCTATACAGCTTCGCGCAAAATAAATATTTTTACGAAGAAACGTTTAATTTAACGATTTTATTAAAATTTGTGAGATTATTTGAAACGACTGATAATTAATTATTAATTCGATTTTTGTTATTATTAATCGATGATTATTATTATTTTTGAGACGTAATAATAATATTCCACCCTTGGAATATTAATTTTCGCAGGGGGTTTAATCGGTAAGTAAAATAAATGGATGATGATTCGAGGCGATCTTTTTCCAATCACGGTTAGAGTAGATCGATCGGGGATGAACGGTTGGATCTTGAGGAAACTTTATGATTCTTTTCGCGATGGTCATAGGGGAAAAAAGATTTTACAATTTTTGAAACTAACTGTACAATCATCGTCTCTTTCTCGTCTATAGAGGCAGCAGCCTGTCCCTCTCTTTCTCTCACTCTCTCTTTCTCTTTCTCGCTGCTGCTACACAAGGGAGAGGAAAAGAGGGAGAAAGAGAGAGAGAGCGCTTGGTGGCAAAGCCCGGAGCGTAGAATCGTCAGAGAGGCTGCGACTAAACCAGAGCCAGAGCGAACGGCGGGATCAGAGTGACAGAGATGAAAGAGACCGAGAGAGAACCAGAGAGAGAGAGAGAGAGAGAGAGAACGACGCCGCGCGTACTCGGTTATTTATCACGCGCGGCGTGGTTCCCCGATCATATCCTCTCACCCTCTCTCTCTCTCTCTCTCTCTCTCTCTCTCTCTCTCTCTCTCTATCTATCTCTCTCTCTATCTGGTTCTCTCTCTCTCTTTTCCCTTCGCCATCGCACACGGCGCGTCCTCGGCAGCCTCGTGCGATCGTCTCGCTAGTGCTGCTCGCTTATCATTCCACGACACTAACTCTCCTCTCTCGCGCACCACCTCGCGATCTTTCTACGTCTCTCGCTCCTCGTCTCGATTCCACACCGCTTACAGAGCCACATGTACACGTATAAATATATAGTTACATAGGCTAGTTTGTTCCTTCCATCTTTCTCGACACTTCGCTCCTTGAACCTCTCCTCGGCTCCTTTGTATAGGCTACTCTAACGTACACGTATGCACTTCTATATACCATATAGTACGACACTTGTATGCAACGTTATAAAGTGCATTTTATAATATATATATAGAAAGAGAACTTAGCTACATCACCACCGGTGATATAAGGGAGAGTCACCTAAGTTGGTATGGTTATGTGTAGAAGAGTATTATACCATCGTGTATACCTCTCTCTCTCTCTCTCTCTATATATATATATATATATATATATATAATGTATACAAGTCCGGTAGCACGTTTCACGACGACGACGACGACGACGATCTCGCAAGGCTCCCTGAAAGTGCGATATCTAGGAACACTAACAACGCCAGCAATACACACGTACCCATATATATATATATATATATATATATATACATACGTATGTGTATACAGCAGCAGGAGGGACTCGTTACGAGAAGCCCACGTCCTCGTCCCACTTTCCCTCTTTCTTGCCAAGATACGCGTGTACGTATACTCGTATATGTGTATACTAACATGTAGATATAGATATAGCTACGTATAACGTAGTCCAGTAGCATCGTGACAGCGTCGCCCAGGGTGAAGCCGCCGCAACCCCTTTACTCGGCCGTTATACCACCGCTGGGTATATAGCTACGAGACTACTGCTACTGGTACTACGCTACCGTGTACCCTCTCTTGGGACATCTCGTATAACTCTCCCGAGGGTAGGACGAGCGCGGGACGACACTCGCGCGATGACAACCACACACGTGACTTTATATAATACAGGGCTATGTACATAAACCTGTATGTATACCTATATACCTGGGTGAACGAGCGTTGGGAGATGAACTTCCCTATTCACACGTCCAAATTCTCGATTCTACGAGTAACTCGAAACGATGTAAACCTCCTACGGGTATTGACCAATCGTATTCGCAACAGAGGGATGAAATATGGGTGAGCTTTGTTGTTAATAATCAACGAGCATAACTATGTTTTTGTTGTTTTTGTTTTTGTTTTGAGAACGATGTTCGATCTCATCCCCCTTGGAATCTTCGGGTTTCTCGATAGTCAAACGAGAGATACCATGCGAAGCATTCTCTCTCTTTCTCGCTCTCTGTGTCTCTCGGCTTTGCCACTACTCACTGACGCGCGAGTCCTGGCTTCCTCTATCGGTGTATATAGGGGCGTGATGCTTGGTGATTGGAATTAACGACTTGGCGACCGTATTGATTATTTGCTCCCCTCTAAGGCCTTATCTGACTTTTTCCAACCTCCGTTGCCACCCGATCGTTTCATCACTCTCTCTCTCTCTCTCTCTCTCTATCTTGCTCGCTCCTTGGAACTCTCCTCGTTTTTCTCGAGGGCAGTCTTCGACTCGTTGATTTTTCTTTTCTTCCCCCCCCTTTGGAGGATCCTTTTTTTTCTTATTCTTCTTCTTCTTCTTCCTCGAGCACCGGCGACACGATCCTCGGGACACTACAACGCTATACTTACAGCGCTATATATATATATATAGCGCTGTAAGTATAGTGTTGTATATGTGTTGTATATATATATATATATACAGACACACACACACACACACACACACACACACACATATATATATGTGTGTGTTTGTCTGTGTGTGTGTGTGTGTGTTACCGTTCTTAAGGCTTCCAATTTCGATCGTGGCTCTACGTTTCTTCAACTTTCGTTTGCCCCCTCCTGTTTTTCCCTTTCAACCGTACCATCGAGGATTCGAGTCCTGGTTTTTTTTTTCGTTTTTTTTTCCTAAGCGCGGGAAGGTCTACGAAGGTCCGAGAGAAAAGAAAAGCCTCGTTGGGAGCGTCAGACCGCGGAACGTCATTCGCCCACGCGAGTTGCAATCTCGGCTTGAGTACACACGGTGTATTCTCTTTTTTCCTCTCTCTCTCTCTCTCTCTCTATCTTTTTCTCTCTCTGTCTGTATCTGTTTCTGTTTAACGCAGAGAATGCCGTCGCTCGTACCACGACCATCGGAATGTACCAACGTTCAACTCTTTTCTCTTATCTTTCTCCAGTTTCCGACGTGTCTCTGGTTTTATCGAAACGCGAGGAGGAAAATGAACGGACGCGAAGCCGAAGGAAACTATAGTCGGTGAAAAACAAATATTTCCATGTTCAACGAACGAGAGTTTGCTCGTTAAAGTTACGAGTTATCGGCATCGAGGTCCAAATGTAATTTAAAAAAAAAATTTGTTTTTTTTCACCCTCAAAATGCGTTCATTATTTTTCAAATAAAAACAATTTATTTGAAAGAATTTTCAACTTTATTGCGTGATCGCAATTAAAATATTTTTTTCGGCGAATTTCGATTAGAATGAGATTCGACGCGGGTCGTATTAAACGATTGATCATTATATATATATATATATATATATACATATATGTATGTCCGCGCAATATAGGTGGACGTAAAGGGCAGTATACATCCGACGGGCTTTCGTGCTGCTCGCAAGGGGCTTTATGGATCGCAGACTCGCGCCAGAGGTTTACGAGGGCGCGCGCGTTGGCTTTGCCCGATGGTCGGCGCCATCTATACATACACACACACACATATATATGTTTATAGCATGTTTAAATATATATATATATAAACATGCTAGACACCCTTATCTATCCCAGAGCTCGAAATACATGTCGGGCGACGCATGTTTTTCAAACGAACCCTCTCACCCCTCTTACGTACCAACCAAACGTTCACCATAATGCGAGGTCTCAGGTGTACACGGTCTGAGCCGTATAATACGTCGAGCATGTAACGTGTATATATGTCTAAAGAGAATTACGTAGCATCGACCATTTTTTGACAACCCTCTTGGATTATTTGTGATTTTTATCGAATTGGGAAAAAATTAATTGTGGATGGAGAAAAATTCGTGTTCATCATTATGACATAAATTTTATGGTGAATTTTTATATATCTGCACAATGGCTGCTGTCTTGATATCTTAGATAGCTGGAGGTGGTGACAGACTCGGGGTATACGCGCTCGATGTCTCGAGTTACTCGACGTCAACGTATGTTCCAAGTTTCTCTTCGCTGTCTCCCAGCTTCTGCGACGTCTGTGCATCTCTCTCTCTCTCTCTCTCGCTCCCTTGCTAATATATATAACCCTTGAACGTAGGCTCGTCATATATATATACTTGGTTCTTCTGACGCGCTTCACTCGTGTCACTTTGCCAAGAAGAAGAAGAAGAAGAAGAAGAAGAAGAAGAAGAAGTAGAAGATGAAGAAGAAGACGACCAAGCACTCTCCGTCTGTATCTACTTCTCTCGTTTGCTCCTTATCCTTTTCCTCTCTGTGCTACCCTTAAAAAACCATCCACCCCGAGCTCTTCAAAGAGCGCTCCCGCCTCCGGAGGCAGAGTCGATTGTATCGAATATCGATAACCAACGGAGGAGGAAGGGAGAGAGAGAAGGAAAAAGATCCGAAGAGTCTCAGTGTTGTATATATATATATATATATATATATATATATATATATATATATATAATATCTTACTTATACGTATAAATGTCCTAGTTCATGCGCGACTCTCCTTCGCGTCCCTCGGTCCAACAATTCCACCCCTTTCCAGAGTCCTCCCTAATACACGTCCAAGACCCATGCGCTTTTTCAAAATGAACATGGACGACAATTTTTCCCTCGCTGTAACGTCGAGCCTGCATTCGCGATGTAATTTCAAAATAATTAGAAAAAAAAAATTCCTCGTACTATCTTCACGTTTAAAGTCGTAATTAATCTCCAGTCCCCGACATCTCCTCAATTTGTCGCACTGACTGAATATTTTTTCCAAGAAAAAAAAAAAAAAAAAAATATCCTATCGATTACACGATCGAAGATCGCACGTGTCGGGCGTTGAGCGACGGGATTATTTTTACGACTCGACGCTATTTTTTTACACTCACGAAATGGGAATATTGTATTCGTGTCCTATATACACATATATATACATATAAATATAATACTTACCCAGAGAGAGAGAGAGAGAGAGAGAAAGAAAGAAAAAAAGTATAGCATGCTGCACGCAGTCAATAGAAGATTGTGCGCGGGAGCTGTGTCGAGAAAAGGGCGAGAGGGGGGTGGGCGAGAGAGCGAGGGCTCTACGCGGGGGTGATCACGTTCCCGCAGGGGCTTCGTGCGTTATTGGCAACTGGGTGGAGGCGAGTCTCGCCGCGGAAATGTGGTCGAGGCACGCGAGCCGCTTCGCCGATTATCGCTGGTGCACACCGTCGATATATGTATATCCTAGGTACCTATATATACACCCTCGTATATACATACACACGTGCATATATATATATATATATATATACGGGGCGTCGCCGCCACCGTCACGCGCTCCGAGCCTGCGATTTCCGATCGTTCCGAGATTGCGAGTTTTCATGCTCTCTGGCATACGCGCGAAATGTCGTAAAAAGAGAAAGAGAGAAGAAAAGAAGTATCAAGTGGAATATAACTGTATTTGACGGTACTCGTACGCGAACGTGACGTATATATGTCCCAAATGGGAATAAGATGTGCGCAATATAGAGGAATACGAGTATACCACGAATCTTTGCGAATATCGAGGGTGTCTGTACTCATCGAATATTTTCCATCGTTTATCACCCTTTTTACTTTCATGTAATATTTATAAGTAGAATTATTAATTAGGAATCATCAAACGAGACTGTCAATTGATAAAATGATATAAATAGGAATTAAAGATAGTTTTATAGATGGAGGAACGTTGCTCCATGATCTATTTGTGATGTTTTGTTGAAATGTTAATGTTTGCGAACGTTAGGAACGAGTTTCGGATATATCGGAGGTCTGGGTACGTGGCGAATAACACGAAAATATCCATGGCTTTGATCCGTGCAACGTAAATATCGTTATGTGTATAATTACAATTATTAGACGAAATCTCTACATTGGGAGAGTGTTAAGGGTAGTCGTTAAGCGTGATCTTGTAAGTTGCATTTGGGCCGATAAATATTTCCTATTTTTCGATTTCATCTCGATTATATGTCATAACCGAGATGAAATTTGATCAGACTGAGAAAAATCTTTAAAACGCGATGGACATTCCTAGCAATGCACTTTTTTTACCAAAAGTGACAATAACAAAAAAAATCATTTTTATTTTTCTTCCCAACGTACGTCGACTCTTCGATCACCAAAAATTTATTAATTGTCCCATAAATTCAGAATAATGAAATAAACGTTGAATTATTTTCACCGTGAGAATCGCGAGATTTCTAATTGTTGTAATTCGGCTTACGTTTGACCGAGGAGGTTAATATCTTATTCGGACCCTTATCCACTCGATCAGGCTGGGATCAGGCTGGGAAAAATCTTTAAAACGCGATGAACATTCCTAGCAATGCACTTTTTTTAACCAAAAGTGACAATAACAAAAAAAAATCATTTTTATTTTTCTTCCCAACGTACGTCGACTCTTCGATCACCAAAAATTTATTAATTGTCCCATAAATTCAGAATAATGAAATAAACGTTGAATTATTTTCACCGTGAGAATCGCGAGATTTTTAATTGTTGTAATTCGGCTTACGTTTGACCGAGGAGGTTATAATATCTTATTCGGACCCTTATCCACTCGATCAGGCTGGGATCAGGCTGGGAAATATCTGTAAAACGCGATGAACATTCCTAGCAATGCACTTTTTTTTACCAAAAGTGAGAATAACAAAAAGAATGCATTTTAATTTTTCTTCCCAACATACGTCGACAATTCGATCACCGAAAATTTATCAATTTTCGCATAAATTCAGAATAATGAAATAAACGTTGAATTATTTTCACCGTGAGAATCGCGAGATTTTTAATTGTTGTAATTCGGCTTACGTTTGACCGAGGAGGTTGATATCTTATTCGGACCCTTATCCACTCGATCAGGCTGGGATCAGGCTGGGAAAAATCTTTAAAACGCGATGAACATTCCGAGCAATGCACTTTTTTTTACCAAAAGTGACAATAACAAAAAGAAATCATTTTTATTTTTCTTCCCAACGTATGTCGACTCTTCGATCACCAAAAAATTATTAATTGTCCCATAAATTCAGAGTAATGAAATAAACGTTGAATTATTTTCACCGTGAGAATCGCGAGATTTTTAATTGTTGTAATTTGGCTTACGTTTGACCGAGGAGGTTGATATCTTATTCGGACCCTTATCCACTCGATCAGGCTGGGATCAGGCTGGGAAAAATCTTTAAAACGCGATGAACATTCCTAGCAATGCACTTTTTTTTACCAAAAGTGACAATAACAAAAAAAATCATTTTTATTTTTATTCCCAACGTACGTCGACTCTTCGATCACCAAAAATTTATTAATTGTCCCATAAATTCAGAATAATGAAATAAACGTTGAATTATTTTCACCGTGAGAATCGCGAGATTTTTAATTGTTGTAATTCGTCTTACGTTTGACCGAGGAGGTTGATATCTTATTCGGACCCTTATCCACTCGATCAGGCTGGGATCAGGCTGGGAAAAATCTGTAAAACGCGATGAACATTCCTAGCAATGCACTTTTTTTACCAAAAGTGACAATAACAAAAAAAAATCATTTTTATTTTTCTTCCCAACGTACGTTGACTCTTCGATCACCAAAAATTTATTAATTGTCCCATAAATTCAGAATAATGAAATAAACGTTGAATTATTTTCACCGTGAGAATCGCGAGATTTTTAATTGTTGTAATTCGGCTTACGTTTGACCGAGGTGGTTGATACCTTATCCGGGCCCTTATCCAGTCGAATCCCTACTAGGCGGATCAGGCACGCCTTATCGACGCCTGATCCGGTCCCGACGAAACACGACAGTCGGTCTGATTAATTTTCTGCTCGGATACGTACGTATGACGTATGCGTGCGTAGCTCGTTGTACATATGTCGCGAGAGAATGCTATACGAGTGGAGCATATTTCGCATACCTGTGGGGGTTATTACTCGAGCACTAATTAATTGTCACAATGGTGTGTGCTATGCGCGAGAGCCGTATTAATTACATCGGTTTCCAGATCACCGATCGATTCGGTATGTACTCGTATTCCCAATATTCAACTATAATATATTATTATGCTATATATATATATATACACCATATACATAAATAAATATATATATCGTGTACATATTTTTTGTCTCCTTTTCTCCCCAGTCTACTTTGTCCTATGCACATACGAACCAAAGTCGAGATTGGCGCCCGATCGGCGGTTGTTCAAGCTCAACGATCCCTCTCCCATTCCCACCCCCTGGCAATCGTAAAAACCTACAGTACCGCAGAGTACACACGGCTGACGGCTCTGCAATCTCAAGATAAGGTCCGTATCGCGCTTGACTCCTCGCGACAGAGTCCAACCCTCCTAACCACCGTCATCGACAGTCATTTGCATTGTCAATATCCACCCGTCGAGAAATTCTTCGATGATTACCGACGAAAAGTAACGAGGAACGAGTGGGAAATAATACGAAACGTTATTTAGGAAAAATAGTCAATAGGTTTTGGAACTAGGACCTCTAGTCCGAAGAGCCGTTTTACTTCCAGCATCGACTAGAGATCGTAGGAACTAAAATCTAAAGAGAAAATATATTTATACATTTAGAGTTTCTTTCGCTTTCTCGCCTCTCCCCCGAGTCTTCTTTCTCTGTCTTTGTCTCTCTTGAGCTCTCTCTAGAACTCGAGAACGTTCGCCGTTGCCTCGAGATTCGATTATCATCATCACTGATGTGCTTCGCACGTTCCCAGCGGTGGCTCTTCGTCTTTTCTCTTTAAAGTCTCTCTTTCTCTCTCTCTCTTCGGTTCATCCAGGTTAGAAACTATACGTAGCTTCTCGTCTCGTCGATTTTATACTTTGGCTGGACCGCCGATGTCTCGTCTCCCGACGCTATTTTTCATCCCGAGTTCCTACGTCTCTTTATCTCTCCTCGAATATTCTCTCCCATCCGTCTCGCTCTAAAAATCGACGGGGGTGAGTCGCGATTATGACAAACATTATTCTTTCATTATCATCGAGCTCTTTGAGACACATATTTTTCTAAAATTTCAATTAAAATAATAATTTGTAAACAAACAAAAATTGTGAGTATTTGAATTAATGGAAAAAGTCAATTATTCTATAAGACGTTAATTTTTATTATTGTTCGTGTAGAAAAGTATCGATTACATCGAAAGACAATGAGCTTTTGTGACCTGATCTATCTCCACCCCCACCCTCACCCCGCTGCCCTTTCAACCCGTCATCATTCAAAAACTCTTCGTTTCTCCGCAGCAGCGATCGATCCACATGACCTTTAGATTCCGTTGGACAGAACGACGAGCTCACGCACTACTAGCTCTCTCGTCGCTCGTGTGCTTGTCTCGCGCAGAGACAAAGCTACGCGTACACATCTATACGAATATATATGTATATACAAAGAGGGTGAGAGTGAGAGAAGGGGTAGTTCGCGAATAGCGAAGAGGAACGAAGGTGGTTTCGATGCGGCAGGATGGTACACCAGAGTACGCGGGAAAAGTAAAGAGAGTCCGAACCGTCGGGTACTCAGTCACTCAACCCCCGAGTGAGCCAGCGTCCGACTCTCCCCCTCGTCCTCATCTATGGGAGATATCCTTCGACTCTCGTTCGTTATATAATATATATATATATACATATATACCTATAGAGAAATGTATATATGTAGCTTTGACGTTGTGTGCCAGCAGGTTCGCTCTCCAGAGTTCTCTCTCGGAGCGTTCCTCTCTCGTTCATATATATCGTATATATATATATATATATATATCGACATAGCAAGTGAACAGAGAGTCGAGCGCTCACACAGCGTGTGCTCGTGGTCCGACCCACACTCCTCTCTCGCGCGCCAGAGCTTGCGACTCACCCTCTCTCGCATCGAAAGAGCTTCCTATATCTCGCCCTGGTACTTCTCATACCCACTCACTCTATCTCGTTCGACTCTCTTCGTCTCGCTTCCACGTTCATTCACTCCCTCTCTCTCTCTCTCTCTCTTTCTCTCCCTCTCGCTCTCTCTCATTGCTCTCTTTCTCCGTCACAGAGAGCCCGTATTCCCGCCCTCTCCGTGTTTCCGCGGCCCGTTCTCCAACCACCCCCGTTCCATGCCGTGTCCCGCAGGGCATGTCCCTCTCTATCTATATACATATACTCACCCACACACACACACATAGAGACACATGCATACATGTATATAGGACGTATATAGATCCGCGAGAAGACTGGAAAAGGATTGTCCAAACGATTCGCATCTTTAAATCTTAAATAACAAATGTCGTGGTTTAAAAAAAAAGAAAATTATCTCTGATAAAGTAGAAAAAATGTGTGTCCTTACGTCGATATTATTTTTCTTACGATACGAATTCGTATGGATTTTATAGGATTTTTTTCAAATCGTGAGATCGTGCCAATTGTTTCCCGGTCATGGTAAAATTCCCATCCCCTTTGGTGGCACGCTCCGCGGCACGCCCGGCCGTCTCTGTTATACTGCCGGGAGCGACACACAACCACCGTCGGCGCCATCCATACACGGCTCTCTCTTCGCTGGCATTGCTGCCGCTGCCGGTGCTGTTCCTACCACTACTAACGCGTGGGATCTCCTCGCCAGCTCGCACACCCCCGACCCAGCTCACTCGCCTGCCTGCCTGCCTGCTTCTCGTATAGACCGCTATGTACCATACACACACACACACACCTCTTTCGCTCTTTCTCTCTCTATATATATATACATATATAAGTATAAGTATATATATATATAGATATAAGTATAGAACGTATAGGATGGCAGCGAGAGCACCAGCAGCAGTAACCCCCGCACGAACCACCCCCCGCGAGCATCCACGCGTCGGCGGCCAGCAGCAGCAGCAGCAGCAGCAGCAGCAGCAGCAGCAGCAGCAGCAGTGCTCTCTCACCCTCCTCCTCCTTCTCCTCCTCTGCCACCCTCTCGTACCACCCTCTGCAGCGCTATACGGACTGCTGACGCCCTAACCCTCCTCTATATCGCAATAGCCTCGTGCTACGAGCTTTCCAAGCCACCCCCGCTACCTTCTCTTCCCTTTACTCCGCAACCCCTATACAGTTCTCCCAACGGACGAGAGAGCGTTCTCTCTCACTGCTCGCGTCGCTCGTCTCCTCCTACCACCGCTACTACCTACCCCATCGCAGCAGCTCTCTATGCCGTACTTCTCTTTCTGCTCTCTCGCTCTCCACCTTCTCTCTCTCTCTCTCTCGCGCGCGTCGCCACCAACCCACGGTTCGCTCTCGCGCGCGCGAGCCGCTCGTTAACCTGGTAGCGCGAGCGCCCTCTCTAACCACTGGGCTACCGGGGGATGCTACTATACCGTAGGATATATACTATTTCATGGCTATATCGTGATAACCATATATAGCTTGATAGAGAAAGAGAGAGACAGTGAGAGAGTCGCTAGAAATGACGATGGACGACGAACGCCTCGGACGTCTCTCGCTATATTTACATATCAATATTCCGGACACTTGAACGCCCTATCCCTACGGACTTTGCATGCATCAGACTCGTACGCCTCGCTACTTGCGTATATATACGTAAATCCTTAGACCCAAATGCTGTCTTTTACACGGTACCAACCTTACAGATTTTTGTCACCGATATACCGATTTTCTCATTACGATCAAAGTAGGGAGGATTCGTTGCGAAAATTCGTCGACGAGTTGAATTATCATCGATTTTTCTATCGTCTCGCTACCCTTTGCCAAAGTGTACTGCTACCCCCCATTCCGAGAGTGCTAGACGCTGTATCCGTGTAAATCGCAAAATCACCGCGAGCAGTCACGTTCTTCGGCAAGATGCAACGTGACCTACCCTCCGGACTTTTGCTTTTTCCCCAGGGAATCTTTGCACGCTCTCTCTCTCTCTCTCTGTCTCTGGTCGGTCTGTTGCGTAGTACCAACGAGAAAAACACCCCTCCGACTATACGTATATCGAAAAGATTCTTGGCATGCGACTGCATGCGCACTCGTTCGCACGGTTGCTCGCCTCGGACTCTCTCTCTCTCTCTGTACTCGTATCCTTTGTACCATATTTTTCTTCTCTCTCGTACATTCTCCTCGTTTTATCTTCTTCCCTTGCCGAGCGTGCCAGAGAGAAACCGTCGACCTTTCTCGCTGTACGTCCAACCCCCGGGGCGCGTTGGAAAGTATTGCTGGGTCGGTCGCCTCCACCGAGCATCGCGCACTGCCAAAGAGAAAACTCCCAATGTCCTGTCTCGGTCCGTGTGCGTCAGCTCGGAAAAAGAGACCCGGACAAAATCGAGAGACCGAGTCCGGTGGGAAAGAAAAAAATCAAAAAAAAGAAACCCTCCACTCAAAAAAAAAGAAGACATCGAAACGGGGGATGTTCTTTTTGGAGACTTTTTCACCGAGTCACCGAAACGATTCAAAAATAATTGCGAACCAAACGTTTTATTCATTCTCCTACCGTTTTTCTCCCCTTTTTTTGGAAATAGTTATTCGATACTCGACTCGTTCTCCTTTTTTTCTTCCCTTTTCTCGAAAAATTCGTTCCAATCCTGTAATCGATGCTTTACCACAACTTCTTCCCTTCTATTGACCATTCGATCTGGTCATCCCTACCCAATTGCCTATTTCTCTATTGTCATGTCCCTTCTCCATGGCTGATATCAAGATATACATATACATATATCTACGATAGAACCGAACGTATAGTCTCCGTTCGAACCCACAACGTTGCCAATAAATTTATCCTCTCGCACGCAATAATATTTGTGCTGCCATGAGCGGGCTGCCGGATGTGCCACGTATATAGTTGGAAATGCAGCAATATGTACTGGCATAATGTTATGTACAGTGACTATAAATATATATATACATACACCTGTACAAGGATATTTGTGTATGTGTAGGGGGAGGGGGTTGCTCTCGGACTGTTGGCCCGAACTCGTTTGGCTACGATGAAACGACACACGCGATCTAATACCACCTACGGTGTATATGTTTATGCATATACACGTATTCATATAAACACACATAACCGTGTATAATGCTATATTTTAGTAGTACACGTACATGGATTCGGGGTCGCACCGATGCACCAATGATAACGATACACAGTGGTTCGATGTTGTACCCATAATAGTTATTAGTATATATACACGAAGCTCTGCTCCGTTTCGTACTTAAATATATATATAAATATGTGTGTGTGTTCATGTATGATCCAGCGTTGTAACAATGGGTGTGTCGAGTACACACGAAGAGTCGGAGCCCTGCATTATTTCAACCCCTTGTGATTATTAGTCTCACCAAAGTCCTCGAAACGAGCCAACAATTTTTTCTTTCATTGTTTTTTTTTACTTTCCTACTTTATATCGTTATCTGACAAATTATCGAAGGAAACGAGGGTAGAATGATTATTATTTTTATTCAAAATAGGAGGGTTGAGAAATGACAAAATCGCGAAATTTGGATAATCGTCTGAACCAAAAAGGATCTATTTTTTCTTTTTTTTGTTTCTTTACTTTGTTTTTTTTATCTCGTGCCGAATGATCATCGGTCTAGCTCTATATTTTTACTTCGTATCTTCGCTCGTCGTTGTATCATCGCGTGGTACGAAAGAGGAAGGTAGGAGGGTGAGGTGCGCGGGGACTTTTTTAAAATTCCGTTCGTAGCTTCGAACCGCAAACCGCAGTGGGTGAATGTTTAACGTGGGCGAACGACGAGAGAGCTCTCCCTCTCTCTCCACCCCCTCCCACCCCCCCTCACTCTCTACAACGTGAACCCCCTTTCCGTACTCGCGAATGTATATCGTGTGCAGGGTTTAGCGACGATCTATATAGTTAGAGAGTGGCTGCTCTTCGAGCTCTTCCCTCTCGACGATGCGCTCTCTATATACGTTCTCTTTATACCTCCCTCTCCTCGGCTCTCGTACCAACGGCCAGACCGGGCTAAGTAATGCAGAATTGCAGAACCAGATACACCTATATAGTACGCGACTATATACGTATGTATGTATGAAAATGAGAGAGACAGAGAGAGGGAGAAACTTTTGGCTCGTCGTACATGCACCATGTTGCCCATCGCGACCACTTTCGACAAGGTGTCCAACCTATATATATACTATATATTTTCTACGTTTTCTCTCACCACTTTGCCGTACGATAGTTCTTTTTTTTACAACTGGTCACTAGATCGAGTCTGTTTCGTATCGTGAAAATACACGTTCGTTTCGTTTAACGCACATTTTCCATAGTTAAAAGAAGAAAAAGATGAGAAATAAATTGAGAATAAAATGTAAATAACGATGATGACACGTAAAAAAGCAAGAGAAATGACGGGAGGGAGGGAGGAGTATATCGAAAGGAAAAAGAAAGGAATTTTAAAAGTGCACGAGATAAAAAAAAAGTCTCTGGAATATGAGGTGGAAAAAAAATGAAGCTGGGATAAGAAAAAGGCGAGTGGAGAGGGACGGGTTGGGGTGGGTTTAAGGTAGGGTGAGGTGGGGGATGGGGAGAAGCCCGAGAGACGAGAGCGAGGAAGGTGGATATACCGGTCGACCGGGCGCTCTATAGACTGCGGCGAAGACCGGAGAGAAGCGCAAAGAGGCAAAGGAAGGTGGAAAAAAAAGAAGGAAAAAGGAGAAAAAAGCCTCGAAAATGTGGAGTCCGTGCGAGAGACTCTAAAAAGAAGGGGAAAAAAGGAATGAAAGAGAGAAAGAAAGAAAGAAAGAAAAAAAGTATCCGAGGAAGGGGAGCACGACTGAAAAGGTGTAGGGTGGAAGCGCCCGAGCTAAAAAGCGAGAACGAGGAGATCGTAGAGCTCTGCCGACGAACGTTCGTGTGGCTGTCGTTGTGATCGTGGCTGTATGCGAGAGATCCCGAGGAGCCAAGGCGAACCAAGAAGAAGAAGAAGAAGAAGATGAAGAAGAAGAAGAAGAAGAAGAGGAAGAAGAAGAATAAGAAGAAAAGGAGGAGGAGAGTAAGAGAGAGGATGTGCAGAGGCGAAGAACGAGGCGAGCAGATAGAGCGGTGTGGGTCGCTTCGAGAGTGGCAAGAGGGGTGGGGGTGGGGGTGAAGCAGTAGCGGAGTATAACGTTGCTCCGTTGCTACTGGCGGTAGATATAGCGCCCGGTACGACGAGAGACGAAGACCGAGAGGACGGGCAAGAGAGGATGCTGTGAAACTAGGGGCGGCGGGGGGGGGGGGGGGGGGGGGGGATTGAGAGGGAGGAGAAGCGAGAGACGAGGGCCGATAGACGTGAGACTGGCGGAGCGAGAAGACTCTTCGGGAATGGTGAGACGACGAAGCTCTCTAGCGCAAAACGAGCAAAACGACCCGAAGACGAGACGAGAGAGAGCGAGAGAGAGAGAGAGAGAGAGAGAGAATGAGGGTGAGAGAACGAAGGAGGAGAGAGAGGAAGAAGAGCCTTTGCCACCAAGGTATAGCCTGAGAGACGTCTCGTTTCTGCGCTCGTCCGCTGAGACGACGGCTAACACACACGCGGCCACCGCCGCGTAAGCCTCGCTCTTTCGTTATTATTATTATTATTATCATTATTATTTTTATGTCATACAGTCGAATTTCTCATAGTTGACCGATTTGACGAAAATTTCAAAAAAAAAAACAACGTCCCTCGTGACATTAACGTTCGAACTCGACACTCGTATACTGTATTTTCGATATTTCGATTAATTCGATAAATTCTTAATTATCAAACGAATGATTAAAAAATGTGAAATTTTTCTCATATCTTCTATTCGTCTCTCTCTCTATATATAGGTCGTTTTTAAACGAGAAAAAATGTGAATTTTGAAATTCATAGTGAGAAATCTCGTGTCTCTGTCCGTACACCGGAAATCGGTATTCTTTCGTCGAAGTACACATCCGGATACTTGGCTATTCGCATAAATGTGCGGCAGCACATGTGTATATATATATATACACAGATAGAGATAGAGATAGAGATAGAGAGAGTTTGAGTTTGACCGTTGGTCGGTCGTTCGAAGCTTTTCGTGCGAGAGAGAGAAATAAGAGACGAAGCATCAGCGGCCGGAGCATCAAGAGCTGTCTTATATAAATATACATATATATATATACACGATATACATAAATATATATATATATACATCCCCTATATACCGAGCCCCTATACATACGCAAAGTCCGAGGGGATCTTTAACGAGCTCTCGGCTCTCGGCTCTCGGATGCTGCACCTTCGTACGGCTACACCAGCAGGAGCAGCTCAGTGGTAACGGCACGATATATATACAGCTATATAAACGTTACCCGTATATACATATACATCTATATATATACACGTATACATAGATATTGTCTATATCGGTTATAGCCTCGCACGGCAAAAGTTTCGTCCAGTCCATCTCGTCTCCCTCACCGTGTATAGAGAACCGTGCGCTCTCGCCCAGTAGTAACGGCGCTGCAACGGAGCTCGCATTATGCTGCTGCTTCTCTCGTCGTATAGAAGTTTCGTTGGGTACGAGCTTCGGATTCCGCACACTCTTCGACCGGTGAAGCACAGGAAAGTTGTAGGTATATATCTATATAGGTAGCGAGTCTCGTGTGGGTATGCTCGCTGCACTCGACGAGAACCGAGAGATGAGATCCAGCTCGTGTTATATATATATATATATATATATATATATGTATAAATGTGTGTGTGTATGTACATCGTCCTCACCGAGATGAGACTCACAGGGTCCGGTTCGGCGCGTCCAGGCGCGCGCCGAGCCCGGGGAATTCCCCCTTTCTCTCGTCCTCTCGCCCTCACTCGTTATCCGTCGGCTCTTTCTCTCTCGCTCGAGGACTCGGAGAACATCAAGAGAAGCAACGCCAGAACCATCAACGAAGGTGGTAGCAGAGACGAGCTATATGCGCCCATATATTACATATATATACATATCATATATATATGTGATATGTATATAGGAATAATACGTATGCAGTGCAAAAGCGCGGACAAAACTTTAGAAGCCGGGGAGGCGATGCGAGCGTGACTTTTGCCACGGTTTTGGCGAACACGCCGCAGAAAGCATCTCTCACGGCGGTATACGTAGACATGCACACGCATACGAGCGTGTATACAGAGGGGGAGGGTGTGAAAGGGAGAGAGTGAGAGAGGGAGAGAGAACCTCAAGGGACCCATGGCCAACCGACCGAGATGCCCTCTCGTCGACGCTCCTGGATGCATTAATCATCTCTCACCATGTGCATGCATATACCATGCATATAGGTATATATATATATATATGGTATATATCGTATATGTGTTATAGATATACGAGCTTGTATATTTTTTTTAATCCTACCGTAGTCTTTGCGTCTTGTTTTTTGTTTGCAACCCTTTTTTCGTTTCCCCATCGATATATACATATGCGCGCAAAGTTTTGCCATCTTACGGCTTGGCGTAGCTGCGAGAGTACGAGAGGAGGAGGAGGAGGGGAGGGTGAGAGAGAGAGAGAGTGAGAGAGGAGTCTATATCCGTATGGACCGTTCGTTCGTCCGTCGTTGCGAACCGACCTGCGAAAGAGGAGGAGAGGAGATTTCGACGAGACGAGGTGCACGGGGGTGTGAAGGATCGCGAGTGGGGGCTAGCCGGGCGACCAAATACACTCTCAAAAGCCCGAAAGAGAGAGAAAGAGAACGCGAGAGGGTGGGAGAGAAAGAAAGAAAATAAATAGACGGCTTCGCGGCACGCTCTGCTGACGAAAGAGCGCAAGATGAACCCGAGAGCCGATATTCTCCTCCCTCTCTCGCGCTCGTACCACCAACAGGGCGTAGAAAACACACCACCGAACTCTACTATATACATTTTCAGAGCATGCAAGGTACTTTGATCCTTTGCCACGCGCGTTGTATTTTTAGGACAGACGCGAACACACGTGCCTCACGGCACGTTCTCGTTCCTCTCCGTCCTCGACGCTCTTTTTTTCCCTCTCTATCATTCTATCTCTATCTAAATACCTTTGCAATACGAAGAGAGTCCTCGGTTTTTCTTGGAAAAAAAAAAAAAAAAAAAAAAGAAAAAAAATCAAGTAAATAAAATAGTGTCCACCTGCGCGACGGTAAACTCGATAAAAGAAAGAACACCGTAATTATGCGAAATTCCGATTTTTTATTCTCGTATCGAGGGTAAAAAGGTGAATGAGGTTTCAACGGACGCGTATTTGAGTCGAGACACGGAGGTCTACCTCGTGGTTACGAACTAATTAGGGACAGACTCGACAACGGGTAGCTCGTTACAATGTATACGGGAGTACATACGTAGGTACGTGTTTACGTCGAGTTGCTAAAAAAAATGGGTGGGAAACCCGTTCGAGAAATATTCACGTTGAAAGCTCGAATATCCGGAGCAGCTTGGGCTCTTGGCTTCGGTACGAAATTACCAAAATTGCGCTTTAAACGCGTAGGTGCGTTTCGCGCCTGATATATTATACATATTTCCGTATAGGGGCCACTAACTTCCTCTCTGGTGCAAGAATGTTGTCTTATTATTGTGGGAATTCGGCTTAACGAAGTGGATTATCCCGTTTCTTTTTTTTTTATTATTAACAAATTTGTGTTAAAAAAAAGATCGAATAAATTGGTATTTTATTGCGAGAGAGAGAGAGAGAGAGAGAGAGAGTTGCTTACAAGTGGAAAGAGAAATCTCCGTTCACAGACCGCAGTCACGTTTTTTTTTTATGTCGGACGAGTTTAAAGACCGAGGGAACGAGAGAGAGGGAGAGAGAAACGCGTGCGAGCAAAGTTCGTCGAACCGTGACGCGGTCGCACCATCGCCGATCGGTTTTCTTCAACGCGTCATATTAATTTTATTACGACTCTGGCCACAAGCCCATCTTGATCGAACCATGCTATTAAATAAATTGTGAATTAATGATAATAACGAACGAGAATAAAATCAAATCAGTTTTTTCTAATCGACGATTTTGTCCCACGTTGAAACGACGAGACACTCGATATCGACCAAAGTTCGGGACGTTAACCGAACGATCGATGAACGAAGAGATGATGATCGATCGTACGATTTGCGTGACTCGAAACTGTGTCGGCTTTCGAAAAATAGCGCGGTCGAACTAGACAGCGCGAAACTCCCCAAAGGCGCACGAGAAAGCTAGAGCGTCCCAAGGAATGAGTGATACCCGCGACACTCGGAAAACGAAAGATAGAACGATCTGAGATATCTTAGGGAAGAGGGGTAAGCGAGATGGAGAGAGGAGGATAAAACGCGAGATAACGAGAGGGATGAGAAAGAGAGCGAGAGAAAAGCTAGTCGGTGAAGATCCTCGCTCTGGAAGGTAATAGAGCGGTACAACGAGCAGACACCTCGCAATTTGGCTAATGGCCTTCCGCCGTCGTTGCCGAGAGCGTCGGTGCTCTCTCGTATAACCCATCTCCCTCCTCCGCCCTCCTCTTTCGTAGCCGATGTCGTCGCTTCTCCGTTTTCCCAATCCCTCCCTGCCCGTGAATATTGAAACGTTGAGGGAGCTCCTACGCGACGTTCTTGGAAAGACATTTTTTTTATGTATATATTCATTATATATTAATTTTTTATAAAAATTACGTCGTAGGAATTGCAAAAATAACGGGAGTAGGAAGAAAAGGGTGAACACTTTTTTCGTTATAGGTCAATATTGTAGAACGGGATGAGAACGAGACTCGTTCGTCGATGCTTTCAACTTCTAGGTGACGGAATTCTCATCAGGACTCGAGAGATTATCAACATTCGATATATCTATGTATATCAATCATTTTCTCTATCACGGAAAATATGTATAGGAGAAGGATATATGTTGTTCTTTCGTCGTCTGTCGGGTCAACGGTATGTCTACCGATGCGACCGGGAGGTGATGACTCGCGCGGCACCGGAGCGAGCACAGAATCTTCCTTTTAGATATACGTATACGAGTATATATACATATATATATATATATATGTGTGCATCGGAGGAAATCAAAAACCTTCATCAAGCAAGCCACATACTTTGGCGTAAGTACGATGTATATATGTATATCGACATATTTATGTATATGCATACTGCGAGACCCTCTTGAGCTTGAAAATGTTCGAGGGTGAACCACCCCGCGCTTAATACCGGAGCCCGTTGGGCAACTCCACGCGCCAGAGATGGTAGAGAGAGAGAGAGAGAGAAAGAGCATATCTATCTACCGTACGACAACCCCGCACCAAACCCCGCCGAGAAAACCGCAACGCACCATCCGCGAGAACAAATTGAAACATTAATGCGACAAGACTTTACCTGACGGCGTTTCAATTAAAAATCACGCCCCGTGGATCTCGTTAACACGATTACATCCGTTGAATTAAATCAACTTTGTGTGTCGCGGGGAAAAAAGAGAGAAATTTCGCGAGATATGATAAAAGCAGAGATTAGGGGAAAGATCAGCAACGCTCGTCAAAAGTTGAAACCTCGAGAATTGGTCCGACGGAGCGACATCTGAGCGGCCAAAGGGTGAACTGTGGGTAGTTTTGTACTCACAGAAAGTTGGCTGCGTTAGCATAGTCATATATATAGCGAAAAGGACGTGTATATATGTATTATATAAAATTTGTCTCCCCTCCGGGGCTCTTTTTTTGGCGGAAAACTTCTTTGACAAAAAACGACATTTTTAAATTCTTTTATTCAATATATTTTTATAGCTTATACCGATCGGAAATTGCTCGCTGATCACAAATCCGTAAGTAGTTTTTCGCTGGCACGAAAAATGATAAGTGAAAAATCGAAAAAACGTACAATTTCCCGTTTTTTTGGGGATTTGAGCTATTAATTTCGAACTATCGTAATAATAATCATAATTGTCTCAATGTGCGAGAAATTTGCGATCGAATAGGACTATTTTGGAATCACTTTTGAGAAAAAAAATGTTTACCCCCTCCGGGGCTCTTTTTTGGCGGCATATCTCTTTGACAAAAAATCGACATTTTGAAATTCTTTTATTCAATATATTTTTATAGCTTATACCGATCGAAAATTGCTCGCTGATCACAAATCTGTAAGTAGTTTTTCGCTATCACGACAAATGATAGATGAAAAAACGAAAAACCGCAAAATTTCACGGTTTTTGGGGCTTTTCGGCTATTAATTTCAAACTAACGTAATAATAATCATCATTTTCGCAAAGTGCGAGAAATTTGCGATCGAATAGGACTATTTTGGAATCACTTTTGAGAACAAATTTGTTTACCCCCTCCGGGGCTCTTTTTGGCGGCATATCTCTTTAACAAAAAATCGACATTTTGAAATTCTTTTATTCAATATATTTTTATAGCTTATACCGATCGAGATTTGCTCGCTGATCACGAATCCGTAAGTAGTTTTTCGCTCTCACGAAAAATAATAAGTGAAAAAACGAAAAAACCTAAAATTTCACGTTTTTGGGGGGTTTTTGGCCATTAATTTCCAACTATCGCAATAATAATCATGATTCTCGCAATGTGCGAGAAATTTTCGATCAAATAAAACTATTTTGGAATCGAGCTCGCTAGTTACTTACTTTCGTATCTCAGTTTTGGTCTCTTCTTATTTTTCGTTTCAGGACGAACGAACAAACTCCCCCTTCCACGTTAGGTATACCTACGTGAACCAAGAGAGAGGAGAACTTCGTTCGCGTCTGCAATTTCCTCGGTTCTCGCTCTCTCGCCATGGCGAGTCGAACTCACGATATGGACCAACGTACTCGTATATGCGATGCGACGATTCGCGATCTCTACCTACCACGGTAGAGAACGGTCGTTCTACTAGCATCGTACAAAAGCTTTGGGGGTAGGCGAAGAACCGCGACCGTAAGAAATAGCGCCTTCGCTTCTTCTTCCTCCCAATCTAATTTGAACTCGAGGGAGACCGAGTTTTCTATACATTATATATATACACGTATACAAACGCTTATATGACAACGAGGACGACAACGACGACGATCGTCTCTTCGAGATAAAAAAGTAAATGGAAATATTATATTCCCGCGGGATAACTCCGCCATTCGGAAAAAAACAACATTTTTCCAGATCGTTTGAAAGTATATAGAGTCTTGCAGCGAAAACCTCTCGATTTATTTTTATCATTTTCGTTAATTCACTCATGAGAACAAAAAAAATGATAAAAATGTTTCCGTGATTTAGAAATTCATCTCGAGACACTTATTCGTTCTAAATACGCGAATCGCTCTCGCAGTGGACGATTGATGCGTCGTCACGTATAACAGTTTCGCGGATTTCGACCCGCGCCTGAACTCGTCTCGACATTAGGTTTACCGTAACGGACACCCCCGAGATACGCGAGAGATACGTGTTATTATCAAGAGTAGAACGGGAACGACCACTTTTCTCTCCCTCGTTCTCTCGACCAAGGAATTTCACGAAGCGCGTTTCGAAGCGCGAGGACTAACGAGGATGAACCGAATCGAATGGCGAACGAGGGAGAACGAAGAGGGTAGGAGGGGGAGAAGAGGATGGTACGATTTCATAAGGGATGAGCGTTTCGCCAGGGAGCCGCGGAGAGGAGGAGGAGGAAAACTCGTGCTCTAACTGTTGCGCGATCCCCTCGAACTTTTCAGTCATAACAGCTAGGCAGCGACGCCCCACGTGAGGGATGACGCAGGGAGATAAAAAAAAAGTCTCTATACATATATATGTATAGGTCGTAAGCGCGATCGTCGCCAGCCGGTCGTTCCATCGGAGACTGGAATGCCAGGGACGATGGGGGAAAAAAATAAAACAAAATAAACCAGTAAACGAAAGAGAGGAGAAAAAAATGTTGCCTCGTGACGATGTAGAAGGGTGACCCGTTGAAATAGCGGGGGTGGGACGCGCGAGATTGACGCTTAAGGGCGAGAAGGAGAAATCGTCCGTGGAACGTTTAACGCGAATTGATTTTAATCGATCGCGTAAAATAATAGTCGATAAATATTTCGAGATATTCATCATTATTGCGACTCGACGCTTCGAATTTTCCATGAAATTTTACGGGGAGAAGTATAATCGTCGGCGCGAAACCCTACGATTATTCGTGAAAAGCGAACCTCGCGGATAGCAGGAGGAAATATACCTAACGGTGGGATGAGAACGATCGGGGAAAAAGAGAGGGTGAAAGAGAGTGAGAGAGAAAGCAGGCGAGACTTTACGATGAGCAGCTACCGCGCGACTGGCGCGCGGTATCCGGCCAACCGGAAGGGATATGAATCGCGGGGAATAAAACTAGATTGCCGTGTGCTTGCACCCACGGTATCGCGCGCGCACGCTCCTCTCCATGTACACACGTATATATGGAAGATACGGCGAAGCTTCGGGCAAGTCAACCGTCCCGATCCCCGTCCGCGGCCGCTTCTACATTTTTCCCTTTTTTTCTTCCTCTTCTTCTTTTTCTTCTTCTTCTTTTTCTTCTTCTTCTTCTTGTTTTTTACGACCTCGGCGCCGTTACGGCCTTGTCTGCCGCACTCCCACGATCCCTCGTCTCTCAACGTACCGTCACGTGTCACTATCTTACACCCCACCACCCACCCCCCAGCTCCTCCCCAGCTCTCCTCCCGGTCACGGATTATTTTTTATTTTATTTTTTTATTTTTCAGGTCGTAGACATAGTTAATAAAAAAAATGTAAAAAGCATTAATTAACGCTTTTATCGTTAGAACGTTAGAAGATAAAAAAGGGCACGGGTGCAATTACTCGACACAATTATTATGTGATTTTGTTTTTCTGAAAATTTATTTTGATTTATTTCTAAGGGATGATAATTCGCGGGAGGTAAATATCACATACGTGACTCACCTTCGATTATAGCGATTTCGCTATCTTCGTATCGTCGCAGTAGCTCTATTCTGTAACTCGTTGATTTCAGAACGCTATCTTAATGATAACGAATTTCACTGCGTGTAAAAAAAATTATTTAACAAATTTTTCGAAAATTAATTTTTATAGGATAATTGTTAATTACTACGAAATCGAACTTACTTACTTAGTTGTTATTTCAACCGTCCTAATTATTTGTTACTTTTTTGAGCGCATATTAAAGGTTAATAATTTACGAGGTTCTGTCATAATGGTCCTTATCGCATATCGAGGGGGTCGCCAAGGCTCGCTATCCGCTCGAGCCATATCGATACCTTACCGACGAATTTGAATATGGATAACCAAATAACTCGCTAAACGTAGTGAACAAAATGACAGTTGTCATAATAACGTCTCGGTAAATAACGAAACGAAACTTGTCTTTATAAGTTCATAACGACAGCATAGCGAGTTATACAATATCACGTCGCTTACTATTCGTAGTTGCAGAATCGTACCGCGGTAACGTCGAAGCATCGCTATTCGTAGTTACAGAATCGCACAGTCGTTATGGGAGTGTCATTACACGTAACGAAATTCGTTATCGTAACGATAGCGTTCTGAATCGTTATTCTCACAACGAGTTACAGAATAGAGCTACAGGATGGAAAAATCGTCAGCGATCTGAAAGTTTAACGATAAAATTTATATATTCGGCTGGAAAATTGAAGAATTCGTAAATCGTCTTCGAAATGCATAATTATAAATAGAAATAAAAATAATAGCGGGGTAGCTCGACTTTGTATGAAAAAATCATCTTCGTCTCTGTCACTATGGCGAGACCGCCGGCAGGAGTAAGATCGATTTCACGAGAGAGGCGCGTATAAGTAACGATATAGTTCGTGGTGTGCTCGAGTACGGAAGACCGCCGTTAATAACCCAGACGAGCACGTCTGGCTATGCGGTGCTATATAACGCGACGGGGCTTCTTCTTCGCGCTCTCTCTCTCTCTCTCTCTCTCTCTCTCTCTCACTCACTCACTCACTCTCATACTCGGCTGCTTCTCGTCTCTAGCGACGATTGCATTAAATAATTTCGTTGGTTATCCTCGCACGAGCGAGCTAACCGGAGCCCAGCGAGTGAATTCTCTGTAAGATTCATCGATCGCGAAGCTTCTCTCACCGCCACCCCTTTCCCTCTCTTGGATACTTTTTGCACAGGCTTGTTGACTCTTTCTCCTCACGCCTCGTCTATTATTCCATATATTTTCCATACGCGAAGACTATCTTACTTTTTACCGACTGGCTAATTTTTTTGGTACTTATGAGACGAAAAAACTTACGAATAGAAATGGCGTCGAGTTTTCGCGAAATGTAAACGAAAGAGCGCTCGATACTGCGCATAATACGTTGATCAATTTTCTATTACTTTCTACCTTGACAATATTCAAATACACGCGACGGATTTAATTAATGAAATTAAATCGGATTTCTCGTTAATTTTATCGAACAAATCAAAAGAAGTTTTCGTGTTTGTGACGCATCCTGCGACGATTCTACGAGGAGGAAATAGGCTGGAGTCAAAAACGATATCCTCTTTAAGATTGGATGCTCCATTGACCTAGTTTCGGTCAACGGGTGTAAACGCAAGCCTAGAAAAAAAATCGCGATTCGCTAAGCTAATCGAGTGACGCGATGTCTCCACGACCGGTTGACTCTTACTACGCACGATCGGATGTCAGCATGTCCAGAATCGAATATTTTCCCTCCCTGTCTACCATCCGTCTTTTACCAGCGATGGGGGTGCATCAACGCCTTTAAATTGTTCAACGCTTAGCGCACGTTACAAATGACAATTCTATCTCTTCTAAATTAGGAGTTTTAATAAATTATCTCGAAATAGGGGTCGAATAAGGGTTTGATAGTTCGAAGGATAATAAAATGATGATATTTCATGGTATGCGTATAAAAATTTACCTCCCTCTCCCTCTCGTTAGGAAGTAAATCTTGGCCACTGCGGATATATCGCCGGCAGCAGGGGCTCTTTGCTGGATACACGGTGTGCAGAGTCTCTCATACCAAGCCTCGATGTGCTCACACGTATAGATCGACATAGCTGTAGCTAGACGTTAGTGCCGGTGGACTTGGTCGACAGAAAGCCCGAGAGGGTGAGATAGAAAGAGGGAGGGAGGGAGAGAGAGAGAGAGAGAGAGAGAGTTTTCACACGACACGAAACGGATGATCGAGCACCACTGACGCGGGAGTACCGGTGGTTTTAGGGTCGGGGAGGCTACGGCTGGCCACGGCTGGTCATGGCGTATACTCGGGGGATGATTAATGCATGTCGCCTCTCTCGCACACTCTCTCTCTCTCACCCTCTTTCTCTGTCTCTCTGGCGTCGTTTCGTTTTCTTCCACTTTTTAAGGTGCTTCCACAATCGAAAGACCGAAGAAAATCGAACAATTTGAACAAAGGATTGAGCCAAATATATGATCCAGAGAGAGGATACAACAGGCGGAACGACATTGACAAAATTTTAATACGGTAAATTAATTTATAAAAATATAGCTCGACCTGTTCCCATTCTCTTCTTCAATTTTTTCGTCTAGATTTTAACATTTTGCCAGTCAAAGAGTGGCGGAAAAAAAGTGAAAATTCAGGAAAGTGGATTTTGTCCAACGGGAATATCCCATATACGTATATATATGTAACACGGAGGATTGTTATATAGAGGTTTTGTTGGTGGCAGAGGAGGAGGAGGAGGAGGAGGAGGAGGAAGAGGGGGAGAGAGGGAGAGAACACGGCCAGATACCGAGAGCGAGGGTGGTACTGTTAGTGCCAGGGGTGAGGATGGTGGGAAGGGGGTGGTTTGGGGAGGTTGCCGAGCCGTCGGTGGTGGCGGTAACGCGATAAACGGATTAACGGCGCGAGAGCTAGAACCCGAGCCTGGAGTTCGTCGGTCTGGGGAAGGGGGTGCTAGACGGAGCAATGGAAAGGGAGAAACGCGCGTTGCCTGTTGTATAACTATATATACAGGTAACAACGTGCGATACATATACATATATATATATTTACCGTAGCTTGGCCAAGTACAGAGTGAGAGAGAGAGGGATGTACGCCGGATGAGGGTTGAAGGGCGAACGGGGAATGAAGACAGGGGGTGTGGGGTGTTTGCCGAGGTGGACGACTAGGCGAACTGTGTGCAGGAGCGCAGCGGGATGTCACGGCATCGCGCGTTGCTCCACTCTCCTCCCCCTTTCGCCATTTCCTCTTCCACGTTCTCTGGCTGTACCTCGTATACCTACCTACAACCCTCCCGTTGCTAGTGCCACCGACGCTGCCACTGCCCCTGGCGATACTCGTACCAACCTATATACGACACTACCCCATTCTATCTACGCTCGAAAAGCTTTTTTCTCCACCTCCCTCTTTCTCTCTCTTTCTTTCTTTTTTCCTCCGTCGTACGGGGGATGATAATCGCCAAGCGGGAAACGAGCCCTCTTCAACGATGCGTTGTTCGTCGCTCATCGTAGAAGAAGAAAGAAGACCGCGAGATATTTCCTACGTGTATATTAACGCGCGAGATAAATACACTCGTTATAATAATATACGCGTGTTGAAATAGAAAAAGAGAGGGTAGGGGACGGGGGTGGGGAGGATTGGTACGTAGGCAGGCGAGCGTATAATATAACGATCGTGAGCGGGGAATAAAACGGGTGCGTGGTCGATGCGTGCGTGCGTGTGTGTGCTACGTGTGCACCTCGTTATCGTCGGAAGCTCGCACGCGGTTCTACCCCTCCTATATATATATATATACACCTATATATATATGTACCTATACATGGTTATCGTACGGCTCGTGTGGCTTGCGGGGGCAGCGCGGCTCGATTCCCGCGAGAGTCAACGGGCGCGTCACGCGAAAGCCATTAAAGGCGTGCGCGCACAGCTTACACACACGCGAGCACGCTTCTCGTATGACCCTTGTACGCCCCTCTCATTCAACTCTCGGCTCGATATTACACACTCTACCTATACATATATCTTCTACCTATATACATTTATCTCTCTCTCTCTATATATATATATTATATAAATTGTATATATATATATGTATTTGCGGGTATTATTATATTGCGGTTCGAACTCTCGCCGTCGTTATCACTCTATATCGTTTTGCATTCACAGAACGATTGCTGCGCGCTCGCGACGCGTGCACGTGCCCGCACGATATTTCGGCTGCGTGTGCATTCGCGAACCACGGACTACACGTCCTCCTCACGCTCTACGTTTTATCACATATTCGTTACATGATTTCATTTTTCGCCGATAGGTCCAATTTACTATTAGAAATTTAAAAAAAAGAGAAATTCACGTCGAATTAGGGTAGAGCCAGCAAAGAGTACGCACTTTATAAACTTTTATTTCTGGACCAATCAACTTTGATAATAGACTTTATATTTCTTATTGAAATCAATCTTTGGTCATTTAGGAATATTGTTATAAATATAAATCTTATGTAACAAGGTCAAAAAATATAAAAAAAAAGTCTTAAACTTAGAATTTGCACCGTGTGGACTCTTAGGGTGTTGTGTGGCAAAGAGTGCGCAGTGAGAACTTTTCATATAAAATAAGAGTGCACATGAGTGCGGAGTGAGATCATCAGCCGTGGCAATGATCACGAGTGAAGGCCCCAAATCCGACGTAGTCTGTGCATTCATCATGCCACCAGGCTACTTATGGCACTGGATGCAATCTTCTTGCGGCGGTTTAACATAAACTTCCAGGCAAATAGGACATCTTATTACTTCTCGACCTGTACCTGTACTCAACAATTGTGGCGTATTTCTAGAAGTCTTATTCGTTTTATTTCTCTTATTTGTTCATACAAGCTAAGAATACGCGTGTGCACTCTTTGGGTGCGTACTCTTACCAGATACGGGTTTTTAAGTTTATGGTTACTATAATTTTCACCACAAATCAAATGGCGACATAACATCTCGATGAAATCCAAATTGGAAACACAAATATCGAGTATAATAACATTTGTTGGGTACAAATTAATCGCACACCTTATAAAACGTGTTTAAAATAGTTAAAAAATAAGATCAAATACATCGAAAATCTATTATTAGGCATAAAATTGTAAATACATATCGTAACGAAGCGAATTGTTGACTAAAACCATGAAATGACAAATTCTACCGATACGTTAGGCGATGTTACCAATGCAAGAAAAAATAAAACTATTAAAAGCATTGCGTACTCTTTGGTCGCGCGCACTCTTTGCTGGCTCTACCCTATATTGGCAACAAGTTTTATGTAAAATATCGTAAATGGTTAAAAATTGTTCTTTTTTGATAATAAAAATAGACGAACGTAGTGAAGAAGAAATCGGTAGAAGGGTAGAAAGACCGAGAGATATATCGTTCGTTTGTTTTTTCACCCCGTGAAACGAACGTTCCACGGAATCGACGAGACTCCTTCTTTTTTTTCGATGTTTTTATCCCCGAACGCGAGAAAGAAGACAGATAAGGGTGAGAGGAGGGGGGTAAGATACCGGAATTGGTACGGGTCGTTTCCTCGTTACATTATATACTCGAGCACTCTTTTCCGCGATGCACGCGGCGAAAGGAGAACCGTGTGCTCCGAAGAGAAGAAGATCTTAAGTCCTCCCTCTCTCTCTTTCTCTCTGTCTCTCTCTCTCGTTCGTTCCAGATGTACGTCCGAGTCCGAACGAGTGCTTGTGTGTGTCGAGAGACGAGAAGCGTTCTCTGATGCGAGCCACCGGTATTAGGAGAACCAAAGGCGAAGAGAGGAGCAGAACCGGAGCCATCTCGATGCGAGGGGATGAACACGGCATGGGTTGAGCTCGAAACGGGAGATCTCGAGCAAATCCCCTGGGCTTTACTTATACCCTCGATATATATATATATATATATATATATATATATATACATATGTATGTACGTATATACACAGATCGACAGTATATACATCGTCATCCTGCAACCCATACTCTCGATATATATACGTAGTACATAACACATGGTGGCAGGAGGGGGGGGGCGTGCATTCGCCACGAATAGTCACTTTTTTTCGTAAAATTCTCAAATATTTTTCAT